>JAREIK010001435.1:1149926-1749926 GCA_029783825.1 Sapria himalayana
CCATCTTCATTTTTTTAATCTTCATCTCCTTTATCATCTTTTTCTTATACTTAATCCTCTTGTTATTCTTCTTCTTCTTGTATTTTCTCTCCTTCCTATTCTTCTTCTTCTTCTTCTTCATTCATCATCACCATCTTATTTTTATTTATAATCAACTTATTCTTCTTTTTCTTTTTCTTCATCTACTTCTTCTTATTCTTCTTATACTTTTCATCACCATCATCATAATAATCATTATCTTTTTCTTCTACTAATTCTTTGCCTTCTTTTATTTATGTGTTGCTTCATCATCATCATCATCATCTTGTATTTCTTATACTTTTTCATCTTCATTTTCTTTTTCTTCTAAATCTTCTATTATTACCACCTCTTGTTCTTCTATTAATTCTTCTTCTTTTTTTAAATTGACATCATCTTCTTCTTTTCCATAATCATTATCATTAGTATTTAATTGTTTTTGTTCTTCTTCTTTTTTTTATCATCTTCATCTCATTCTTTTTCTTTTTCTTTTTCTTCTCATCTATCATTATTATCATCATCTTCTTCTATTTTCTTTTCTTTCTTCTTATTTTTATCTTCGTCATCTTCATCATATTTTCATCTTCCTCTTGTTTTTCTTTTCACCTTATTATTATTATTATTATTATTATTATTATTATTATTATTATTATTATTATTATTATTATTATTATTATTATTATTCTTCTTCTTCTTCTTCTTCTTCGTCTTCTTCTTCGTCGTCTTCTTCTTCTTTTGCTTCTTCTTTTGCTTCTTCTTTTTTTTTCTTCATCATTATCATCATCGTTGTCTTCATCATCTTTTTCTTTTTCTTATTTTTCTTCTTCTCATCTTCCTCCTCTTCCTTCACCTTCTTATTCCTCTAACTCATTCTTTTTTATTCATTGTATTCTTCTTCTTCGTCATTTTTTTTCTTCCTCTTTTAAAATTAGTTCTTCTTCTTCTTCTTATTCTACTTTGTCTTCTTTGTCATCATCATCATCTTATTTATATTATTCTTATTCTTCTTCCTCTTCTTCATCAAATTCTTCTCCTTCTTCTTTGTCATGTTCAACATCATGATTGTCTTTTTCTTCCTATTGTTGTTCTTCAACTTTTCATTTTCAACTTCATGTTCTTTCTATTTTTTTTATTTTAAATCTTTTTATTCGTATTCTTCATCTTCATTATAATATTTTTCTTTGCCTTCTTCTTATTTAGCTTAATCATCATCATCATCATCATCATCTTTTTCTTCTTCTTATTCTTGCTCTTTTTATCCTTCTACTTCTTTATTCTTCATTATCTTCTTCTGATTTTTCTTCATCCTCATCATCATTGCCTTCAATAATAATAATAATAATAATAATAATTATTATTATTATTATTATTATTTTAATCAACACCTATTTATTCTTTTTCATCATCAACATTTTTTTTTTCTTCTTCTTATTTTTCATCATTTATTCATCTTCTTCTAAATCTTTTTCTTCCTTCCTATATATTTCTTCATCATTATTATTATCTTGTTGTTGTTATTCTTCATTGTCATCATCATCTTTTTCAATTTCTTCCCCTTATTCATTTTCTTAATCATCATCATTTTCATCATCATCATCATTTTCATCATCATCATCATTTTCATCATCATCATCATCATCTTCTTCTTCATCTTTGTCATTATCATATAATTATTCTTCTTCTTATTCGTATTCATCTTTTTGTTTTCTTTTATTTCATATTCAATATCTTCTTCTTCTTATTCTTTTTTCATATTCTTCTTCAACTTCTTCTTTTTCTTTGTTTTCTTCTTTATTCTCATTATCATATTCTTCTTCTTCATTATCATCATCATCTTTTTTTTCATCATCATTATCATCACCTTTTTATTATTCTTCTTCTACATCTACTACTAGTCCTTATTTTTCTTTTTCTTCATATTGTTCTTTTTCATCATCATCATCAACTTATTTTTCTTCATTATCAGCTCCTTGTTGTTGTTCTTAATCTTCTTTATCTTCTTTATATTCACCTTCTTTTTTTTTCTTCTTTTTCTTTTACTTTGTTTTTATCATCACCATCATCTTCAACTTCATTTTATTCATTATTATATTCTTCTTCTTCTTCTTCTTCTTCTTCTTCTTTTTCTACATCAATTTCATCATCATCATCATCTTCTTCTTCTTCTTCTTATTCTTCTTCATCATCTTCTACTTTTTTTTTCTTCATCTTCTTCTTTTTCATATTATCCTTAGTATTCTATTTTGTTGTTCATATTTTTCATATTAATCTTCTTCTTCAACTTATTATTATTATTTTTATTATTATTATCATCATCATCTTATTTTTCTTCTTCTTCTTTAGAATTAGTATTTTCTTCTTCTTATTCATAATCAGTTTCTTCTTCTTCAAACCCATCATCATCATCTTCTTATGCTATTACTACTTCTTCTCATTTTTATTATTTTTCTTATTCTACTACTTCTTCTTCTTGTTCATAATCGACAACATTGTCACTATCTTTTTCTTATTTGTCTTCTTCTACATCTTATTCTACTTCATCATCATCATCATCATCATCATCTTTTTCTTGTATTTCTTCATCTTCTTCTTCTACTTCTTCTTTTTCTTCTTGTTTTTTTATTCATCATCATTTTCTTCTTTTTTTTTCTATTAATTCTTATTCTTCTTTTAATTCATCATTATCATCATAATCATCATCATTATCTTCGATTTCTTATTCATCATTTTCTTTTTATTATTTTTTTCTTCTTAATTTTTTTTGCCTCCTCTTATTTCTATTTCTTCTTCAACTTATTCATTTTTTTCTTCTTCTTCGTAATCTTTTTCCTCTTCATCTTCATCTTGTTATTCATGATGATGATCATCATAATCATCCTCTTCTTCTTCATAGTCTCATTATTCTTCTTTTTCATCATCATCATCATATTCTTCTTTTTCATCATCATCATCATATTCTTCTTCTTCTTATTCTTAATCCTCTTTTACTTCTTCTTATTCATCATCTTCTTTATTTTTTTATTCATCTTATTCTTGTTTTTTTTCTTTTATCAGCATCATCATATTCATATTCATCATCATCATCATCATTATCTCCTTCTTGTTCTTCTTCATAATAATCTTATTTTTCTTCATCATTATCATCATTTTTTTCGTCATCTTCTACTTTTTCTTTGGCTTCTTCTTCTTCTTCTTCTTATACTTCATCATCATCTTATTATTATTTTTTTGTATTTCTTTTTCTTCTTCTTCATAAACATCTTCATCTTTTTCAACCTCTTATTTTTCATCATCATCATCATCATCATCATCATCATCTACTACTTTTCACCATGTTTTCCTACTTTTGCATCATCATCATCTTCATCATAATCAATATTTTCTTCTTATTCTTTTTATCTTATTCTTATTGTTCTTCATCTTATTCTTTTTATTCTTCATATTTTTCTTCTTGTTCTTCTTCTTAATTCTTCTTCATGTTCTTTCTATTCTTCTTCTTCATAAAAATTTGTTTTTACATCATCATCATCTTGTTTTAATTCTTTATCATCATTATTATCTTTCTATTATTCTTCTTTCTTTTACTTCTTTTTTTTTATTCTTATTCTTCTACTTATTATTCTTCTTATTATTGGTCTTTTTGTGTTTCATCTTTCTTTTTTTTTATCATCATTTTCATCTTTTTCTTCATCACCAACTTTTTGTTGTTCTTTTTTTAATTCATCATCATCATTTTCTACTCCCTTTTTTTCATCTTCAATTTTTTCTTATTCTTCTTCTTCTATTACATCATCATCATCACCATCTTCTTCTTCACATTCTTTATTATTATTATTATTATTATTATTATTATTATTATTCTTCTTCTTCTTCATTATCATCATCATCATCATCAGCATCATCATCATCATCATCATCTTCTTCTTCTTCTTCTTTTTCTTTTCTTTCTTCTACGTCTTCTTCTTCTTCTTCACCTTATCCTCTTTCAATGTCTTTTTCTTCTACATCATATTTATCTTCTTCATCGTATTATTCATCTTTTACTTCTTTTTCTTCTTTTTCTTTGCCATCATCTCCTTCTTTTTTTTTCATATTCATCATCATCATCATCATCATAAATATGTTTTTCTTCATCTTCATCATCATCTCTTTTTATTCTTAATTTTTTCTTCTTCTTCTTCATCTTCATCTACATATTCATCTTGTTCTTTTTATTATTATTCAAATTATTCCTTTTCTTCTTCTCCAACATTATCATCATCATTATCATCATCTTCTTCATCTTCATCATGTTATTCATATTTTTTATCATTTTTTTTCTTAATTTTCATCTTCATAATAATAATAATAATCATCTTCTTCTACTCTTCATCTTATTTTTTTTGTTCTTGTTCTTCACCTTATTTTTTTTATTCTTCTTCATCTTTTTCTTATTCTTCATTAACATCATATTTTTATTTTTAACTTCTTCATCATATTCAACTCCTTCTTCTTTGTCTTCTTTTTTGTCTTCATCATAATCATCTTTTTCTTCTTTATCTTCTTCTTTTTCTTTTTCTTCTTTTTTTTCATCTTCATCTGATTCCCTTCCTCCTCTTCTTTCTCACTCTTCTTCATCTTCTTCTACTTCTTTATTTTCTTATTTTTTCATCTTCTTAAACTTCTACTTCTTTTTTTTCTCCATCATCTTTTTCATTATCTTCTTCTTTTTTTTCAGCATCAGCATCATCTTTTTTTTTATATTTCTTTTTCTTATTATTGTTATTTTTATTAGTAATATTCTTTTCTCCATCTTTTTTTTATCTTCATTTACTTTTTCTTTTTCATTATTATAATTTACTTATTTTTCTTATTATTGTTCTTCGTCTTCTTCTTTTTTATCTTACCCTTCTTATTCTTTTTGTTCTTTTTTTTATTTTCATCTTCTTATTTATATTTGCCTTTTTCTACTTATAATTTTTATTTTTCTTCTACTTGTTCCTCTTCTTTTTCATCATCATCATCATCTTCTTCTTAATCTTTTTTTTTTCTTCTTCTTCTTCGATTTTATCATCATCTTTTTTTTCAACCTTTTCATCTTATTCTTCTTTTCATATTTTCTTCATCTTCTTTCACTTCATCATCTTCAACTTCTTCTTCTTCTTTTTCATCATTACTATTTACTTTTTATTCATCATGACCATTATCATCATCATCTTTTTCTTTTTCTTCTTTTTTGTCTTTTTTATTTCTTCTTCTTCATCATCTTTTTCCTCATCATCAACTTATTCTTCTTTTTATTCCCTAGTATCATCTTTATCATCATCATATTTTTCATCTTTAGCAGCATCATCATCATCTTTTTCATCTTTAGCATCATCAGCAGCAGCATCATCATCATCATCATCATCTTTTTCATCTTTAGCATCATCATCATCTTCTTATTATTCTTATTTTTTTTTTCAACTTTATCTTCTTCTTTTTCTTCTTCTCCTTCCCTTTCTCTTTGTTTATCACCATATTCTTCTAATTATTTTTTTATTATTTTTATTCTTCTTTTTCTTTTTCATCATCTTCATAATTATCATCAACATCATATTTTTCGTTTTCTTCATAATCTTCTTCATTATATATTTCCATCTTCTTTTTCTACTACTACTTCTTATTCTTCCACTTCTAATTCTTTTTCATCATTATCATCATCATCTTCTTTTACATCATCAACTTCGTGTTATTATTATTATTATTATTCTTCTTCAACTATTTTTTATCCTTCTTATTCATTATCATTTTCATCTTTGTTAGGTAATTCCACTTTTAAATGTTGTGATTTTAGACATTAAGAAGAATAGAACAAAAAATAAAAATGGATATATATTTATTAACAATCAATTTCAACAAACCACGATAGAAATTAAAACCACAACAATAAGCAATGGAATTTCCCTAGCTAATTATTGGCGATGGATTTTAGCGACGGATATTCCCTAGCTAAAGAGATCCCGGCATAATCCATAACTAATATTTTTGTAAATTCCACACAAAAAAAGTCGGGAATTTAGCAATAGAATTTCCCTAATTATTTTATATCCGTCACTAAATAATTATCTAAATTTATTTTTTTATGATTTTATATAATTGGAAGTGGTAATTTCTTAAATCTTTATTTTCTCAAAATATATGCATTTAGCTAGGAAATTCTCCATAGTCATTAGGGTTATTTATAATTTTCGTTGCTAATATTTAATGATAATTTTTTAAATTATTATTTATTTTAATATTTTATATAATTTTCTATATTAAAGGTATGTCATGGTCTATAGATGAGTGATTCTTAAAACACACAATCTCCTCATATAATAATAATAAAATGATATTAAAAAAATTAATAAATAGATAAATATGAATAAAAATTTATATTAAATATGACTAAAATAACTATTTTTTGATTATAATTTAATTAAAAAATTATAGTTAATTTTTTCTAGAAATATTTATTTATGAGATGTAAATATTTGTATTAAAAACATTATATAATTTATTATATAATTATAAAAATTTTAAAATATTTTAATTAATAAATAAAAAATATTACTACTAATAAAAAACTAAAATAAACAATTGTTTGATTAAATAAAACAATTTATAAAAATATACGAATAAATGAATAAACAAGTAATTATTTATAAAAAAAAGTGTAAAATAATGTTTATAAGATTATAAAATTTTTTTTTAATAATATAATGACTAAAAGATTTGAAATTTTTAAATTATAAAAAAAAGTTTAATTTTTCATAAATTTTAAAAGAAAAATGTTAATATTTTAAGATTAATATATTGATGTTTTAATTAAATCAAAAAAATTTTGATGATTTAAAATATTAATATTTCTGTGTGATTTAAAATTTATAATGACTAGAAGATTCAAATTTAATGCTTTTATAATTATTTCATATTATATTAATAAAAAATCAATTGAATTCTTATAAATTTATAACCATAATATATATATATATATATATGAATACTATATTATTATATAATATTATTTTTTTATTTATTAAATAATAACATTTATGGTTAAATAAAAATTTATTTCAATTATTTTATTTAAATTATTTTTTTTATAATTTTATTTTAGTCTTATTTTATTTTATTTTATATATATTTACATCCATTTTAGAATTTATAAAAAGTTTCATTGAAAAAAAATGCTAATTCATTAACACTTATCAATTTTTCTATCTTTCAAATGATGAAGAAGAGGCAAAACGCGACTATGGGAGCAACCTAAATCCATCTCTTCTTTATACCATGTAATATTATCATTGTTCTTCTCCTTCGGAATGCTATATACATATCTCCATTTCTTTCAATTTGATTACCACTAGCGGATTTTTGTTTTCACAGAATATATGAGTATTAACTTTTTTTAATTTTCCCCCAACTTTCCTAATTTTTGCTTCTATTTTCATATCACCTCTATGATTTTGACTCTACACCATTAATGAAACAATAAATTGTGAGTGTAATATTTGTTGTTTTACTATTTAAAATTTTAGGGTTTTATTGATTTCAAATACTAAATGTTTGCCTTTTGTTTTCTCCTTCTATAACTTAAGAAAATAAATAATGATTGATGTTTTATGCTTCTGTGACTTAAGAAAAAACAAACATAATGTTAATCGGTTCTATTTTTGTTGTCTTCGAATATATTATAAACAGATAAGAGTATATATAAACTTTTATACATTTATATAATCGTATGATATTATATATAAATGTCTATACTTTAATATATATAAATGTATTACATTATATATAAACACTGAATTTTTTATATTAACATATAATGTTATATATAAATATTTATAAATATGTATTAATGTTTATAAATATTTATACGCCATTTACATAAAACTATCCATTTATTTAATTTTTTATATAACAATTATATAACATAAATGTTTATACATTTTAGTAAACATTTATATAACATATTAATTTTTATATAAATATAAAATATTTATAATGTTTATATAAATGTGATATATATACTATTTAATATCTAAACACTTGTTTAATTATATAATCTTATGTCATTATATATAAAAGTATTTATAATTATATTTATTATTATGTAAACTATTATTATAACTATATTTATAATGATACATAACTAATTTTTTAACTATATAATAATGTATAACTATATGTATAATTCTATATATCTACATTTCTAACAAAATATACTATATGTATAATAATACATATAAGTATATTTGTATAACTATATAAATATTTATAACTACTCATTAACTATATAAATATTTATATTTATAACTATATAAATGAATAACTATATAAATGTTATATATAATTATATCATTAACTACTTACATATTTATAACTATATGTGTATACCTATATATAAATATATGTATAACTATGTAACACTCTATATAATTAAATATAATTATATTTGTAACTATATATACATATAAGTATACACATAATTAAATCTAAATATTTGTTTATAACATTGTATACATTTATGTATAACTACTTATAACTACTTGTATGAATATATCTATATATAACTATATGTTTAATTATATATAACTATTTATAACTACATATATTTTATGTATAATAATATATAACTATAAATAATTGTA
Source organism: Sapria himalayana (assembly GCA_029783825.1). Lineage (NCBI taxonomy): Eukaryota > Viridiplantae > Streptophyta > Magnoliopsida > Malpighiales > Rafflesiaceae > Sapria > Sapria himalayana. Next base: position 1,158,602 of record JAREIK010001435.1, read on the forward strand.
TCTTACTATATGTATAACTATAACAGCTTTATAAATAACTATATTTAAATATATAATTTACAACTTATATTTAATATATATTTGTATATATTAGTATATAAAAAAGTATTTTACAATATCTATAACTATACATAACTATATGTATAAATATATACAATTATATAAAAAAAAATATACCTACATGTATAAATATAAGTTTAACTATATGTGTAACTATATGTATACATCATGTAATTTTATTTATAATTACATGTATAACAACATACAACATTATGTTCAACTACATGAATATAACTATATATAAATATTTGTATACCTATGTAACACTCTATATAAATAAATATAGCTATATTTGTAACTATGTATACATATATGCATACAAATATGTAAATTATATAATTGTTTATAACTCTGTATACATTTTTGTATAACTACTTATATGAATATATCTATATATAACTATATGTTTAACAATATATAACTCTATTTTTAACTATATATACTATATGTATAAAAACATATAACTATAAATAATTGTATTTGCCTAAATGTATAACTAAAATAACATTATACATAACTATATATAAATATATATTTAAAAACATATATTTAATATACATTTTTATATATTAGTATATAAAAATATATTTTACTATATCTATACTTAGATAACTATATGTACACATATATAAAATTAAATGAAAGCATATTTATACATACATGTATAAATATAAGTATAACTATATATGTAACTATATGTATAACCACCACATGTAACTATATTTATAATTACTATATAACAACATACAACATTATGTTTAACTATATGTGTATAACTATATATATATATATATATATATATATATATATATATATATATATATATATATATATATAACTATATAAAACTTTATATAATTAAATATAACTATATTTGTAACTATTTATACATATATGTAAATCTATATATTTGTTTATAACTTTGTATACATTTATGTATAACTACTTGTATAAATATATATATATATATATATATATATATATATATATATATAACTATTTATTTAATTATATATAACTATTTATAACTATATACATTATATGTATAATAATATATAACTATACATAATTGTATCTTACTATATGTATAACTATAAAAGCTTTATACATAACTATATTTAAATTTATAATTTACAACTTATATTTAATATATATTTGTAATATTAGTATATAATAAAGTATTTTACTATATCTATACCTATATATAACTATATGTATAAATATATAAAATTATATGATAAAATATATATACCTGCATGTATAAATATAAGTTTAACTATATGTGTAACTATATGTATAACCACATGTAATTTTATTTATAATTACATGTATACCAACATACAACATTATGTTCAACTATATGAGTATAACTATATATAAATATTTATATAACTATGTAACACTCTATATAAATAAATATAACTGTATTTGTAACTATGTATACATATATGCATACAAATATGTAAATCTATATACTTGTTTATAACTTTGTATATATTTATGCATAACTACATATAACTACTTGTATGAATATATCTATATATAACTATATGTTTAACTATATATAATTATTTATAACTAAATATACTATATGTATAATAACATATAACTATACATATATGCCACACTACAATGGGCCATTCTAGCACAATACGACCCTTTAGTTGCCTCTATGTGTGACATTACTCATCAATAATAGTTTTAGTGGTTAATGAATCATAGGAGTTGCTTTTACAAATTATATTGCCTGCTTGCTATTTATTTGTGTTTTAAATTTTTTTCGTCTTACTGACATTTTTGCTAAGTAGTTGGTGTTATGGGGTGTGGTTTATTCTGAAGCATCCTCCACCTGTTAATGATACCAACCCATACAATGTGTTCAGGCCTCGAGAGAAAGCCTATCGGCTCCATACAAAACAGGTATGTGGTCTAGTAGTCTTTTATGATGTAATTAGAAGTTTTACAAGTAAATATCATAGTCTTTTAAGCTGCTTCTCATGATGTGTTCAGATGCAATGGAGGAAAGATAATTTGTAGTTGTTTAAAAACTTCATTTGGTGAGTAAGAATTTTATTTATTGATCAATTCTTTCTATTCATATTAGGAATATAGTGTTGAGATTAATAAGTTATCAAAGGATATTTTTTTTCTATTACAATTTGCATCTCTTAGAAGAGAAAAAGAACATATATGTATGTATGTATCCATGTATCTTTGTATCCATGTATGTATGTATGTATTTAACTTTCATCTTGTAAAATCTAGTTGCAAATTTCTTGTGCCATGTATTTTCAGTTTCAACGCAATTTCGAACAAAGATAATGTTTGCAACACTGGTTAATGTGTTTGATCCTTTTTTTTAATGCTTATGATAGAATATCTAGCTGTTTGATGTTCATGCTCCATTATGGATATTTATGCTCTATTTTATGTAAAAACTTGTACATATATGCCATTATATATGTATATGTACATATATACTAGTATATATGTACATATACATATATACTTGTATATATGTAAAAGTATGTACTAATATATTTGTATATGTACATATATACTAGTATACATATATACTAGTATATATGTAAAAGTATTTACTAGTATATGTGTATATGTACATATGTACCAGTATATATGTATATGTACATATATATTAGTATATATGTACATACACACTACAGTATATGTACATATTTATATGTAAATTTAAATACTCATTATATATATTTTAGTATATGTACATATACACTGCAGTGTAAATGTGCAAATATACTATAGTGTATATGTATACACTAGTATATATGTACATATATACTACAGTGTATATGTATACAATTGTATATATGTACATATATACTACAGTGAATATATACATATATATTTGTATATATGTATAAGTATTTACTAGTATATTTGTACATACTTGTACATATACACTATGGTGTATATGTACATACATGTACATATATATTTACATATATACGATAGTGTATATGTATACAGTGGTACATATGTATATATACACTATGGTGTATATGTACATATACTGAGTATATATATACATATAAATACTTGTACATATATACCAGTATATATGTATATGTACATATTTACTAGTATATATGTACATATACACTACAGTATATGTACATATTTATATGTACATATAAATACTTAGCATATGTACATATATAAATTGGTATATATGTACAAATACACTGAATATATATGTACATATATACTGAGTATATACATATGTATATACCTAGTATATACATAAGTGGGTGCATATATTTATCTGTAGACATGAATATATTGTCATACATACATGCCCATTTACACACACAGACACACACACATGTTTGAATATATAATTGCTTAGGCTGGTCTGGTCATCATCGTGCATTGCTTACCGATATATCTCATAAAAGCCATGAATATTATACCTTCCCCAAAGCTGTGACATGAAGATATTTCTAGTCAAGGTAGATAGAGGCAGACAGAGGTTCTTAGTAATTGTGTAGATATGCAATTATCACATGGTACAAAGCATATGTATAAAAATATAAGTTTTCTTGTTGTTGGTTCTGGATTAATTGGTTCTAATTGTACTAGGTCTTAGGATGATGATGACGATGATGATGATGCTCGTGTTGTGTTGTGTAATTTTATTAGATTCCACAATACTGTATTCAACTAGAAGAAAAAATATAATATTATCTGATTTTTCCAGGCCACAAGTGCTAGGAGGAATATCAGGTCATGTTTTTGGAGAAGCAGCTCGCTGCCTCGTCAAAAACTCGCTCAATCTCAAAATGACTAGTTGGCAGGGAAGTTCATCAGTCGAGCATCTTCGCTAGCCCCACTTTTATTATCAGTGGCAGCAACATCAACAATATATATGTATGTATATACTCAGTATATACATACGAATATACTCATTTCCTTCTATTGTCTCTGATGATATGTGTATTTGCATGAATGTACATGTGTGTGTAATCTGAGGCTATGTTATTATATATATATATATATATATATATATATATATATATATATATATATATATATATATGTACATATAATACTGTAGTATATACGTACATATATATTAAGTATATATGTATTTATATACTACAGTATATAAGTAATTATATACTGAGTCTATACGTACGCATATACTGTCATATATATGTATGTATATGCTCGGTATATAAGTACATTTATACTAAGCATATACGTATGTATGTACTCAATATATATGTACATATAATACTATAGTATATATGTAAATATATTGTAAGTAATATATGTAACAAGTGAAATGTTAGTATTTATCTACATATACACTACAAAATATATGCACATATATACTGTAGTATTATATATTATTTATTTATTTTGATTTTATTGATTGGTTTAAATTTCGTACAGATATGGTTTCACATTGTTTCCCATATGAATCATGTATAAGTGAAGAAATTTTTTACTAGACATGACGCACCACGACTCGGACAACTTTGTGGAAGTAGAAAGATGATGATCGGAGGAGCTGAGGGAGAGAAAATAACACCAATGCACAAATAGATTATACTTTATGCACTATCGGTAGATACATTGATGAATAAGATGTAAGAAAATTTTGTTATATTTTTGTTTTAATTATGTAAAATATTATATTAGAATAATTTATTAAAAGATTTTATTTTTGGTTATTTATAAATTATAATTTATAGTTTCTATTTTTATTCAATTTAATATAAAAATAATAAATTATTTAATTAAATTTTTTGAAAAAAAAAATCAAATTCTAAAAATAGTTTTGGAATGAAAATAACTAGGGATTTTTCCCTTGCTAATTTAGCTAGGGAAATACTTATTTTAGCTAGGGAATTTTCTGTTGCTAAAATTTATTTAGCTAGAAACTCTTTCGTTAATTTTTAGCGATCATCTTCTTTTGCTAATCCATCGTTATATCCCGTTTAGCGATGGAAAAACTACCATTTAGCTAGGGAATTTTCCCTAGCAATTTGGGGTTTTTCTTGTAGTTTCTTCTTCATCTTCTTATTCTTCATCATCTTGTTATTCTTCTTTTACTTATTTTTATTCTTCTTTTTTATTTTTCATCTTATTCTTCATCATCATCATCATCTTCATCTTATTCATCAACATCTATTTATTTTTATTATTTATCATCATCATCCTCTTCTTATTCATCATCATCATCATCATCATCTTTTTCTTTATCTTCTTCTCCTTCCCTTTCTTTATCTTTTTCTTCTTTATCTTTTTGTTCTTCTTGTTTATCATCATCACCTTCTACTTATTCTTATTCTTATTCTTTTTTTCTTCTTCATTTTCTTTGTCTCATCATTCTTTTACACCATCTCTTCTTGTTAAATTTATTCTTGTTGTTCATCATCATCATCATCATCATCATCATCTCCTTCTTCTTATTTATTTTTTTTGTTTTCTTTGTTCATCTACTACTAATTCATCTACTTTTTCTTATTATTCTACTTCTTCAATCTCATCATCATCAACATCATGACCTTCTATTTCTTTGTCTTTTTCTTCATCATGTTTTTCTTCTTCATAATGTTTTTCACTTTCATCATCATCTTCTACTTCACTTTCTTATTCTTTTTCTTCTTTTCTTGTTATTATTATTATTATTTTTTTTAATTCTCTTTTATTTCTTGTAGTTCTATTACTTCCTCTTCTTCCTTTTAATTATCATCATTTTTCTTTTACTTCATCATTAGTTTTTTTGTTATTCTTCTTATTCTTCTTCAACTTCTTATTCTTTTTATTATTCTTTTTTTTTTCTTATTCTTTTTTTTTTCTTCTTCATCAACTTTTTCTTCTACATCAACTTTTTCTACTTCATCTTTTTCTTATTTTTCTTATACTTTTTCTTCTCGTTGTTATTCTTCGTCTTCTTGTTCTTCTTCATATTATTGTCATCATTTTCTTCTCTTTTTTTATCATATTTTTGTTTATCATAATCATCATCTTTTTCTTCTCTTTCTTCTTCTCATTTTTATTTTTTTATTCTTCTTCTTCTCATTTTTATTATTATTATTCTTCTTCTCATTTTATTTATTATTCTTCTATTTCTTCTTCTTATTCTCCTCCTCCTCCTCCTTTTACTTATTTTTCTATAACTACTTCTTCTTTAACTTCTTTTTAATTATCATCATCAATTTCTTCATCTTCATTTTCATAAGTAGCTTTTAGTAGTTCATCTTAATTTTCTTCATTTTTGTTATCATCATCTTTTTCTTCTTATTCTTCTTTTTATTCTTCATCATTATCATCATTTTTTTATTTTTCTTCTTCTTTTTATTTTACTTCTTCTTTTTCTTCCTCTCTTTCTCTTCCACCTCTTGCTCCTCCTTCTTCTACTTATTATTCTTCTTCTTATCAATCATCATCTTTTTATTCTTCTTCATCTTATTTTTTTTATTCTTATTCCTCATCATTATCATTATCATCATCTTCTTTATCTTTTTCATCTTTTTCTTTTTCTTCATTTTATTTTCCTTCATCATCTTTTTATTGTTCATAATCATCATTTTATTCTTCTTAATGTTCATTTTCTTTGACTTTTTATTTATCTTCTTTTTTTTCTTCATCTTCTTCTCTACCTTCTTCTTCATCATCTTCTTATTTTCTAGTTTGTCTTCTTTATCTTCTTGTTCTTATTCATTTTCATCTTCATATTCCTTATCATCCTATTCTTCTTTTCTTTTTCTTTTTCATCTTTTACATCTTCTTCTCAATTATCATTTTTTTCTTGTTCTTGTTCTTCTTCATCTCTGTCATTAACATCAGCATCAATTTTTTTTCTTCATCATCTTTTTTTTCTTCTATCTTTTTCTTCTACTTCTTATGAGTCTTCTTCTTCTACTTATTCATTTGCATCTTCTTATTCTTTTTCTTTACCTCATTTTTCTTCTTTACCTTTTTCTTCATCTTGTTTATCTTCTTCTTCTCCTTCTTCTTTGATTTCATTATTTTTTTTTATTGTTTTTCTTCAACATAATTATCTTTTTCTTTTTTATTTTATTCTTTTTTTTTCTTTAATTTCTTCTTCTTTAGCATCTAATTTTTCTTCTTTATCTTCTTATTCTTTTCCTCCTCCTCCTCCTCCTCCTTTTCCTTCTTCTTTCTTCATCATCTTTTTCTCTTTCTTCTTTTTCTACTCATTTTTTCTTTTTCTTCTTCTGCCTCTCATTCTCCTTTTTTTTCTTCTTCATATTATTATTATTATTATTATTATTCTTTTTCTTCTATGTCTTCATATTATTTTGCTTCAATTTCTTTTGTTATTTCTTCTTCTTTTATATCATCATCTTCTAATTCTTAATAATAATAATATTATTATTATTATTCTTTTTCTTTTTCATCTTGATCATCATCATCATCATATTATTATTATTATTCTTCTTCTTCTCTTCTTTATCTTCATTTTCTTATTCTTTTTCTTTTCTTCTTCTTCTTCTTCTTCATTACCATAATATTGTTCTTATCCATTATCATCATCATCTTCTTTTCCTCTTCTTCTTCACCATCTTATTTTTTATAATCATTATCATCTTCTTTTTTTTCATCTTTTTCCCTTTTGTCTTCTTTTAATCCTTCTTCATTATCTTCTTTTTCTTCTTATTCTTATTCATCTTTTTCTTGTTCTTTATTGTCATCATCATATTATTCTTCTTCTTCATCATAATGATCAACCTTTTTTTCTCCTTCATCATCATCATCATCTTGTTATTATTTTTCTACTACTACTGCTACTTCTTCTTCTAATTATTCTTTTTATTATTCTTCCTCTTTTTCATCATCATTATCATATTTTTATTCTTCATCATCAGTTTCTTGTTATTTTTTTTTCTTTATTTTCTTGTCCTCCATCATCATCATCATCATCATCATCATCATCATCATCTTCTTCTTCTTCTTATTCTTCTTTTTATTTTTTTCTTCTTATTTTTTTTATTCATCCTATTCATCATCATCATCAATATTTTCTTCTTATATTTCTTCTTTTTTCTTTTTCTTTTTCTTCTACTACTTCTACTACTACTACTACTACTTCTTCCTCTTCTATTTCATAATCATAATCATCATCATCATCTATTCTTTTTATTTTTCTACTTCATATTAATAACCAAACTCTTAATGATTAAGTATTAGGCATGAAGCAAATTGAAGTATTAGAGTTAAACATAATGATTGGTTCAAAAGACAAGATAGGTGTGTTTTTCAATAATCTTGGAGCCCAAAAGGAGTAGGGAAAAATTTTTATTTTACAATAGTAAGAAATAGTTAATTATAACAATGTATATCACATAGAAAAGCCAATATTTTGTAGAATAAAGAGAGTTGGACAGAATGCCCAACAAGAGAAATTATGTTGCCTTAGCCATGATTACAATCACACTAAATGTGATTATCAAATACCCAACTATATAGAAGTTATGAACACCTACTATATAGGAGTTATGGGAAAATACAACTAAATGTGGAATAATTTTAGAAGAATTTTGTGAATAACTCAATGGATTTTCAAATACACGGAGCCTCAAACTTTAATTACAATCACCCTAAATGATTAGAAAAGCTATCACTTGAATACAATATGTTTTCCTTACCCATGGACATGGAAAAACATGATCTCCAATAAGGTCAGATGAAATGTATCAAAACAAGGCTAGATATATATATATATATATGGTAATAAAGATCATTAAAAAACAACCTAGGCACTTGCACTATTAATAAAAGAGAAAAGCATGAATTGATTACAATTCAATATTGAGAGAAATATAAAGAAGTGCATGTCTATCACACTAAGATGCATAAAATAATTAGAAGGGCGCCAAAAAGAAATGGAAGCCAAAAGGAGAATCAAAATAGAATATGAAGTTGTGACTAAAGAAGTCATGGCTTTTTTCAAAGTCATGACACAACTGAGTTCTGTGGCATGAGATGCTGGGTCATTTTCCAAAGTTACAATATCTATAGAATCAACTACCCAACTCATGCTGCTAGCCTTGACAAATGAAGAAGTTGAGGAGGAGGAGTTGTAGATTAACCAAAGTAATGATCAAAAGTAGGTGCAAGAGAAGACTATAAAAATAGTAATCATCTTTATCATAATCTTTTTTTTTTCATTACATTTTAGAAAGGAGAAGATAGATAAGTAATTTGAGAGATTGTAATATTCTTCAGAAGTTAGAAGTCAATATTTCATTTGCCAAAGTCTTATCTTAGATGTTACATTATGTGAAATTCATGAAGTCTATAATGAGAAGGAAGAGATAGTTGAATACCTATGGAATGGTGAATATAACAAAGATGTATAGTGTTGTCATCCAATGTAAACTTTTTAGATAGCAAAAGAATCCAAGAACTTTTATAAATTCATGTATTATTGGAGATCACATATTTTTGAAGAAACTATGTAACTTGGGATCAAGTGTAAATTTGATGTCATTGACCATAGTGTGAAAATTGAACCTAAGTGAGATTAATCCAACTACTCTCTCGTTTCAAAAGGCCAATAATTCAATTAATTTTTCGAATCATATCATTGAAGATATATTAGTGAATATTAATAAATTTATTTTTTTGTAGGTTTTGTTATGCTAGATATGGGGGAGGACCAATATGATTTATTGATCTTGTGATAATTATTTTTAATACTAGACAAATATTAATTTATGTCAAGAAGAAAGAGTCCATACATTGTGTGGGAAAAGAAAAAGTGGAGTTTAACCTCAAAAAAATCCTACAAAAGCCAAATTATGATGAGGAAGATTGCTATAAAACTGATAGAGTATCTGAAGGCATATGAATATAAAGTAGACATAATAAAGAAAGTTGTGACTCCTAAAGATGTTATGACTTTACATGTTAGATCAACAAACAAAGTCGTGATAGAAGATAAAGCCATGATAATGAAGGAATATAAACATAATGTAAAAGTGATGAAGCTTTCCAAAGCCATGACAAATTTGGTGCAAAATACAATTCCACGCGCAACAACTTCAAAAACAATAACAACATTACTAAAAAAGATCATAGGCAATAATACCTTGACTTATTCCAAAGTCATGGCATCAATGGAAGAATACTCGAAAAAAGATACTTTGTACAATAACTAAATAATAAAGAAAAAAATTGGTAAGACAAGGAAAAGAAAATGTAATTATGAAGAAGCTTGCATGAATGATAAAGATCACTAAGGGGATTGAAGATCTAATTAAGTTATAGCTATGAATGTTAAACATAACATTGCTTGGAACAAAACCTAAGAATTATGTTTTACAAGGTGTGATGTAATACATATTTTTATGTTTTTTATGAATGTATACATACACACTCAAAAACCAATACACATATGCAACCAAATAAAATCACAACACTAAAATGAAATCATAACTTTCTTATAATTAAAATGAAGCCATGACACTCAAACCCAACCATGAGTTTCTTGTAAGTTAAATAAAATTGTGATACTCAAACCTATTCATGACTTTGTTCTAAGTCAATTGAAGTCAAGACACTTAAACTAAGTTGTGACTTTACTTTTAAAAGAGAAGTTGCGGTCACATGAAAAGTTATGGTATTTTTTCATTAGTAGAAAAAAACTCTAATCCTATATAAGACCCCTAACCCTAATTTTTGAGATACTTCTAATTCTTTATCTTCTTCACTTCGATTGAAACTTATATTACCCAGACTATTGAAGATTTGAACAAATATGGATAAGAAGATGCTTTTTTCAAAGCTAAGAGCATAGAAATTGGAGGCCAAATCAATTTGCAAATCCAAATGTAAACAATAAAGATAATGCGCCACCGAGACTTCTTTTTAAATTCAAGGTATAGAGTAAACTTTTTTACAAAAACTATGAGAAGATGGATGACCTTTTTGTTGTGAAAACAAACTTTATTAGAGAGTAGGGATTTATGAATTTTTCAATTTTTTTGAGTAATGATAGAGAAGAGAAATTAAGACCAATTTTCTCACACATAGAATGGGGAACACAATTATTATGAGAAAGTTTTACTTTAATTTACAAGACATGAAAGAGAAGATGTATTACATATGAGAAGCTTAGGTATGATTTAATAGAGAATTCATCAAAAAATAATTGGATTGCTAGGTGCCATGGTTAATATGGCCTTTATATTTATAAATATACAAGTAGGCTACAAGGAAATCACAAGACAATAGAAGAGCAGATTGGAGAGTTTCATCAAAAAGTTAAGTATGTACACTTAGTGTGGGTAGAACTGATTAAAAAGAGGATGGATTTTTTATATTTTCTATGTTATATTTTGCAACCGATCTTCATGTCTCTACAATCATGCAAGATATGGTGATATTATTTTTTGTCCTAATGAAGGGATTCAATATCTAATTGAGGAAAATTTTGTGAAGTACATTCTCAATTTTCAAATGGGTAAATTCTTCAGATAAATAACTCACTCTTATTTGATTTTAATATTATGCCAAGTTGACGGAATCCTTATGAATGAAGAAAGTGATGAATGATACTCATAGATATCCTCCATTGCATTGGTGGATGTGAAAAGATGTCTTTAAAAAGGCAAGAATAGAAAATGATTATTGTAGGGGATGAGTCAACCAATGTTAGGCAATAAGTGTCACCCTTCTCTAATTATGACATAAAAGCAATAGAATAGAGTGGAGAAAAGCATGATGATGAATCATCACACATAATTGAACATTATTTGATAAGGCAAGGAAGTAACTTGAGAGGAGACATCAATATTCTAAAAGCAATGAAATCAGAGTCTAGAGACTAATTCTAGAAAAGTGTATTTGAAGGTAGATATAGAATCATTGCATAGTTCTCTAGTTGTAGAATTGGAGAAATGAGACAAAAAGTGAAAATAGTACATGAAAAAAATAGAAGATGAAGATGGAGCCAATATGGAGAGAAAAGATGTATTGTGAAAGATACATCCCAAAAGAAAGATTAATTATTTGTAACCACCGAAAAATATTTCGATGATCACATTATAAATCTTGGAAGATGAAATAAAACAAATAGAGTCCAGAGTGATGTGAAGCACTGAATCATTTGGGAAGTTCTAATATTCCATTGCAAGTGAATGACATAAAACTATTATGACAGAGATAAGATAAAAAAGGAAACATATACTATGAAGAGAAAAAAATGGATCAAATATGTGGGAAAGTATAGTTAGAACTAAAGAAAAATATACTCTTTTCTTAGTTCATTTGAAAATTCACTTAACTTCAATGTAAAGTGGCAAGATACATTGTTCAATATGATTATTTAGATGATAGAATGAGTAGAAAGCATTAAAGATGATTCAATGAACTTTCACATTAATGCTCACTTTTGAACCCTCAATGATGAAGTTCCAATTTAGGATTTTGATCCTCATGGTTGATCATACCTCTATTCTTTCTCTCCATGTTGGGATATTATATATGAGTATTTCTTTTATGATATTGTACTATACTTCTTCTCATTGTATTAATATTTTAAAATATTTGAAAAACGGTAGGGAGATTCATTGCTCGAAGATAAGTAATATATTTAGGGTGTGAGTTTGTTCGGCACTCCACTTATCATATATTTTTGGTGATTTGGTGTGTATTTAATATTTTGATTATACTTTTTTGAGCATTTATTAGAGAGGTATCACTAATAATCTATTTTGAGAGAATTTATTGAATATTAGTGAAATCATAGTTATTTTGGTGTGAAATCATTTGACTTGGTGGAATGAAGGCTCAAAATAGACTAAGTGATAAAAGTCATGATATTTCCTATAATGCCTCCAAACACGAGTCAAACTCAAAAGGTTGGACTAGATTAAGCGATGTGAATCCATTATTTTGTTTGGAAACCATTTGTCAAAATCATATTTCGTATACATATTCTTGAATTAAATATTTATTAACATACAGGAGTAAAAGAATTATACATTTCGTCTTTAAAACATTTACCCAAAATGGCATTCCATGCCATTTAACAAAATATCTCAAAAAATATAGTAAGAGTTCATCTCTTTCAAGCATATTCAATGAAAAGTTGTATATTTTTTATTTCAAGACTAAATAATCTGATGTTCAAACAATGAATTTGATTCATGGGATAAATTATATACTCATAATTTACAAGCTGTGATGATGACTTTGTGCTTGTGTTTTCTTCACATTCATTCCTAATCACTCCAAAAAAAAAACATTGCACTTAGCATTTTCATGCTTTGTGATTCTATGCAATTCACTTTTTATTTCAATTAATCATATTTTAAACATGTATCTTTTTGAAATATGTAATTTTATTTGTCGATTAAAAAATCAATATATATATATAATTTTATTTGACCATTTTAAAATATACAATTTCATATGCTAGTATTTTTTTTCAAAACTCAAATCATATAATTCACATATATATTTATTATTTTACCCTTAAACAAATTTAGCCAATGTTTTGGTGCTAAGGATAATAGAATTACCAGCACAGTCTTACTGGGCTACATACCAGCATAAAAATATTTATAATGTAGTATGGTCCTACTAGGTTGTTGACTAGTTATATATAAATCATTTGTAAACAATATTTATATTGTTCGGCTAGACTAGGGATCAGTTTGTCATTATATTATATTCATTCATAGTATTACTAGTTTGACCCTTATTGGTATATCAATCTATCCTTAAGTAAAATATGATATATACATTTATACTCAAATATGATTGTATAAACATTCTATTATAGCCATTAAAACATTGCGCACACACTACCATACAAATATAAAAAATTGTGAAAGTCTATTATATAATTATCATGTGAATGTACCACAAAATATGATATAATTTTAGAAATATTTTGGGAATAACTTAATAGGATGCCAAATTATAGGAGCTTCAAGTTTTAATTGTAACCACCTAAAAATCATAAAAGCTATCAATTATTGATAATATTTTTGTGCTACTCATGTTGACAAAGAAGATGAATGATTTATAAAAAAATTGGATGAAACAGATTGAAATAAAGCTAGAACATATTAATACAATGATGAAGATTATTAAAAATCAACTTGGGAAACTAGCACTATCAATGAATGAGAAGAATATAAATGAATTACCAAGCAATACTACAGCAAATCTAAAGAGGTACACATCCAAAGCACTCAAAAAAAACAAAATATTATAAGGGTTGAAAATAGAAGAGAACTGAAAAGGGGATGTTGAAGCAGAGAAGGAAGTCATGCCTAACAATGTTATGACTTCTTCCAAAGTCGTGCTTCCTAGTTTCATGACATCTGATCCCATGTTCTTTTCCAAAGTTGTTGTACTACCAAAATCCAGTACCCAAATAAATGCACTAGCTATCACACAAAGATTTTGATTTGAAGGATTTGTAGATTAATAAAAGTGATAAATAGAAGTATGGCATGCCAGAAAATGTCTATGAAAATGATTAACATAGTCTCAAAATTAAAATTGCTCTTTTGTAATAATTCTTTTTTAAAAAATACTAGGTGAAAATTTTGAGAGATTCTTTAATATCTTCAAAAAGTTAAAAGTCAATATTCTATTTGTTGAAGTTTTATCTCAAATGAACTATTATGTAAAGTCTATGAAGCATATCATAAATTACAAAAGAAAATTTAAGATGTATTAAATAATAAACATGACTAAAAAGTATAGAATAATCATTCAATGAAAACTCTCAAGAATGCTAAAATATTAGTAGAGTTTCACTATTCCATTTATTATTGAGTAGAATACTTTCTACATGGAATTATGTGATTTGGTGTTTAAGTATTAATTTATTATCATTACCCATAGTGTTGGGATTGAATCTTGGTAAGATTATTTTAACTTCTTTCTTACTACAGACGATAAATAGATCTATCAAATTTTAGAGGAGGATTATCGAAGATGTGATAGTAAAGGTTAGTAAGTTTATTTTCTTTATAGATTTTTTTATGTTAGCTACAAAGGAAGACCATTATTCTCCATTGATCTTAGAATAGTAATTCTTAGCAATTGGATATTCTTTGATTGATATCAAGAAGTGTGAATTCATATTTTTTATGGGCTAAGAACAAATGAAAATCAACGTGTACAAAAACCTACAAATATTAGGCGATTATGAGAAAAACTATTAGAGATTAGATAGCTTCCTATGCACATTCAAAAGTCAGAAAATAGATTTCAATCAGAAGGTCATCTTGAAATAATGTTAGCCTAAAGAAGATAAAGAAGGTGAATAACTAGAAGAAATTCTAGGTGTAGAAAATATTGCAATAGAGTTGGATGAAAAGAATTATTTCAATATCATGATATTTTTTAAAATCATGATAGTAGAAGAACCAAAGTCAAATAACTTTAAAGATGTGAAATAAGAGGTTGAAATATTGAAATTATCAATATTAAAACATGACGGATTTATGAAATGAACTTTTAAGACTTCAAATAAAGTACCAAAAGATGAAAGTATACAAATGAATGTTGATGTGCCATGAAAGAAATATGAAGCAAAAATAATTATTACTTTATATTAGAAGGAAGAAGAGACAAGGGTTATAGTTCAAAACAATGTCACAATCTTTCCAAAAATCATGACTCTACATACTAGATTGATGAAGGAAGAAGTCATGGTATAGAAAAGGTCATGCCTTTGATGAAATAGAACCTTAAAGAAGAAAACATAACTTTTTCAACTATTACAAATTCAATATTCTAGAAAGGAAATATCATTATTGCAACTTCACCAAAAGCTAGACCTTAATGAAGAGGAGCACATTTGATGGTGTTGCAACTTTTCATAAAGTTGTGACATCTACCAAATAACATCCCAAAGAAAAGCACCTAATAGATGACCCCATGTTGAAAGATAAATTTAGAAGACACATAGAGAGAATGAGTATACTAAGAAGATTGTATAGACTACTAAAATTATTAATTGAAATGGAGGTCAAGAATTTCATATAGTCAAGGATGTTAAGCATAGTGCTTCTTCAGAGGCAACTCAAGATTTATCTTTAGCCTAAGATGAAAAAAATAAACTCATGGCACTCCATTGATTTGTATGTAAAAATATCTAGATTCAAGAATACTTATTTATAAATGAGCACTATAACACTCAAATCTAGTTGTGACAATGATTTATGATATTTTATTCTTCTTTTTTGCTACCCAATTGATTTTTGGAGAGAGATAGAGAAATAAATAAATTCCTTGATCGAGGATGAGCAATACTTTAGTGTGATAGGGTTTTTGGCACTCAATGTAATAATTAATTTGAGTTAATTTAATTATTTTTATGATGAGTTTGTATGGGAAATGGGCTTAAAATGAAAGGATATCACTAAATGGTAATTTTGATGGAAATTTATGAATAATAGTGAAATCGAATATAATTTGAGTAGAATCAGAGAAAATGATGGATGGCTAACTTGAATGACAAAAAATAATGGAAAGTCTTGACGTATCCAATGTGACGACTTGGTCACACTAGAAGAAGCATATTGAATTGTCATGATATTCTTTCTTGGTCATGACTTTACAAAATAAATCATGGTAATTTTTATATGTCATGAATCTAGCACTTGGTTGTCACTATCTTTTTTAAATACAATATATATGTTTTGGCCATAATATTATATTAGAGTTATGGCCATATTAATTCTAAATCATATTTTGGACACAACTTTATTTTCACATCATGGAAATAAGTGTCACACTGGTATAAAAAAGTCACCATGTTTATTAATGACACAACATTTTTGTTATAGAGCCAAGATCATAGAATACTATTCTATACTCCATGTATTGAATATTTTTCATAATTTGTTATCTATTTACTATTTTGATTGTACTTATTTTAGTATTTATTGAAAAGATTTTACTAAATGATAGTTTTGAGAGAATTTGATAAATATTAGTGAAATCATAATTATTATTGGTTGAAATTGGTTTACTTGGTAGAATAAAGGCTTAGAGGAGATAAGTGATGAAGAGTTGTGATATTTTTGATATCATAACATGGGTGCACCTTCTAGATTTTACTATGTAGTTTCGACATTATTTCTTGGATGTAACTATACAAAACTAGTCATGGAAATATTTGTATGCCAAAATTCTACTTTAGAGTTATCACAATCTTTTTATTATTCAACAAATATTTTGTGTCATTGACATTTTCTTATAGTTATAGCTACACTACCTCTAAAACACACAATGAAAATAATATTATTTTTTTATAATAACATCCAAGTACCCCGCTAGTATAATTAGTCATGTAAATTTCTAGAGTTGTGACTTATTCATTACAGAGCCAAAATACCAAGTATTTCGAGTCACGATATTATTTTTTATAATGATATTTTTAATACCATAACTTTGTGCTATATTAAGATAATACCAAAGAAATGATTATTCTCTACACTACAACTTTGTTTACCAAAAAGTATTTATTCTAGTTTTGGTCATTACTAATATCATGACTTTATGCTTAAGCAAAAAAATACCAAAGTTGAAGCTATTCCAAGCTTTATGGAATTTAAATTATTAGTAGCTAACTATGATGAATAGTTATTATGAGATTTTGATGTAATATGTGAAATTAAATTATTTTGAGTTGAAACTAAATTTGATAGCAATGGTACAACAAAATAAGT
Organism: Sapria himalayana; assembly: GCA_029783825.1. NCBI lineage: Eukaryota > Viridiplantae > Streptophyta > Magnoliopsida > Malpighiales > Rafflesiaceae > Sapria > Sapria himalayana. The sequence continues at coordinate 1,176,379 of JAREIK010001435.1, forward strand.
ATAATATAAGGATTTTAGAATATATAAATAGTCATGTTACAGCCTTTTTAGAATTGTGCTATATGATAAAGATGAATGAAATTAGTCTGTATGTAATTTGATTATATATTTTTTTCATTTCTTTAAGAGATACCACTCTGAGCATGTTCCAACAACTATCTTGAGATTTAATAAGAGTTTGGATGAACTTGTATAATCCTTTCTCACCAAGTTTTTACTACCTCAAATTACTTCTCAACTATGGGAAAAGATAACCTAATTTTAATAAAAAGGAGTAAAAGACATTATTTAATACTTAGGATCGATTCAAAGAGATTTTGTAAAGATACCCACAATATGAAATTTTATTGTAGTTTCGAGCTCATACTTTCTTCAATGAATTGAATTATATGATGAGGTGTATGATATATGCATCCTCAGCTGATTCTATTATGAATAAGTCACTCGAAGAAGGACATTTCTATTGGAAGAGCTAGTAAATAACAACTACCAAACTATTAATGATCGAGTATTAAGAAGGAAATAAGCTTGAGTATTGAAGTTGGACAGAATAATCAGCTTAAAAGCCAAGATATATGTGCTTTTCAATAATTTTGGAGCCCAAAGGACATGTAGTTGAGTTTATGTAATATTTTTATTTTACAATATTAGAAAATAGTAAAATTTGACCATATGAACATGAAAATACATGAAAAATGGGGGAGTTATGGTAACGTACAGCTGAACATTGAATAATTTCAAAATAATTTTTGGAATAACTTGATTGGTAATTAAATTCAATGAGTCTCAAACTATAATTATAATCTTTCCTAAGGGATTAGAAAATCTATCACCTGACGACAATATGTTTGCCTTACCCATGGACATAGAAAAAAATGGTCTTCAATAAAATCAGATGGAATGTATCAAAACAAAGCTAAAATACAAGAGCTTGCCAATAAAGATCATTGGGAATCATCTTGGACACTTACACTATCGATGAAGGATAAGAGAAAAATTGACTACTGATTAATATTGAGGCAAATTCAAAGTAACACATGTCCATTAAACTAAGAAGTGAAAAAGAATTAGATGGAACCAAAAAGAAGTGAAAGCTAAAAGGGAAGCTAAAATAGAAGAAGAAGTTATGACTGAAAAATTCATCACTTTTTCCAAATTACTGACATAATTGAGCGCCATGGCACAAGATGTTGTGCCTTTTTCTAAAGTTACAATATCCATAAAATTAACTACTAAACTCATGCCCCTAGTCATGACAAATGAAAAAATAGAGGATGTTTAGATTGACCAAAGTGATGATTAAAAGGATTTGCAAGAGAAAAACTATAAAAAGCTATCATCTTTATCATAATCTTTCTTCTTCATAGCTTTTTAGAAAGGAGAAGATGGATAAGTAATTTGAAAATTTTTTTAACATTTTCTAGATATTGGAAGTCAAGATTCTATTTGGAAATATCTTATCTTAGATATCGAATTATGTGAAATTAAGGAAGGATATAATGTGAAGCAAGAAAAAGTTGGATACCTATGGAATGGTGAATATGACTAAAAAATATAACACTATCATCTGATGTAAACTTTTGAAATAGCTAAAGGATCCATGAACTTGTATGATTTTGTGCATTATTAGAGATCAAATATATTTGAAGATAATATGTAACTTGGGATGAAGTATAAATTTGATGTCATTGAACATAATATAAGAATTGAACCTAAACAAGATTACTCCAACTACTCACTTGCTTCTAATGGTCAATCATTCAATGAAGCTGTTGAATATCATTATTGAATATATATTTTGAATGTTAATAAATTTATTTTTCTATAAATTTAATTATGCTAGATATGGAGAAGGACTAATATGCTCTATCAATCTTTAGACATCAATTTTTAATTCTACACAAACATTAAATTATGTCAAGAAAAGAAAGTTGATACTTCATGTGGAAAAAGAACTAGGTTAAGTTTAACTTCATTAAAATCCTACAAAAGCCAAATTATGATGAGGAAAATTGCTAGAAATTCGATAGCCTTTTATGCATTACAATGAGTAACAGGTGAACTTCATATGAAAAATTTTATAAAATATTTTTAGCTCGAAAAATATGAAAAAGATAATAGATTAGATGATATATGGATTGGAGAAAAGTGTGAAAGAGAAAATAGGGAAGAGACTATTATGAAGTTGTAATATTCTTTAAAGTCTTGACTTTTAGAAAATTCAAGCCAAACCACTTTAATGATATGAAGAAAGATGCAAAAACCATAAAATTCTCAATTCAATAATGCAAGGAAATAATTGAAGAGGTTTTTGAGATTGCAAAATAAGTACAAGAAAATAAAATTTAATAACTAATGGCTAATTTACTATAAGATAGAGCAGGTGATGGCATTTGAAGATGAAATAGCCAAAATAAAGAAAGTTGTGACTCCTAAAGATGCTATGACTTTATATGCTAGATAAACAAACAAAGTGATGGTAGAAGATAAAACCATGATAATGGAGTAATAAAAGCATAATGGAAAAGTCATGATGTTTCCCAAAGCCAAAAAAAAATTGATCCACGAAACAATTCGACATGTCACTTCACAAAAAGTCACAACATTACTAAAGGATAACATAGAGAATGATACCATGACTTCTTCCAAGGTCATGGCATCAATGAAAGAATACCTAAAAGAAGAAACTCTTAAAAATATTAGAATACTAAATAAATAATTTGGAAGACAAGCAAAAGAGAAAGTATGTATGAAGATGCTTGAATGAACCACATAGATCACTAATGAAATTGAAGCTCTAATGGTGCTCTAACTATGAATGTTAATCATATCATTGCTTGGTTAACATTCATAGTTATGTTTTGTTTTGTTTGTCGTGGCACTCAAACCCAACCATGAATTTCTTGTAAGTCAAATAAAATTGCAATACTCAAAGTTAGTCATGACTTTCTTGTAAGTCAAATATAGTCATAATACTCAAGCTAAGTTGTGACTTTCCTTCTAAAAGAGAAGTTGCAATCACATGAAAAGTCATGTTATATTTTCATTAGCAATGAAAGACTTTAATCCAATATAAGACCCCCAACCCTAATTTTTAAGATACTTATAATTCTTGTTCTTCTCCACTTTGATGCCCTAACTATTGAAGATTTGAACAAACATGGATAAAAAGACACTCATTTCAAATTTAGGAGCATGGAAATCGGATGCCAAATCAATTCACAAAGCCAAAAGTAAACAACAAAGTTAATCTACCACCATGACTTCTTTCAAAGTCACAATGCTAGACTGAATTTTTCTTACAAAAACTAGCAGATGGATTATCTCTAATTGATAAGAGAGTAGGAATCTAAAAGTTTTTTAAACCTTTCTGAGTAGTGATAGAGAATAGAAATTAAGACCAATTATACTTGCACATAGAATGGGGAATAGAACTATTGTGAGAGAATTTTACTCTAATTTATAAGATATGAAAATAAGATATTTTATATATGAGGAATTTGGTTATGATTCGATAAAGAATTTATCTAAGAAATAATTGGATTGCATGGTGCCATGGTTAATATGGCATTTAAATCCATCAATATACAAGTAAATTATAAGGTAAACACAGAAAAATAGAAGAGTATATTAGAGAGTTTCACCGAAGAGTAAGTATGGACACTTAGTGTGGGTAGAACTAATATAAAAGAGTAAGGATTATTTATTTTTTTTATAATCTATTTTGAAGCCAATTCTGCATGTCTCTACTATCACACAAGATATGATAATATTATTTTTTGTCGAAAGGATTCAAGATCCATTTAGGGAAAACTTTTGTAAAGTATATTCTCAATTTTCAAGAGGGTAAATTCTTCGGATAAATAATTCACTATTATTTGATTTTAATGCTATGTAAAGATGATGGAATCCTTATGAATGAAGAATGTGATGAATTATACTCACATATATCCCTCATTGTATTGATGGTGTGAAGAGATGGCTAAAAAAACGTAGGAATAGAAAGATGATTCTTGTATTGGGATGAGTCAACCAATGTTAGGTAATAAGTGTCACACTTCTCCAAAGCAAACATAGAAGCAATTAAATAAAGTTGAGAAAAGCATGATGATGAATCACTAAACATATTTGAGTATTATTTAATAATGCAAGGAAGTAACTTGGGAGAAGTCATCGATATTATAAAAGCAATGAAATTGGAGCCTATTTCTAGGGACGTGCATTTGAAGGTAGAGATAAAATAATTGTAATAGTTCCCTAATGGCAGAATTGGATATGAGAGACAACAAGTTAAAAGAGTACATGAAAATAATAGAAGATGACGGTGGAGCCAATGTGGAGAGAAGAGATGCATCATAGAAGATACATCTCAACAAGAAAGATTAGATATTTGTTACAACCCAAGAAAATTTTGAAACCCACATTATAAAAATCTTAGAAGAGGACATGAAACGAATAGAGTCTAGAGTGATGTGAAGAAATGAATCAGTTGGGAAGCTCTAATATTTCATCACAAGTGAATGACATAGAACTATTGCAAACGGAGATAAGATAGAGAAGGAAACATGTACTATAAAGAGAAACAATGGATCAAACCCATGAGAAAGTATAGTGAGAACTAGAGGCAAATATACTGTGTACTTGGTTCATTTGAAAAGTCACCGAACTACATTATAAAGTGGAAATATGTTTTACACAATATGATTATTTAGATGATATAAAGGGTAGCAAGCATTAAAGGAAATTCAGAGAGATCTTTCACACAAATGCTCTCATTTGAGCCCTCTATGATGAAGTTCCCATTTTAGGATTCTGATCATCTTGACCGATCATACCTCCATTCTTCCTCTCCACGTTGGGATATTATATACGTGTATTTCTTTGATGATGTACTATAATTCTTCTTTTTATATTAATATTTTGATGTGTTTAAAAAAAGGTCGAAAGATTCATTGCTTGAATATATGTAATAAATTAGTGTGTGAGTTTGTTAGGCACTTTGCTTATTAGATTTTTTTGGGTGATTTTATGTGTATTTATTATTTTGATTATACTTTTGAGCATTTATTGGAGAGATTTTACTGAATATTTATTCGGAGACAATTAAATGAATGTTAGTGAAATCATAATTATTTATATATGAAATTGACTGACTCGATGGAGCGAAGGCTTAAAGTAGATAAGCGATGGAAATACATGATATTTCCTATACTTCTTCCAAACCTGAGTCAAAGTCAAAAGGTCAGACTAGACCAGGGGATGCGAATAACTTTTTTGTTTGGAAATCATTTGTCAAATCATATTTCATATAAATATTTTTGAAATAAATATTTATTAACATTAATGAGTAAAATAAGTATGCATTAAATATTTAATATATTTACACAAAATGGTATTTCTATTCATTTTACAAAATATTTCAAAGAATATAGTAAGAGTTCACCTCTTTCAAGTAATTCTATGAAAAGTTATAAATTTTTTATTTCAATACTAAATATATTTTTGATTTCAATACTAAATAATCTCATGTTCAAACAATGAAATGGATGCATGGGATGAATTATATACTTATACTCTACAATCTTTTATGATGACTATGTGTTGGCGTGGTCTTTACTTTTATCCCAAATCTTCAGGTATTTGTGCCAAAAAAACATTGCACTAAGCATTTTCATGCTTAATGTTACTATACAATTTTATTTTTATTTCATTTCAACATAAAAACATCTATCTTTTTGAAATATGAATTTTATTTGTTAATTATATATATATATATATATATATATATATATAATACATTAATATATTTGCATTTACAATTTATTTGATCATTTTGAATATATAATTTCATATGTCAATATTTTATTTAAAACACAAATCATACAATTCACACATATATTTATCATTTTGTCCTCAAACAAATTTAATCAATATTTTTGGTGCTAAGGATAATGGAATCATCAGTATAGTCTTGCTAGTTTGTAGACCAGCAGAAATAATTCTTATAACCTAGTATGGTCCTATTGGGCTGCGGACTAGTTATATATAAATCATTTATAAACACTACTGATATTGTCCAGCTAGGCTATAGATCAATATGCCACTATATTACATTCATTCATAGTATTACTAGTTTGACCCTTATTGATATATCAATCTATCATTGACTCGAATATGTTAGATAATATTTTATTAAGGCCATAAAACTCTAGCATAACAATTTATAATATTGTATATATATATTTATACTTAAATATTACATTCTAATGCTAAAGCAATTTTCATGGTAATTTATTTACCAATAATTTTATCAAATCACTTAAAACAAATAATATATAATTTTACTTTAACTCATTCCATTAGTAAAACAATAATCATAAAACTTGAATTAAACGAGAAGAATGTATAATGAACTAATTCATATATGGTTCAAATAAAGCACACATGCATATCCATATAAATCCTTTTAAATTTAATTTAATAAACAAACTCAAAACCAAAACAAGGAAATAAGTGTGAAGAAACAATCATAAATTTTTTTTAAAAAAAAGAGTAAATATAAAACTTAAAACAAAAAGAGAATAAGGAAGAACAAACATAAAACTTGAAACAAGAAGATAAGGAAGAAAAAGCAAAAAACTTGAGACGAGGAAAGAATAAGGAAGGACATATATAAAACTTGAACAAGAAAAGAAAAAGGAAGAACAATTATTAAACTTGAATTAAGAAATAAAATAAGAGAATAAATATAAAACTTGAAACAAGATGAGAATAAGAAAGAACAATCATAAAACTTAAAACAAGAAGAGAATAAGGAAGAACAAATCAAAAACTATTTTTTCTCATTGATTCATATTCAGCATCTTATTCTTGGGTCAAGTTTCCTCATCACTAACCCCTAATCAATCACAAATATGTCGCAAATATGTCATACTTAATGAACAACTAAAATGCCAAACTAGTCGGTGTGTCCAACTCACTCGGTTACCCACTATTATACTTGATGTCAAAAATCTAAATTTTATATATTTACAATGGTTCATTAAACTAATTTCAAGTCAAGACAAAAAAATATATAGACTATTTTAATTTGCAAATAGAATGAGATTTTTTTGGGACATAATTTTCTATTTGATAGATTTCTAGGTACTTTCAGCCTTGAGGTTACAAATTCCATACAATTTATTTAACTAAATTATTCTACTATAAGTCTAATTTACCCATAATTTTGAATCACTCTAGTTGGATGAGTGAGAAGCAACTTATGGCTAAAAAACCACTACTAGACTCAAAACATAACATACCCATAACTTACTTGAAACTCACATTCAAGACCCTATTTGAGAACCTTAGAGCTATAATTTGTGCTTAGTTCCTTTTACACGATTGTAGGGTTACCTATTATTCTTCTTATAATCACTTAATTTAGATGAGTATAACTAAACTCATGGTCAAAGAAAAACAAGTATTTTTTTATAATTTTATTTTCAACATACCTTTGAAACTTTATCATTTCCTTTATACAAACACTTCTCCAAACCAATTCTAACCCAAAAGCACTTTGAAACATTACCCAAACCAACATCAAGTTCAATATGAACTAGAATCATCAAAATATCTTCTACACAATGTTAGTGTTTTCTCCCAAATCCAAAATCATCAAAGAGGGAGTTAGTGTTAGTTTTCTCGCCTTAGCTCTCTTCAAATCTACTCTTCTTTTTTACTTGATGATAAATAATAAAAAAAAAAGATTAAATTAAACGAATTTTTTTTTCTAACATGCCCAAGCCCTTTCTCTCTTACTTTCTAGAATAATTGTGAATTCACAAATGATCATTCCATATATAACTTTGATTTTATCTAAATGTTAAGTATTTTGTATATAAGGTCTTATCCACATTGGAAATGATATGTCACCCTTGATGCTTAGCAATATTTTGGTTTTATCATTTTTTATCTTTAGACACTTCATTAATCAAGATTTCTATTACTTAAAACCAATAACTTACCAAATAAAATAATAATAATAATAATAATAAATGAATAATAGCATAAAATGTTATAAGGTAAAATAATAAAACAATAACGTTGTTTTTTTGGGACATTACATTTGACATGTCATGACTTGGGCACATATTCCAATTCTTAGTATGTTGTTACATCCTTTCTTGGTTGTAAATCTATAAAATTAGTCATAGAAACCTATGTATGTAATGACTCTATCACCAAGTTATTATAATATTTTTATTATGCAATACAGTCTTCATAACTATGATATATTCTTGGTGTTGTGACTACTTTAAATTACATAATGTCCATGAAATTATTTTCATGACTTGGGAGCAAATTATTCCACTAGTATAATTAATCATGATAATTTTCAGAGTAGTAACTTATTTAATACATAGTCAAAATACTAAGTATATTGAGTCGCATCATTAATTTTTTCTATGATATTTTATTTCAATGAGCATTTATTCTTGTTCTGGTTATTTCTAATGTCATGAATTTATGCTACAAAGAGAAAACACTAATGTTGTGGTTATTTTCAATGCCACAACTTTGTGTTCTATAAAACATTTACTCAAGTCATGCCAATTTGTACTGCCACAATTTTATGCTATAGTGAGAAAAAATCAAAAGTCATGACTATTTTCAATACCATGATAATTAGTTCCAAAGAGAATTTATCTTAGTTATCGCATTTTCAAGACAATGACATCATGCTCCAGAAAAAAGTTACCTTAGTCATAACATTCATTATTGATGTGACTCTAGTATATAGATAAGATCTAATGAGACAAGGAATTCATGACCTCAAACTAGTACCATGACTTCCAACTTATAGCATCACACAAATACTCAAAGTATATAAGCAACACATTGAAGATTTTTGTAAAAGAGAGAAAGGCATAATATTCAAGCCAAGATGAACTACAAACTCTAGGCAGTAAATATTCCAATCCCCAATTAGTGGCAAATCTAAGAAAAGTTGACATTAGAGGTTAAAGAATAGAAGTGCAAATTTGAAGCAATTTCCAAGGGAATTTGACTCAATGCCTAGAGGAATAGACATGCGAATGACCTAGAATAAAATAACATATGATTTTGGTGGTAATATAGTAAGGGGATAATTATGAGGGGATCATCCTTGATAGTGATAGTCCAAGGATGACTATCAATTTGTATGTGAAGAGAGCATTAGAGTATTATCACTCTACTCTATTATTCATCTAAAAATCAAATACAATATTAACCATATACTATGAAGTATAATCATGCACAAGGATGTGAGATAGATATTTAGACATGACATCTATTTTATTACTTCTATGACCCATATAATTGTGGAACTATATTAGACAAAAGATAAATGTCTAATGAGGTTTTGAGATCATGTCAATTATGATGAGTTTTGACACCCTTGCAAAGTTGTATTAAATAGCAAGTGACGTTAGTCATGAGAAATTTTTCTTGTCACAATCTTTTACTCTAGAAAAGAACATCCTCAATGATGGTCATTTTTACTACCAAAACTTTATATTCTAGAAAGAAAATATCTTAGTTATTTATTCTTGTTATTATGACTTTGTTTTCTAAAGAAAAAATATCTCAATCATAACATCTTTTCCATCATATTTTTGTGCTCCAAAAAGATTATTGACCAGTCACAATATTCTTGCTACAATGACTATTGCTTATGGGAGTAATTTCCTCAATTTTGGCATTCTTGTCATAGTTACTTTGAGTTTCACATAGAAGAATTACTTTAGTCATGGCGTTCCATTTCTACTATAACTATTCCATTCTAGATGAGATTTGAAGAAATAATCTAGTAACGACCTTAACATAAAGTCATGACATTCATCTTGATTTGTCATATATCAACTCAATGGGACCTCGATGGATAAAAAGGGATACTTAGAGATATTGCAAAAAATGGAGGAGATTTGATTTTTGAGGCCAAGATCATGAAAAAGTCTAGGAAACATGAATTCTAACCCCTACTTTAGGTCAATTTCAAGGAGAATGCAAGTAATGATTGATTAAGAAAAATATTTTAGAATTAGGTCCTCATGCCAACTATCATTCAAAACCTTGATTCGATAAGATGAATCATAAAATACCTTATGCAAATTCTTCCCCAATATCAGGCTAAATAAGAATTCAAGATTAGTTTTAAATATTTATATTTTGTGATTGTGGTTATATAATATTTTGAGAAGTAATGTTATGGTTTGGGTGTTGATATATAAAGATATTATTTAGAATAGAGATTTAGGGTTACACTCTAATATAGATTTATGTGTATTGGTTATGGCCATGATAATAGTTATGTCACATGACACACTCATGAGATGTGACCTAAATGAAGTGATAATTCTACCACTTTTATCTCATAAAATAAATTTGTACAGAAACCCTAAGCTGATATAAGTTTAATTAATGCAAGTGTATTACTCATGAATTTGAATGCACAGATAAATTTATAACCATTTTATTGTGTGTATTTTAGAAGAAATGTCTTACAAATAAAATGATATTTATGTAGAACATCTTACCAGAGTTTGGTTCTCACACAACTGAAAGTAAAAATGTAATTATTGTCACATTATTTGTTGTATTGTGTGGCTATAGAGGTTGGAAAATATAAAAATATACTCAAAGTAATCATATAGGATAGTTGATGTATTTCATAAATGGATTAGGCATGTGAATAATTGTTGTGACTTTGCGTGGGTTATAAAACTCATAGTTATTTGACATGATCAGAAAACCTAGTTAAGCGAGGATCTTTTGACCAATGCAGCTTCAAAAATATTACAGTCATACAAATAATTAAATAGAAAAAAGTCTATATGTCAATCTCACAAGGAATATTCGGTAGATCATTCAATCAATAATGAATTGATAACTATACATGTTGAATAAATGTACTTAATCAAATATACTTAGACTCTTAGGATTGGCTCATATTATGTTTTGTTATTTGATGAATGATAATTTATAATGAAAATACTCATATACCCTTTTGGCATACATGGTGGTCATCATCTATTGGACTATCACTATTATGTAAGGTCCCCTTGTAGTTTTCCTCTTGGTATTTCAACACCAAAGTAACATGTCATTTTGTAAAAGGGTCATTATCACACCTACACTTTTTATGAAAGACATCAATTGTCCTTGACAATTGCTTTGAGTATTTACTTCTATTATCCAACATCTAATTTTCTTTATGACTTGAGATAATATGGCATTAAATTTATTTGTACTTTTAATTTCATAAGTATTAAATCATGACAAATAAACATATATCTTCTCAAAAATTTTACACATGGAAATCATATAAATGGGAATGATTCATAGGGTTGCAACTATCATATGATTCTTCCTCACTTGCATGTGCCCCCAGACATACCTATCAATATTTATCATGGACAACACACGACTCATGCACTATGATGAAACTCCTAAGTAATTTATTCTACATGACCCTCATATTAGTTTGAGGATATTTTATTTACATAGTATATAATGGATTCGTTTGTAATATGTTTATATTTGTGGATTCATGAGTATCATACTTGTAATGATTAATATTCTTCAACTTAGAATTTTTATATGTTGGTTTATTTCAAACTTAAAAATGATAAAGACTTTCACTTCTTTCTTTTAGAAATACATGAAAGTATCCAATGACATATCTATCACAATTTTCATGATTAACACACAAAAACCGACATAATATTGAAAATCCTATTATTTGGTTTTTAAGTACACTCAATCCATCAACATCCAAACACATTATTAAAGCTAAATATTATAATTATCCATCACATCATATCACAATTATCCATCACATCACAATTACATAAGCAACCCAAAAATGCAATTTAGCTAGATATTATAATTAAAGCTACACAAGATGTCTAAAAGATATCTTGGATTCTAGGATTTCGAATGAATGCCCAAACTAATTGCCAAGAAGAAAATCTTAATTCTAATCAAGTTTGCTTATTGTTTGCATTGGATTTCCCCCTAATTTCAATTGAGATCAAGATGCTTAGGTTTGGAATGCTTCTTGATCTTTTTTTGCTACTCTCTTTGCTTTCTCTTTATATTTTCTCTCTAAATATAGCTTTTATACTATAAGAATCCATGTGACACTTTAAGTTGGTTATCATAGTACAAAGTTGAGGTCGTGACTCAGTCATCTCTTCTAATCCTTTATGGAGCATATTTCTTGTTGTGTTGTAAATAACCATGACTAATCCTTACCTCTCTATAATACTAAGTCACGGTGATGGTATGTAGTGTCTTTGATCTTTCCTTAGTGAGCAAAATGTTGTGGCATTATGATTATTATTACCGAGTCAATTCTCTTTATAACACAAAGTTATGACACTTAGGTTTTTGTCCATGACTTTTGTATTGGTTTTATGGGCAAAGTGTCATGGCACTGTGGATGCCATGACTGAGTCATTCTTCTCTAGAAAGAAAAGTCATGACAAAAAATGATTTCGTGACCTGCACTATTTAAATTCTATTTGAAAAAGTCATTACTCTAGAATGTTTCATGAATATGTATACCAATGGAGCTCTCGAATATCATTACATAAAAATAATACTATGACCATTAAGTAGTTTAGAGCTAGTATATCTATGACTCCAAAAAATTGTTATGACCATGATGTTTGTGTTGCATAGTGAAATGATTATGTCAACTTAGAGATAGAGTCATGATGTACAAAGAAAGTTATCACTATTTTGATAGACTTATGGCCAAGAAACTAAGCCACAACTACTCAAGGTGGTTATAGAGGATGTATATAAGTCATGATAATATAATTGTTATGACTATTCATTGTTTCTCTTCCCCACAGGTGTTTCTCCATTGAGTTCACTAATTTCACCCAAATCTTAAGTGGTTTCAATAATATTCATCAGTTTCTTTTTAAAATAAAATTTTAGTAAAATCTCTTTGGTAACCACTAGTATTCATTAAAATACTCCATATTATTTTTCCAAATAGTATCATTTATTCAATAATTTGGATACCAAAAAAACTCTCATACTAAAAGTATTTCTCATAATTAAATAATGAATATCTATCCAAACATCCACATCAAGAAAAAATACATCTATAATAATCATGAATGAGTTTGCATGTCATGGTTGACATTTATTTTGGAAATAGGATTTAGAGTTTCAAAATTTTTTTAGGAATTGTGTATGGCTCAATGTTGAGAAGTGTGTATTCATCACAACCAACACAAAAAAATATTTCTTAGATTGCCTCCCAAGTTGTGCTATGTCTAACATCCATACCTAGATCTTCTTTAGATCTCCACTTCTATTTGAAACTTTAATTATCCAGGCTAGCTTCTCAATGTAATCAATTTCTTCAATTTGTCTTCCTGGTTTTTTCCTCATTATCATCATATTTTATTAGGGTATTCAGCCAGGGATGTTGCAACTTTGAAAAAATTACATCATTATTGCCTATGATTTTTTTGTAAATTGTTGTAACTTATTGGGTAGTCGCAACTTGTGAAATATCTTTTTTTTTTAAGTAATAAAACAACACTATAAAAATAATTACATCGCTAGTCTAGTATCAAACTATTACATATTTCCCAAATACAATAAAAATTTTAGTTTTGATTCTTTTCAAGATTGTATTGCAGTTTTTACCTCCCCTACATGCCACCTTGCATTCCTCTCTCTCCATATGTAATAAACAATAGATGCGAGTGCTGTTTTCTTTATTATGTTTGCTGAAAAATGAGCTGAGTATTCTGTCTATATTACTTTGAATATACTAGAAAGAGTAATATCCTCTCATTTGATCTGTGTCCATCTCTTTAATTCCTACCATATTTCCTTACAAAACAAAACTTTAAAAAAAAATATGATTAGTAGACTTAGGTTTTCTACAAAATTCACAATCTGAATTTTGAGGAGTAGAAAAAAGGCAAGCTTTGGTTCTTTGTTTCCCCATTTTAGCTAACCAAAAAAATATAGCCAAACTGGACAAAATTTACTTTTGTTCAGTTTGGTTTCTTATTAGAGTGAGACAATATCATAAAGTATATATGATTGAACCACAATTTTCTCATTGTCCCCCCATCTCTTAAATAATTATTTAGATTGATACAAGCCACCAGCTTTGGAAATCGGGTTATCTTTGACAAGATGAAAGATTTTTAAAAAAGAGTATCCATATTTGTTGCCTTAGCTTTCCATATGATCTGTGATATTAGGTAGGAATGATGAATCCACATAATCCATAGGGTGTCCTCTTTCTTGCTATTATACCATACAATTTTTAAGAAAAAAGATTTATTCCACAGACATATGTTTAATAGTCTAAGGCCTCCATGTGAAGTTGGGGAGAAAACTTTACTTCACGTTGCTTTCAAGTGAAATCTACTCCTCTGGGGTGCTCCCCAAAGAAATCTCCTACACAAATTCTCTATAGAATTGATTACATCTATAATAATAAGAAAATAGAAAACCAATGTCCCTCAATACCTTGAAAAAACTATCCATAGCATTTCTAATATGCCTCCAATAGATAGCAGTTTGCATACCCATAATTGTATTGTTGAGATGATATTTAGAAATAGAGGAGAAAAGTGAGAGGTTGTCAATCTGCTGGAAGAGAGAGTAACTCCCAAAAATTTAAAAGGTAAGCTCTCTATAGAAAATATAGAATTCAAAATAATGTCTTTCGGTTTTTTCCATGAACACCTTCAAATAAGATGCTAGATTTTAAGGGATTAATGAAAAGGCCTTGATGTTTTTGAGAATTCCCAAAAATTATCCATGACATCATTACATGATGTTACGTCTCCATGTGATAAAATAATCAAGTCATACACATAAATTAGATGGGTAATCATTAAAGTGGAGTAGCCAAGATGATAAGAGAATATTTTTGATCAAGTTGCTTTATAGGAAAAGGATCCCATTGCCTAAGCTCTCTTTTTCCTTTGAAATATCCATGAAGTTCCACAATTATAGAAATTGAAAAAGATGTGGTCTACACACATTCAAAAATTACGTCCACAAAATTTGGTGGAAAGTTTAGAGCTTCAAGTATATAGACTAGAAAGCCCCAATCTATTATATCAAATACTTTTTGAAGATCAATTCTAAAAAATATATGTATGTATATATATCTAGCCGAGATCCTTTTCCTAGCAAATCTTTTAATTAGGCTTTAGGCAAGCAAGAAATGTTATCTAATATCAATTTACCTTTATAGAAGAATATCTTTTGATCGTATTAGTCATGGTTTTGCCTCATGTCATGAATCTTTTCATTGTTTCTATAGGAAACATCATGGAATCTATTGAAGTTGCAACTTTAATTATCACACAATATTTTTTCTCAATGTCTTTTGGATGTTCCACCATTTTTGTTTGAACCTTTCCTTTATTTTTTATCATATCAATGATCAATTAGGGATTTTATTTTTCTTGTATTTATATCACCATCTTTAGAGTCCCTACAATAGTATGCATGTTTTCTTTGTAAAATGTTGCCACTTATTGTGTAGTCGCAACTTTGTGGAATATCTCTTTTGATCACATTAGTCATGGTTTTGCCTCATGTCATAAATTTTTTCATTGTTTCTATAGGAAACATCATGGAATCCATTGAAGTTGTAACTTTCAATATCACACATTATTTTTTCTCATTGTCCTTTGGATGTTCCACCATTTTTGTTGGAACCTTTCATTTATTCTCTATCATATCAATAATCAATTGGATATTTTATTTTTTCTTGTATTTCTATCGCCATCTTTAGAGTCCCTTCAATAGCTTATGGATGTTTTTGCATTGATACTTTGTCTTTTCCCCTTCTTCTTTTGCATCTATGGAGTTGTAGGAATTGGAGTTCCATGAAGTCATGACTTAAAAAAATATTATGACTTCATAGTAGCCTTCATCTTCAATTTTATTTCCATATTTTACTTTATGTCACAATTCATATTCTTCATTGTTTTCTCCATATTCTTTGAGCAAACACTCTTTCTATTAATTCTTTTAGTCAAAAATCTACTTTCTATCTCATTATGGTGAATAGAAGGTTATTTATTCTTCAAAAATATTTATTAGTAAAAATAGGATTATATAGGCCTTTGTAAAGGTCGAACTTCATTTATTCTTTACCTACCCAAAATATGAATTCCCCCTTCTTGACATCAACTAACATCTTTCCAGTGGCTAAAAATGGTCGTCTCAATATTAAAGGAATATATTGATCTTCTTCCATGTCATGTATAATAAAATTAGCTGGAGTATATTCATCTATCAACTATCATTCTTTTCTTTCATTAAGTGTGCTACTTATCCAAGTAGTTGAATCGTAATGATTTTTATCATGTCAGTATGTCTTATCATTATTTAAATCCATTTTATATGAAAATCTTAAAGATTATTTTTTCTCTTTGTTTCATCGAGCAAGGCCATAAACATTATCTTTAAAAATGAACTTCTTTATTCTCTTCAGATGAAAATAGTTGGAACTTGATAATCCTTGCATTTGATAGTCCATCGAATTCTTCCCAAATTTATTGTGATATTAATCCAAGTTCAGCTAAAGATTTATAGGTTTTCCATATCAAAGGTTTTCATGGTTCTACAAATATGAATGATAATGAGTGGGAGCATTTTGATTGGGTCAAGAAATATATCTTTTACTTTATAGCACATTGGTACCCTCCATAGATTATATCAAATCATATATAGTAATGCACTGGATCTCATAAGAACTCTAAAGTTAATTGTTGAAATAGTCTCCCTCTCTTCTTCCCAGTTTTCTCATGAAACCCCTCCAAAAACTCTAATCTTTTCAGTTTTCTTTCGAAAATCTAGCCTATATAGGCTTGGATCAAGCAATGGAGATTAGTTTCTGCACTTAGAAACTAATCACGTGTTGTGGTTTTTTTTAATTTCATCTTAAATGGACATAATGAGATTGGCCACTTTAAAAATGGAAATGGATGAATCCCTAGCCACCCCTGATGCCTCTCTCGATGTCTCTGCCTTTCCCAATTTCTCTCCAGAAAACCCTCTAGAACTCCTCCAAGCCTAGAAATGTGTCGGCATTTCCTCGAGATGAATTTGAAAGAGATTGGTGTTATGCTCCGAGAATGATTCTGATGCAACAGAATACATCATCACCAATGGAAGCTATCAACAAATTATATATGGTAAGATATCTGTCAAATCTTGTGCCTTTCAACCTAATCTTCTGTCGGGTGGTATTAACAACAAATTTCATGATATTGTCAATTATACTGATATCCCGAGTGATAAGAATGAATTTCCGAATGAAACAATGTGTATTTATCTCTACCTTATGGTACCCCAGATGTAAACCTTGTTTTTTGGGGGTTTTGAATAAAATTAAGGGTGAATCTTTTAATCCCAGTAAGTTTAATGGCTTTCTGAGCAATGACAACATGTAACTGAGTCAAATTGATGAGGGTTTTCATGATTTTTTTCTGCCGAATGACCCTTCTCACAATTCCAGTTCCTCAAATGAGAATTCGAGCAACAATAGCATGTTTCCGAATGTTTCTAATGATTAGGTTAATGATTTCTCCTTGCCGAATGATGTTTCACATAATTCCTCTACTACGAATGATGCTTCTCACAATGAAAATAAAGAATAAGAATGAAACACATGGAATGGAAGGCATCCTTAAATCTGGCCCCTATTTAGTGTTTGGGTGGGCATTGTATGTGAAGCCACTTCCAATGGGATTTCATTATGGGTTAAAGAAGATGACAAATATTCTCTTATGGGTTATGTTTCCTAACTTCCCAATTCATCTTTGGAACCCAATCAGTTTGAGTAAAACAATAAACTGTATTGGGTAGCCACTCTACATGGATAAACTGACTTCCAATATTTCCAAAATAGTATACACGAGAGTGCTGGTGGAAATGGATTTAAATGATGAACTATCTGCTGAAATCACATGAAATTTCCAAGACGGTTCTAAAATCATCCAACCTGTGATTTATGAAAATTCACCTATGCATTGCAAATCTTACTCTATACTTGGTCATTTAACAAATGTTTGTCGGATGCAAAGTGAAGCTCAAAATTTAGCAAATGAGCTTGAGGCTCCTTCCAGCCTCACTGCTTCCGACTTAAAGAAAGATGAAGCCGGATCTCCTCTGTAGAATGGGGAAATGCCCCATGATGCTGCTGAAGTAGTTCCTCTAGAACAAGAGAAAGAGAAAGGTGATCTTCACCATATTGAAGGAGATAATGAAGGCTTTACATTGGTCAAAAAGAGGATAAGAAAGAAAGAATAGCTACTTCAAAGGGTGGTCCATCTTTTAACCTTCGAAACAAAGGAAGATCAAAAGATTCTGTCTCAAAGGGCACTGCTCCTATTGGTCCAACATAAAAGTCATAAAGGGTTTCTTAGGCCCCAAAAAACTAAGAAATGTGTGTTTATTTCATTATTTTTATCTTGGAGGAACACATGCTGGAGTATTGAAGGATGGAATATGGAGAAAGTGTGTGGCTCCTCCCTAGTGCTTTTGTTAAATATTTTTTTGGGAGGGGAGGGGCACCCCTTGGTATGTTTGGCTTTTCAATGAAATTGTTTGAGGCACCCATAATCCTTGATGGGGTAAGGATAATGCTGAAAACTATGGTGCTCTTGCCAAATGTTTTGCCCCTATTTTGTTGGGCAATTTAAATGAAGGTTGATACAATGCCTCATGTTTACTGTCCAACATGGGAAGGGTACTTGAGCTTTCTAAATCCACCATTGAGCTACACCTAGATACCTAGGTGCTTCCTGTATCACCCCATCCCACTAATTCATCAATTGGAAGTTACCCTTGAACATTCTAATGATTTAAGCTGCGTGGGAAAAATGCATGATATGTGTGATTGTATGGGGTATATCTTTACACTCTGGCACTAGATATAGGTTCCTATGGGCTCGTCTATTTTAAAGGTTGTTTTTAGGTTGATGTATGTAAATGAAATCTACAAGCTAGATGATACCATGGGAATGGTGAGAGGAATTATGTCTGTCAAAGATTTGATATCTGTTAAATTGTACATGCTATATTTTGGCATGGAGAGAGTTCGGGATGGATTATGTAAGGGTACTCTCTATCCAACACATATGGGCATGGCCAAAAATAGGTTGATTTCTACTTGTTGTACAATGAGTTATTGTGAAATGTACGAATGCATGGGGTTTCTCTTGGGTATCACCAAATGCTGGCACTGGAAAATAGTAGAAGTAAGGGTTGTAATAAGGGCATTGTACTATGATGTTAATGGGTTTTCCCCATGGATGGTGAGGGTAGCTTTCCTAATTCTAAGTGACGAACAATGCTCACTAATAAACTGAAGGCAATTCCTTGAATGTCTTATCTTTGAATGTTGTATGCTAAGAATTTTTGATATGTATGATTGCATGGGGACATTTATGGGATTCACCGCTTGCTGGCATGATAAATTATGAAGTTTTCTGGGCCTTCCGGGTTTCTTGTCAGTAAGGGTAGTGTTAGGGCTACTGTTTCCCTTTAATCAAAGGATGGATGTTGATACTATAAGTTAGCAAGGGAAAGGAGAAAGATTTATGTAAGGGGATCCTCCTTCCAGCACTTATAGGCAGGTGAAAGGGAATTTGGTTAATGTGTGCTATATGATGCATTACTTGATGCATAATGGTCCAATGCTACTGCAAAACATTGGGAATCTTAGAAAAGGCATCTCATGAAGATTGCCTGCTGGAACCTATGGGGGTTTAACAGCCCCATCAAGCAAAAAGAAGTCCTCAGACTCCTCAAGGCACACTCGAATGATATTTTTGCAATTTTGAGGCCAAACTAAGTTGCGAAAAGCTAGATTGACTTACGAAAACAAAATTCAAGAGACTCAAAACATTAGATAATATTTCTTGTCACAAGAATGGAAGGATTTTGGTGTTGTGGGACAATCAGACCATAGAAATAAATATCCTCTCACCTCAACATGTTTACCTGTATGTTTTGGACATAGAGAGGAGGATATCTTTTAGACTGTCAATCATTTACAACTTTCATTCTATTACTAGTAGGAGGACACTCTAGGAAATCCCAATTGAATAAGGGAAGAGAGACTCATCTCTATGGCCTATCATAAGAGATTACAATTCCCCTCCTCTCCGAGATTGATAAGGTTGGAGGCAGAATCATCACTAACTATGAGTATCAATATGCTCTTAAATGCACTTCTTTGCTAAATATTGAGGATCAGACTTCCTTTGGAAATTATTTCACATGTAGAAAATGGTAGCCTCAAACAAACTTGACAAGGCAATGGTCAATAATGAATGAGGCAATGTGCCAGTCTTCATTTCGATAGTCATGCCCATTTTTTTTCACCTAGAATCTTTTCTAATCACTGTCTAATGATCATGTCCACTAAAATTGTTGAAAATGAGAGGTTAATCCCTTTTAAATTTTATAATATGTGGCTCTCTCACAAAGAATTCACTCCAATATTACTAAATATTTGGAAGAAAAATATTATTGGATCCATGATATTTTGATTGGTCAAAAAATTAAAATTTTTAAAGGAGCCTTTTAAAAAATTAAACGAAAAGCATTTTGAACATATTAGTGCCAGAGTGACATTCACCAAAGATGCTCTTCAACAAATCCAAAAGGAGCTCCTAAAGTCTCCTAATCTAGTGTTAAGGGTGGAGGAATTAGGACTTAGAGTCAAGTTGAGGAAACTAGAAGAATCAAAGATATCTTTCCTTCGACAAAAGGCCAAAATAAATTATTTTAAATAGAGTGAAAAATGCACGAAGTTCTTTCATGCTCTAACTAGCTTTAGGATGCAAAAGAATAAAATTATCACTATTGTTAGAGAGGATGTAGAATACATGGCATCTAAGGAAGAGATAGTAGAGAGTTTCATCTCATATTACAAGAATCTATTGGGTACATGCAGCACTAGAATTGAAATCGATGCACATACCATTAATAATGGAAGAAAACTCAATGAAGAAGAATTTAAACTACTTTCTCTATCATTCTTTTCTGAAGAGATAAAGAATATAGTTTTTACAATGGATGATTCAAAATCACATGGACCAGATGGTTTTACAACTGAGTTTTACAAAGCATCGTGGAAACATATTGGAGGTAATGTGACTAATGTTGTAAATAGCTTCTTACACTCTGGAAGAATGCTAAGATAGATTAATCATGCCTACATATCTCTTATTCCCAAATCTTCTCATGCGACCACGATCAACGATTATAGACTTATATCCTATT
This sequence comes from Sapria himalayana, assembly GCA_029783825.1. Classification (NCBI taxonomy): domain Eukaryota; kingdom Viridiplantae; phylum Streptophyta; class Magnoliopsida; order Malpighiales; family Rafflesiaceae; genus Sapria; species Sapria himalayana. The sequence continues at coordinate 1,197,706 of JAREIK010001435.1, forward strand.
GTAACATGATCTATAAAATAATAGCAAAACTTATTACTTCATGGTTGACAATGATGTTGGGTGACATAATAAACTAAGCTCAAAGAGCTTATGTAAAAGGAAGACTAATTTCTGACAATTCCCTCCTTGCTTAAAGCTTGATTAGGAAATACGCAAAGAAAATGATCTCCTCGGATGCTTTTTTAAAATAGACATACAAAAGGCTTTCAATATCTTTGAATGGGGATTTCTAGTGGAAGTCCTCACTGGCCTAAACTTCTCTAAATGCTTCATAGAGATTATCTATGAATGCATTAGCACGACCTCCTATTCGATGGAAATTAATGGGCAACTTCACGAGGGTTTCAAAGGAAATAGGGGCCTTAGACAATGAGACCCCATATCCCCCTATCTCTTTGCTTGTGTATGGAATATTTCTTGAGATAGCTATCCAAAACAATAACCATAGACAAATTTTTATTTCATCCAGAATGTGCTCCTCTAGAAATATCCAACTTAATGTGTATATAGATAATTTGATCATCTTTTCCAGAGTTGACTTGCCTTTCGCTACCTTAATTATGAATAAACACAAAACCTTTTCTGCCACCTCGAGTCTGAATGTGAACTCCAAATCAAATATTTTTTTGGTGGAGTAAACAAAGAAATAAAGGAAGAAATTATAAAATAATTCTAGATATGATGAATGCATTCTTCCCTTTATTTTTCTGGGGGTTCCATTTTCTTCAAGTCGGTTAATCTTCTCTCAATTTTCTATTATGCTAGCTAAATTTACCTCGGACATTCATCAATGGGCTAAAAAATCCTCTCAATTGCTGGAATACTTTAGCTCCTACTCATGGTTATACAAGGGATTGAAGAATATTGGTTCTCAGTCTTTATCCTCCCTCATTGCATCATTAACACAATTGAAGCAGCATGCAGAAAATTCTAATGGGGAGGGCCAAAATGGGTAGATATAGGCCTAAGGTCTCTTGGGAAAGGTATGATCACCTACTTCCCTTAGAGGCCTTGGTATTCTGAACATATCAATATGGAATATGGTTGTCTTCATTAAAACACTATGACAAATAGATAGGAAGGAGGACTCACTTATAATTAAGTCGGTCCATCATTTCTACCTCAACTCCCAAAATATTTGGGACTATCAGATATCAAAAGAAGACTCCCCATTTTGTAAATTTTAATCTCCATTAGGTATATCTTGATTAACAAAACAAGCTCAAAGTAACAAGCTGAAATTCTTTCGAATGCATGGGACAAAATTGGCAGAATTATTTCAACTACCTATAAATTCATAATTTGGATCGATAATAAAAAGGATAAAGCTTGGATCAAAGTGATCTGGATGAAAAATCATGTGCCCAAGCATGCAATCAATTTATGGATCGCCAAGCACGGAAGACTCGGGACCAAATATCAAGCATTTTCTATGCCAAGAAGCACAAATTTGAATTCTATGAACAAGTAGAATCTTTTCAACATTTTTTTTGATTGTTGGTTTTCTAGGTACATCTTGCATGAGTTAAAATCTGGACAGATCTCAAGGAAGAAATAAGCTCAATCTCTTTGGGCTTTACAATCATCAAAAGATTCTATTTGACTGAAATGCCTAAAAACAACCTCTGGAAAGCATCTTTTACTGCAGCTGCATATCACATCTTGTGAGAAAGGAACAACAGGCTCTACAAAGGGAAAGCCCAAAACATAGATATTTTAGTTAGAAAAATCAAAATAGAAATTTACATTATTTTCAGTAAAGAATGTAATAGTTTGAATCTCCTTTAAGTTGTACAGAAATTTTTGATAATGAAATTTATTACTTATAAAAAAAAATTAAATTTATCTTTCTATTGTTGTTGCATAGCAGAAACTTCTCCCACACAATTTCACTTGTCATTTTGGGTTTCCATCCTTCTAAAAAAACCATCCATTTTCACTTCCATGGATGTCATTCTATCCAAACTCCAAAAATTCACCTTGTTTCCATCCAAATATATGATTTCTTAGAGTTTGATAATTATTTTTTTCTAGTTATTCAAACAAAAAATATATTTTCTTAACTGACTTTTTTCATGATGAAACCATCTAAGGTTACATCAATCATGCATCTCCTCATATAATGGAGCTTGTTATAAAAAATTTATACTTGAAACCACAACTCAAATTTATGTTGTGGACACCTCTAAAGTTCTTTGAAATGGTCTCAAGCATCGTACATAATCTTTTATTCTTCTTAGTATAATTGACTTATTTCTCTCCTCAATTGAGAGGTGATTTGAGGTAAGAAAAATATAATTAGAAAGGCTCGCACTTGTTCATACCAACTCTCAATCAAATCTAAAGACAAATACTAGAAATAACTCTGGGCTTTGTTTCTCAAAGAAAAAGGAAAAATTATTTATTTAATGGCATCCAAGTAAATCACATGTAACTTCACCATATTACACAACTCTAAAAATTTTGTGATGTGCCTATTTGGATCTTTTGATATTTCCCACTATATTAAATCTTTTGTATTGTAGATATCAACTTGGCTTTTCAACTCAAAGTAATTAGTTTGCATCATTTGTATCTGAATCACTGAATAACTATCCATCAATGTAGGTCTCCAATAATCTTTCAAGATGTAGTGAGGATTGGGTTGTTGGACAACTTGTCTTTCATTGCCTTGGTCATTTCTATTGCTTTTATTTTCCACCAATATACCTCTCTCAATTCTTTGTCTCAAAAGTACTCGCATTGTTTATAAATTTTTGGGTCCATTAGGTTTTTCTCAATCCTAGAAGCTTTGCTCATTTAATTATTTTGATGGCTACAATACAACAAAAAAGAATATACTCACAATATAAATACAAAATAAATAATAAACAAAATCACATCCACATAACTTTTAATTGAACTATTCTTTTGCAAGGATAATTATGTTAACTCATGTTAACAAATCAACCTATTGTATGACAATCCATGATAATGCAACCAAAAAATTTTTGTGACATTACAATGATACCAAAACTCTGTTATTTGACATGATCACAAAACCTAGTTGAGTGAAGATCTCTCAGTCATTTTATCTCTACAAGTATATGAGCCATATAAGTAATAAAATAGACATAAATCTAGATATCAATCTCATATATTTATCAATTATCTAGTCAATCAACAATGAATTGATGACTACTATATGAGTTGAATGAATGTATTTGATCTTGGGAAATATACTTAAACTCTAGGATTGGCAAAAATATTTGTGGATGATGATGTGTTTTAGAATCTGGCTCATATTATGTTTGGTTATTGCATGAAAGGGCAAGTTAATTAGAAAATGTCAATGTATTCTTTTGACATATAAGATGATCATCATCCATTGGACTATCACTACCAAAGAAGATCACCTTGCAGTTTTTGCTTTGGTGTTTCGATACCAAAGTAACATGTCGATTTGTGCAAGAATCATTGTCATGTCTAATCCTATTAGGCAATACATTAATTTCTCTTGAAGTTTACTTCGAGCATGTACTTTGATTCTCTAATGTCTAATTATCTCCATGACATGAGAAAATATAGTACTAAATTCTTTTGCACTTTTGAATTCATAAGTAATATATTCATAATAATTAGACAAATATCTTTTTAAAAATTTTACTAATGAAAATCATATAAGAGAGAATAATTCATAAGGTTGTAACCGCCTCACTAGTCTCTCCCACGTGCATGTGCTCTAGTACATACCTATTACCATCTGTAATAGCTGACACATGGCTTCCTTACTAGACAAGATGTTCAACTTAATCCTCTCATTACACATAGTTTAGTTTATCTAGATAGCACATAATAGATTAATCTCTAATACATTCATGCTTTTGACTTCATGAAAGTCATACTCATAATGATTCACATACCTTAACATAGGATTCTCATATGTTGAAATATCTCATGCATTAAGATGAGAATGGTTGCCACTTTTTTTTATTTAAAAGATATAAGTGTGTATCATGATATACATATCACCACCGACCATAACCCAATAAACATAAACCAATGTATTCGTGAAATCCTAATTTTTAGTTCTCAAGTATATACATATCCATCAACATCTAAAAACATTATAAACCAAATATAAACTCATTAATTCAATTATCCATCACAACATAATTACATAACCAACTCTTGAATTTAATTTAGCTGTACATTGGAAATATAATCACACTAGATATGTGAAAGGTCATCTTGTGAATTCTATGGTTCCCAATGAACACAAACAAATTTCTAAGAAAAAAAACTTTAATTCCAATTGAGTTTGCATGTTGTTCACCTTGGATTTTCTCATAATTGAGGTTAAGGTCATGACACTAGGTTTGAATGCATCATGATCTTCTTTTGCCCCTTTATTTGCTCTTTCCTTTTCTTTTCTCACAATGTGTAGTTTTTATACTTCATAAATCCAAGCAACACTTTAAATTGGATCTCACAGCTCAAAGTTAAGGTTGTGACTATATCATCTATTTGAATCTTATTTGAAGCACAATTATCGTGACACTTTCAATGGCCATGACTAATGTTTAACTCTATATAACACAAGATCATGAAGCAAGCAAGTGGTTGGTACTTTGGTCTTGGATTTGTGAGCAAAATAACACAATGTTGAGATTTCCACAACTGAGTTAATTCTCTCTGTCTCTCTGTAACATAATACCATGTCACTTAGGTTTATGATTGTGGTTTGGTATTAGCTATATGGGTGTAGTTTCATGGTATTGTGAATGTTGTGAATAAGTTATTGCTCTCATGAACAATTAGTTTCAATGGAAAATGATGTTGTGACATACAATTGTCGATGTTTTGATTTTATTTAAATAAGTATTGACTTTGAAATGTGTTGTAGCTATTTATACTAATGGGGTACTCAACTACTATGATGTGAAAATAATATCACAATCAATAATTAGTTTAGAGCAATAACTTATTCACAACACTCACTATAGTAAATCCATGTTGATTATGTTATATAGTAAAATAATTATATGAACTTCATAATAGAGTCATTATATACAAAGAATGTCATCACTATTTTGATAGAGTTATGGCTAAGAAAGGATGCTACAACTATTCAAGATAATTATAGAAGGTATAAATAAGTTATGACAAAAGAATTATCATGGTTCTTCATTTCTTCTCTCCCCTACAAGTTATTCTTCACCAAGTCCACCAATTTCATTCAAATTCTTTCCAATTATACTAACACTTATTACTTTCTATTCAAAATAAGATTTTAGTGAAAACACGTTGATAACCACTAGTGTTCATACAAAAAATCCATATTCTATTTACCAAATGACACTATTTATTCAATATTTAAATACCGAGCAATGACCTGTGGATGGAACAACTATAATTTTAGTGATAAAATATTAAAGACACAACTACAAGGATACTATTCTTGATAATAGCAATCAAAGAATGATAATTATCTTGTATGTAAAGAGGGCAAAGAAAAAATATCACACCAATCTATTTTTCCAATAATAAAATATAATATTATCCTAATAATATAAAAATTATATCATACAAAGGAAGTAAAGCAACATTGGAGTTTAAGTATATTTTCTATACTTAAGTTTATCTATTCAACTCGAGTAACTATAAATTTAGTATTAGCTAGTCAAATTTCTCACATAATCTCTGTGGAATTGATATCTAATTTATGTTATCCTTACTACTTGAATACCCTATATAGTTATAGATCTCCCTTAGACAAGATATATTGACTAATGAGATTTTGGGACTATATCATAAATGATAAGTTATTATATTATAACAAAGTCAAAATAAATTCTCACTAAGAGTAGCTAGGTAAATTTGATAACCTACAATAAGACAATTATATGAATTATCTATTCAAATTTCAAAGATATTATCATCATAACAAAGATGAAATCAATGATATGGTTGACCTTCTAAGAGTAGCATAAGGTTATCTTGGATACTAATAATGTACTTTAACTTTATTTCTTGTTTCCTTACAAATGTTGCTCATAGATTAATAATTGGATACATCTTCGTGTATTCGAAAGTAATTAGGCAGCCAATAGAGGAATCATTTATCTTATTAGAAGGAAGGTATATGCATGAGCTATTATTGGGATAATTACTCAAGAATCTTTAACTAGAGTGGAAACAACAAGAACAAAATAACACCCAATACATTTTCAAGTCCCTAAAGGTGATCAAAATTTTCATATATGTAATGGTTGGAGCACTAGTCTACCAAATATGGCACATGTCTTATCTTTCCCCCAAATTACTTGTGCTGATCTTTGGACATTAAAATAGGGGGGTGGAAATGTGTGCATCTATTATACACAATTTCACATACCTTAGGGATATAAAGACTTTGAAGCAAGGCTTTGGCCTTATATTTAACTCTAAAGAGGCTTACTTAAAATATTTATGACTATGGTGGCAACACATGATAGATGAATGCCATGATTCTCACCTTCGTTTACTAGTTGGTTCCACATGAGGACCAAAATCAAGCAGTTCTCACTCAGTGTGTTTAGGAACTCAATTCCTAAGCATCAAAAAGGAAAACTACTTAAGGAAAAGAAAGTATCTATATAGGGCTTTCCGTTTTGTTTCCACTAAGCAAGCTCCCATCTTATACTATAACTAGATCTCAATAGATAGGTAAATTATATTGAACGTGTTGATTGTATCCCTCATAATGGTTAGTAGAGAAACTTGTTGATGAAAGTAAAGAACCAGAGGTCTGATCTTGCATGTTTGTAAATGGAAATGGGAAAGAGGTTCCTTGCTTTGTGAAGATGGCCTTTTCCTTCTTCTCTAAGACCATGTTTTGTTATTTTAAGGAGCTGGGAAATGGATTGATCATTCATTCTGTAATGATGTTATAATATCAAGAAAGAAGAGTTCATACTTTACTTAAAGTCCTACACTATCTTACTACTATTCTATCTCTCTACTTTTCTCACTATGATTTATTTTATAGTTAATGAATTTATAGCACCATTTTTCTTTAATGTTGAATGTCCTACATATACCAGTAGCTTCTTCAACATTTAATGCTAAATGTGAGGCAAAAAAAAGAATCTATTGTCTTGTTTTTTTCTTAGATTAAAATATTTTTTCAAGGGTGTGATGACTCATTTCGAGCTCCCTATAAACATAAAGGCAACCAAGACCAAACATTCTCCTTAACTTAATACCCCATACTAAAAAAATGTTAAGCTATACGGGTGTATATCCATTCCTCTTTTTAGAAATGTTAAGCTATACAGGTGTATATCCATTCCTCTTTTTAGAAATGTTAAGCAGAACTACTTTTTCTACCTAAAGCACTTAGAGTGGGCCATGAGACCAAAAGGAATGACCTCTATCAATGTTAGTCAGGCTATTCTCTTCATCCAGATCGAGCCATTTCAAAAGAGATAGATAGGTTGGGCATCATATATGAATTTCCAATACATCTCATAATTTCGAAGGGGAGATTCTTGGTTCTTACTAATTGAACATAGGAAAATTCTATATTAAAAAGTAATTTTGAATCGCTTAATTCTATAGAGCTCAAGAAGTCATCAAGCACACCCTCGGGCTTTGTTTTCTTTAGTGATGGCATGCATTTGAAAAAGTCTCTGGAATAAAGCTCAACCACTCCTATTATGATGGATTGGGATGTGGATATGGATGTTCAATCTGCTTCAGATAATGGATGAAAAATTTCCGATAGAATCCAGAGAATCATGGACAAACAAGGTTTGGTATGGGGCTCATAGTAATTATAAATTTGAATGAGTTAACAATATAAATAATTCAAATCTCCATTTTTGCGTTGGCTTCTTCTAAAGGTCCCCCTTTCTCTGCCCCCTCTATGTCCTTTCCTCATTGGGCCAACAACTTTAAATACAAAGCATGATTCTTCCAAAATGTGTGAGGCACCCCCAAGGGGAAAGGCTCCAACATTCAAATTTCCATTTTTTCTATCCTCATGGTAGATGGATGCTCTTGAAGCTAGATTTAGAAAGGGAAAATGATCAACAATGGTGCATATGTGATATTATAAGGTATAAGTTGAGTTTCCTAAGATAGATGAGCCTTGATCTAAACAATGAAATGAATTGCATACAATGAAGTAAGGGTGAAAATATGAGATCATGGACAATGTAACCTTTGCCCCATACTTAAGGGCTGAAAGATTTAGGCTTACATTTCTTTGGCAGCTTGGTTTTGGATTCAATGAATTGAATTCTATAGTATACTAGCTAGTCTAGTGGTAGCATTGGATTATAGATCACTAGATTTTTAGCAATGGTTTGTAGACACAAGGTGAAGCTACTTCTAGGTTTGCTGACAAGGGTGGATGAAAACAAAATTGCTTGATATTTTTATTCCCAAGGACTTTTTGCTACAGAAGCAAGCAAAAGAGATATTCAATCAACCCAGCAAAAAACCTATGCCACTACCACAGTCTTTACCAAGACTATTAGAAGGCATAGAGGCAAGACATAAAACAAAAAGGAAAGCTAGGAATTAAAGCAAAAAAGGTGTTAATTAAAAAGAATACCATGTACATGAAAACAAAATAGACTTTTGCTTGATTGACTTGTTTGCATGTTTGACATTCTCTTTAGCAAAGTAGAAAGAAATACTTCATGGAAAGTCTATAGGTTAGTCCAATGTCTTATTAAGGTATGGAAGTTCACTCATTAGGGGTATACCAAGAAAAAACCTTACTTGTTTAAGGAATTGTAGAGTAAGAATTATTTTTGAAGCACAAGTCAAACTAGTTCCTCTAGAGGAGTCTCCTAAAAAGATTGACAAGGGTAGGGCCATTCTTCTCATTCACTACTCCAGATCATTAAGGAGATTCCTGCCTAGAGTCTCACTTTCTTTCATTGGAAACAAAATGTGCATTCTAAAGATGTTTTCCATCTTTGTGGTTTTTCAACATTGACTATATCTATGATTGATGGAGCTATTCATAGTTGTAACTACTACAACTTGAAAGTGATAACTACAGCTAACAATGTTCACTGTGGATAAGTATTAAGCTCTGGCATCCATTGATCTTGCACATTCTAACATCACAAGTTGAGAGTCCTCATCACACTTTTTTTCATTCATGATTTTATGTTATTTATTCCTTGTTGATTCTTCTTCTCATTCATTTTTCTTGGGCATTCTTATTAACCTTATACTTAATAGAGTAGAGACCGTGCCTAGGAAGTTTCTCATCTAGATTCTATCTTTCACTGAAACTAAGGTAAACTAAAAGTCAAACATAGAACTTCATTAAAAAGGTGCACTACTTCATTATCTATGCTATGATACCAGCATATGAAATCTATTTGAGAAAAAAGTCAACTCTCAGTATGCTGGCAATGAATTGACTCTTATAACACCGATAGCTAGCTCGCTATCACCTGATATCAGTCATAAATAAATTATTTTCTCTTCGACGAGAACTCCTACTACTTTTAGTTAGTCTACCTACATCATTCTTTCTTTAATAAGTCAATTTCCCACTTAAGAGATGCCCATATATTATTAGATTCCACTCTTTTTATACTTTAAATACACAAGTAAAAGAATAGTTATCTAGCACACCAACCAAAATTGACCTTTTGTTACACCAACTCATCCTCACCAAAAGTCATGTATAGAGATGTACCATGCCAGGTCTTTTTTTTTCCTCTACTAGTAGCCACTTAATCCTCTATGCCTGGATTATTGTACTTTGAATCCTAATTAGACCAAGGGTATGTCTAGACAAAGAAATTCTACTTCTCATGGTAAGCTACTTTTTTTGATATCTAAGGATTAGAAATCTAAGATCAAAGATTAATACCACAAAAGGACAAGGATTGTTTAAGTTATTAGTTCGAATGGAAAGCCTTTTCAAGCAAGTGGCCTAGCTAATTAACACAAGCTATCCATCAGAAAGATCTACATTTCATTATAAAATTCTGAGTTAAAGATGTTTAATCAAAAGTGGACATGTTAAATAAGCCAGTGAAAGAAAGTTCACATGTGGGGTGACAAAGTACAGACCAAAGAATAAAACACTTCAAGAATAGAATTGAATTTTGCATTGGATGTTAGTTCTATAAAATAGACTTAAATAGATTTGTCCATGTGTTTTTCCTTTACGAACACTAATTTCTAGATGAAATGTTGTTTCATATCTAAATCTTGCCAGAGAGATTGTGTTTTCAACCTATCAAACACATATATGCCAAGCTCATTTATTGGATGAATAGGACTCCTAGTTCATACTTTCTATTTTGGTCCAACCTTACTTTTTTTTGTGAAATTATGAATTTGATTGGAGTAGGATGCAACATCGGTATATGCTTTTGCCTTGGCACCTGACTTCCTTGCTCATCATCCTTTTACTTTTAGTAAAATAAATTTTGTGACAAGAAAAGAGAGATCTAGTCGACACTAATATGTATTTTTTTGTATTTTTCCAGCTAATTAAAAAAGACTTCCTCTATCGGCTACCCTACATACCTATATGGTACTAATAGTGCTAGTCAATACAAATTTAGCATTTCAACTAAAACTATTAATCTTTGTCTCTTACTTACTATCAACCTTGTTCTTTCATGGAAATTTTGACATTTCATTCTCTAACAGTACCACCACTTACAATCTACTCTAAAAAAGAAAAGAAGATGGTTGCTTCACTTCTTATGATCTTGGATCTTATTTACTTTTTCTTTGACTTAAACAATCTAAAAATGTCTATTCGTTGATATTAGGTCTCAATATATAAACAAATGACACATTTTTTTCAATAGCCACATATTAAAAGGGCTCATCCTAACACGGGGAGTTCATTTGCATTAAATTATTGACTATCCCCCAATCTGTGATTTTGCACTTCGCCTTGTGCCCTCCCATCTAGCATCTAATTTTTCAAATCCTCGTTAGGAGTCGTAGGCTAGGTTCTAGGAATCTTTTGCATTTAAATTTTCAATCTTTTGAGGTATGCTTATACCTTTTGCAAATTATACACCAAGAATTAAAGTTACTTTAATTTTTTTGATTGTTGTTGTAGCTTTTTCTTTACCGAGCATGTGATGAGTGAGCAAATGTCTCCTTTAATGGCGCATATACCTTGATCTTTTTTTATCACTTTCTTGTAAAGTCCAAACAAGAAATGGAAGAAATTGAATTCCCAGACATCAAAAATGTTATCAGAGAGAGATCCTTCATCATAGAACCCTTAAAATATACTATTCCCAATAGTCATGTTGCATCAGCCTTCAAATTTTTCAACTCGTTAGAAGTAGCCATTCCTCCTCTTTCCACAGAAATTCACCAGCGGCTCCAATCCACACACAATACACAATTATAATATTAAATATCAATATAACCGGGAATTTTATTTTGAATAAACAAAAACTTAAAAATATGATTGGTGCTCCATTTGAGAATTCAATTGCTAGCTTTTTTTTTGAGGATTGATCAACGTAACTGATAATTATAAAAAAACATAAGTTTTATAAATTATAAAATTTAGCACAAGATTCATAACTAATTAATATTTAATACAATCAATATTATTAATACGAAAATAACCATTTTTTTTACCATTGTGATGTGTTTATCATCTCCATGTAATGAGGTCATGGCAGCTCAGCTCCTATAAGCTGCCAGCAATTTCACAAGTTTTTGTAAGCTAAATGAGCTCATTGAACCACCACGAGTTCTTGGGTGCTTAACGAGCTTAGTGGACTCATGCGAGCTCATAATGTGGAGCTTTTTTTTCTTGTTGAATAAACATTAAATGTCTATTTTTAATGTGAAAGATGAAATGTCAAGAGTCAGCAGTTATACTTACGAGTGATAATGGTTTTTAATTTTTAGTTTTAGAAGGGTAGACTACAACCTATAAATAAATTATTGTATTGCTAGTAAAAACATAGAATCGAAAAAAAAGTTTCTCTTCAGAAATAATTCTCTTCATTGTATTGTTTGTAGCCAACAATTTATTTTACAAATTGGTATCAGAGGGATATGGAGTATAATCAATAACGTGTCGTTGCCCCGATTAATGAAGGTGAATTACGAGAATTGGAGCATCCAAATGAAAGTTCTTCTCGGTTCTGTGGATTGTTAGGAGGTGATTCAAGAAGTTTTCAAAAAATCAGAATCTACTGCAGGATATACGGAAGCTCAAAATAAGGTGTTGAAAGAAATATGATCAAAAGATAAGACGACATTGTACATACTATTCCGAGCTGTTGATGAGTCGGGATTTGAGAAGATTGTGAGTGCGAAAACTTCAAAAGAAGCATGAGACATCTTGGAGACTATGTACAAAGGAGCCAACCGAGTTAAACAAGTTCGCCTTCAAACTCTTCGCAACGAGTTGGAAGGGATGAAGATGACGGAGTCAAAAGGTGTGTCCGATTACATTACGCGTGTTCAGACCGTGGTAAATCAACTCAATTGAAACATAGAAAATTTGTCTGATGCACATTTCATGGAGAAGATTCTGAGGTCGTTAATCGACAGTTTAGAGAATGTGGTATGTGTCATAGAAGTGTAAAAGAATCTAGCAACGTTCACGGTCGACGAGCTTGCCGGTTCCCTAATGGCATATGAATATCACAAGAAAAAGAAGGAGGAGGAGATACTTGAGCAGACACTTCAAACTAAAGCATCGATCAACGACAAAAAAATATTTTATTCTCAAAACTTTTGAGGTAAATGGTGTGACTGTGGTGGTTGAGGAAATAGTTGCGGTGGAAAGGGCAACCGATAGACACATCAAATTTGTATGATCTGATAGAGGTGGCTCGTACATTTCGATGGTTTTCATGGAGTATGGTGAGGAGCAAGGTATAAGGTGATTTCTAATTGCACCGTACTCTCCATAGAAAAACTATGTGGCTGAGAGGAAGAACCAGACCATTCTCAACATGGTTTGCTCAATGCTCAAAAGCAAGAAAATGCCGAAAAATATTTTTGGCGAAAACCATGCAATGCACCATCTATGTTCAAAATTGGTGTCCACATGCAAAGTTGTATGATCAAATACCACAAGAGACATGAAGTAGACAAAAACTGATAGTCTCTCATTTCAAAGTATTCGACAGTTTGGTCTATGCACACGTGCCGAATCATGAAGAACAATGCTTGAAGACAAATGCAAAAGATATATTTTTATTGGGTATGATGAGAAAATAAAAGGATACAATGTATTCGACCCGATAAGCAAGAAGATTCTAGTGAGCCGTGATGTACGAGTTTTTGAAGCAAATGAATGGGATTGGAATCATCAACAAAGGGTATCATCGAAAAATTTTGAAACTATTGATGATGAAGATGAACCGCGACAACCCAAAATGCAAAGTTTATAATATTTATATGATTCGACAAATGAGATACACCTTGTATGTTTTTTGGTGGATTCCGAGAATATAAGTTTTGAACATGAGGGTGTGAGATAAGAAGTGACAAACTACCATGGGCGAGGAGATTAAAGTAATATATCACAACAACACATGGGAGTTAGCAAAATTATTGAATGGAACTCAGCCCATTGATGTCAAGTGGGTGTAAAGAGAAAGCTGAATGCTCAAGGGGAGATGGAACGGTACAAGGTGAGACTTGTAGCAAAGGTGCACAAGCAAAAGGTGAGAATCGACTATGACGAGGTATTTGCTCTTGTTGCAAAAATGGAGATAATCAAATTGGTCATTTCACAAGCGGCTCAATTCAAATGACTGATATTACAAATGTATGTCAAGTCGGCATTCCTGAATGGTGTGCTTGAAGAAGAAGTTTAAATTAAACAACCACTCGGGTACATGAAAATTGGAGAAGAAAAGGTGTTGAAATTGAAGAAGGTACTTTACGGTTTGAAGCAAGCATCACGGGCATGGAATACTCATATCAATACATACTTCAAAGAGAACGGGTTAGAGCAATGTCCCTACGTACATGCCCTTTATGTGAAGAAGAGTGAAGGTAATATGTTATAAGTTGCTCTTTATGTTAATTATCTCATTTTTATGGGAATAATAATGAAATGATACAAAAGTTCAAGAGCACAATGACAAGAAAATTCAAGATGACAAATTTGGGCTTGATGAAGTTTTTCCTTGGTCTAGAGGTACAAGGAAAGACAGGTATCTTTGTATCCAATGAGGCATATACAAAAGAGATTTTGAAGAAGTACAAGATGAAGTCTTGTAATTCGGGTTCAACACCAATGGAGCTGGGTGCAAAACTTTCTATGTTTGATGGTGGAGAACAAATTGACGCAAGCAAATACTGGAGTTTAGTGGAAAGCCTTTGCTATCTCACACGTACAAGACCGAACCTTGCATTAAGTGTCGGCATTGTAAGTTAGTTCATGGGGGAGCCAATTTATTCACATTGGAAGGCGTTGAAGTGAATTCTACGGTACATCAAAGGAATAGTGCCACTCGAGTTATTCTATACAAATGGGTTATGCTGGAGTTTGATAGTGCAGATTACAATTTGGTCGGGTACTTCGACAGCGATTGGTGTAGAGACTTGGATGATCCGAAAAGCACATCGGGTTATGCTTTCAAAGAATCATCCAATCATGACACTCTCGACATGTGAAGCTGAATATATGGCAACATCTTTGTGTATACATCATGTGATATGGCTCAGAAATTTGTTGGGAAAGATGGAGCAACAACAACTCGTTACGAATGAGATATGAGTTGATAATAAACTAGCAATTGAGTTGAGTAAGAACCAGATGAATCATGGGAGAAGCAAGCATATTGACGTTTGCTTTCACTTCATCCGAAATCAAGTGAAGGAAAGAAATATAGAATTAGTACATGTGGTAAGTCGGGACCAAGTCGCGGATATCTTCACGAAACCGCTACCTACGATGCTACTCAGCAACTGCAAAAGATTGCTCAGCATGAAAGATGACAAAAGCATTTAAGTTTATGGGGGAGTCTTGTTGAATAAACATTAAATGTTCATTTTTAATGAGGAAGATGAAATGACAAGAGTCATCAGTTACTCTTACGGGTGATAATGATTTTTAATTTTCAGTTTTAGAAGGGTAGACTACAACCTCTAATAAATCATTGTATTGCTTGTAAAAACATAGAATCGAAGAAAAAGTCTCTCTTCAGAAATAATTTTCCACAAGTCCATAGTTTGAAGCAGCAATTTTATTTTGCATTTATGAGCTCCCCAGAGCTCACATGGGCTTCTTATGTGCTCATAAAAACTAGTGCTCACACGAGCTGGTAAGGACCTCATGCTCACATGAGCTCACGCGAGCTCCAATGAGCTCGTGTGAGATGGTAAGCACCCTTACCAGCTTCAGTGAGCTCGTAAGGAACTCACACTACTATAGTAAGCTCGTAAGAAGCTCGTGCTAATACGAGCTCATGCTCACATGAGCAGCGAGCTGGTAAGACGATTGTGCTCAAAGGAGCACAATCACATGAGGAGTGAACTGGTAAGCATTCTTACCAGCTCCAATGAGGTGGTAAGAAGGAGCTCGCGTGAGTTCCCCACCAACTCACATGAGATCCAGTAAGCTCATGTGAGCTAGTAAGCATCCTTATACTCGCTCCAATGAGGTGGTAAGGAGCTCACGTGAGCTGCTTACAAGCTCATGTGACATCCAATAATCTTGCATGAGCTTGTAAGCATCCTTACCAACTCTAGAGAGCTGCTATGGAGCTCGCACGAGCTCAAGTAAGCTCACTTGAGCTTATTAGAATTGATAAAGATGCTTACCAGCTCATTAGGAGCTCATGTGAGACCTTCATCCCAACAGTATGAATATTTCATTAAAAAAAAGACATTCTCGAGCACGTATGCAGCATTTCTGATGATCAAAATCATATCCTTTAGGATGGATTGATCTTTATCATTTCTCAATCGGAGTATCATACTATTAGTACTTGTAGTGTGCATATATAAAAATATATAATATGTAATATAAACTAAAATAAAATTTCCAAGAGAAATAAAGCAATAGAAGTTAAATAACAAATATGAATCATTTTCATTATCAGTATAGTATTGATGTAAACTCAGTTATTTATATGTTAAAGCTTTTTGTGGCTAATGAGAAATCATTATTCTAATAGTTAGATAAAATTAGATATACAAAAAAAGAATAATTATTATCTTTTTTTATTTATTTGATAAATTATTAGGGGAAAATTATGTGTTATGTTTTAGGGCCAAAAAACAGAGACATTTATGTTTGTCTCATTTAATAAAAAAAAACTACTCCAAAATCAAAAACATTTTGTTTTAGTCTACTTTTACATTTAATTATGAAAATATCCTTAATATATTAAAACATTTATTTTTTTCAACAACACTATTCACAAAAAAAAATTATGTTTAAAAAAAATTATATATATATATGTATATATATTTATACAAGATATAATATAATATAATTATATATAACATATATATATATATTTAAAACATATAACATATATATTATGTTATATGTTTTAAAAATTATATATATGTTATATATCACTAAATATGTTATATATATGTTTTAAATTTTAAAAATATTTAACCTCTATATGTTATATATAGGCTAAATATTTAAAACACAAAGGTTAAATATTTATATTTGATATATGTTTAATTTTGAGAAATATAATTATATATATAGGCAAAATATTCATAAGTTAAATATAATTTTAGAAAAATAATAAAATATAATTATATTATATATAATTATATTATATTATATTATGTATATTGGTTAAATATTTAAAACATATAAGTTAAATATTATATATATAGGTTTAATATATAATTTTTAAAAATGTATTAAAGGTTAAATATTCTTTAAAATTTTAATTAAACATATATATAATATATATAATTATATATAAATATTTTAAACATATAACATATATATATAGAGATAAAATATATATACATTTTAAATTATATATACTAATGTGAATGTTTTAAACATATAAATATATATAACATATATGCATTAATTTATATAAAATATATATATCTATTAACTTTTATAATATGTTTTAAACACACACCCACACACACGTGTGTGTGTGTGGGTGTGTGTTTGTTTAAACCATTAAAAAGGGTATAACATGTGTGTGTGTGTGTGTGTGTGTGTGTTGTTTTTAGTAAATATTTTTTTGGAACATCATTTTGCAAAAATACTCTCCATGTTCGAAAACACTATTGGCAACAATGAATTGGAAAAAAAATTTAATTTTGTTTAATATTTTAAAAGTAATTTCATTATTTAACATAAAATTAGACCAAAACTTAAATATGTCTGATTTTGGGATATGTTTATTAAATATTTGAAAAGCCAAACCAAGATGTATAGATATTAATTTTGAATCCCCAAAAGATAATTTTCACAATTATTTGTATATGAATCATGGTAATTCACTTTCAAAGACAAGTTTTATTTTAAATGGTTGATTACTTTCTTGAACATAAGTTTTATTTCTGCAAGCATATGGGTTACAAAAGTAATAAATTAACATAAGTCTAGATATCAATCTCACATTGATTATTTAAGTATTTCACTCAATCAATAGTGAACTAGTTACTACTCGAGTTGAGTTGATAGATTTGAATTTTTAAAAATATACTTAGCTCTAGGGTTGGATCACTTCCATGCACATGATTAATATTTTTTAAAGATTTGGTTAATGTTGTGTTAGATTGTCAGGTAAAAGGTAGATTTATATGCAAATTTTTAGAGCCATATTGGCAAACAATGTGATTGTCATCCTTAGACTATCACTACAAAGGATAATCCCCTTATAGGCATCCCTTTGGTATTTCACCACTAAAACTATAAACATATTGATTCGAGTGTTATTTTCACATTTATTCCTTTTAGTCAATATATCAACTTATTTTGATAATTATTTTGGGAATACACTTCTATTCTCCAACCTCTAATATCTTAAATGTGTGAGATAATATTTCATAAATCTATTTGTGTTTTAGCTTCATTAGTATCATACTCATGATAATTAACATGCAATTTTCATGAATACTACCTATGGAAATCATACAAATGAAATTGCTCACATGGTTGTCACTAGCATATGAAATAGTTTCACTTGTATATGTCACATGGCATACTTATCACCCTCTGCCACAACTGACATATGATTCTTACACACTAGTAAAATTCATAGGTTAAATGTTCTATATAACTTATAAATTACTCAAAGTCATTTCTTCTATAATATGCTTAATGGATTGGTCATAATTATATTTGTACTTTTAGATTCGTAAGCATCATACTCATAATGAATAAACTTGCCTCAATATCAAGTTTTCACACATAGGTTTAACATACCACCTGAGTATGTCTCATGTCATATTTATCACCATCCACTATAGTTGACTCGGATAAACCTATGTTATAGTAAAAACCCTAAATTAGTTCTAAATAATTTCTATATTCATTGATATCCAAACCATAACATTAACACAAAAATATCAATATTCAATCAAACATCCATTATACACAATTTCATAATGCTAACCTAGATCTTAATTTAGAATGCCATTGGAATAGATTTTGTATGAGATATTTGGAAAAACATCTCATAGAATTATGAGTTTTCAATGATAGCCCCTATAAAATTCTAAGATTCCAAACCTAATCCCACAATTCTTGCAAACTTATGACATGGATTTGCCCCTAAATTGAAGTTGGAATCATACTGATTATGGTTTTTGTGACTTTTGGCTTGAATTACATTGCCCTTTTTCTCAATTCTTCTAATTTTCTCTAAGAGTTGCTTTTATGCTTATGGATTTTGTGTGATTCTTTAAGCTTGAAGTTGTGATATTGGTTTGATGTCCTGAATTTATTATCTCATTGGATCTCTTTTGGAGTAATGGCATAGTACCGAGAATGATCATGACTGAAATAATTTTTCTCTAAAACAAAATTTTATAGTGCTTCGAATGATCATGACCAATGATTTATTTCTTTGGAACACAAAGTCTTGATGGTTGGAATTATTACAACTTTAGTATTTTTTTATTATAAGAATAAATTCATGACACTAAAAAGACAACAATTAGATTAAATACTCTCATAAATAAATACTCATGGAAAAGAATATTTCTGCATCTTAAAATAATTTGTGTTTCGCTTTATATTCATTAATTTACAATGTTGAAAATGATTATGACCAATAGTACTAGTAGTGTACTTCTCTACCACAATGTGGGAGGAACATCATGACCGTTAATGTATTTAAGATGTTGTGCAATCACGACTCCAAGAAAATGTAATGGTTATAAATATTATTTTGCAAGGTAAAAAGGTTTTGTCAACTTAGTCATAGAGTCATGACATACAAAGATTACCATAATTTATTTTGTAGATTTACAACCAAAAAAATATACCATTACTTGGTCTTTGAGTCATGATATATAAAAATTATCACACATTACTTTATAGATTTATGAATAAAATTGAATACATTAACTACTCTATAATATCATAGAATGTATAACCACGTTGCGATATTGGAAATGTCACAACTTTTCATCGCTTTTCGCCCATCTAAATATCACTCCATCAAGCTTACTAATTTTACTCCATATAGCTCTGATTTTACAACTTTATATCAACTCCCTACAAACAAAGATTTAGTGAAATCCATCCTTTAAATGCTCCAATACATCCAAATACATCAGTAAAAGCATGCCAAACAATATAAAATATATAGTAAATGGAATATCAAATAGCTAATCCATATACACATGCTCAATGAGAGTTTCATTATGAAATGCATTCTTAACATAAAGTTTATGAAGGGTCAATATGTTAGTCCCAACAATAGACAACAAGACATGAATAGTGGTAACCTTGATAACATTAATAACACTATCAATGTAGTTGATATTATGTATTTTTGTATAACCCTTGGTTACAAAATGAGCTTTGAGATACTCAATGGATTCATCGATGAATATTTGGTCCTAAACACCCATTTGAAAAGGATAATATAAGTGTTTGTAGGCTTAGGGACCAAAATCCAGGGAGAATAATTTTGTGAACCTTGCATCTATTCATCCTTGTCAGCAAGCAGAGTAGGATTTTTTGGAGTAGATTTGAATCATTTTGGTTAAAGTAAAGGTTAAAAGAGCTGAAAGAAGACCATATGAGCCCAAGACACCAAGGTTCACTATGTGGCAAGTTTTTAAAATGCTAGCTTTAGCTTGTGTGAGCATAGGGTGAAATCATGAACTTGTGGAGAAGTGTTATGCTCAATAGGAGATGTCTAGGATATGGGTGGACTAAAGGACAACCTACAAAGGAAGCAATAACCTACATAGATCATCGATTGGGCCAATAAAAATAACACATGAGTTAGATTAGGTAGTTTTTGGCCAGCATGATCTATCCTTTTTTGCCCTAATCCTATTATGAGTTATAATTATTTACTTTTATTTAAATTAAAAGATTGATGCATAAATCAAATAAAAAAAAGCATCAAAATTTAAAATAATAAAAACTATAAAATACAATCCAATCCAATATCTAACACAATACATACTACAAACATCCATACACAATTGTGTATAAATCATATCGGAATAAAAAAAAGTAATAATAAACAATTACTAGCACTCTAAAACAATATACGTATCATAAGAATTAAGAATTAATAATAATCTATTGGTGTCTAGGGTATTGTAGTATGGATGGAGATATAGATTAGCATTATTATAAATGCATCTAAAGATGTCGCTAGTTTATTCCTCAATATCCTCAATCTTCATATCCCATGAATCATCATTTCTGCCATCAACTCTTGCACTTTATCCTGAATGCCCAACCTCAAATTTACTTAGAATCATGTATGTAAGTGTTTCTATGATATCATGTCATAATCTCAATCTCATATTTAAACTGATATTAGTTATGACAGAAAAAGTAGATTTTGATATTAGGCTAGAAATTGAGGGGATCAGTAGATCATGTGTCATCTTAGATATAATGAGATAGGTGCATTCATATAATTTCTACTAAAATAAAATATCCAATTTCTTATTATTATGTGATATGATGGAGTAGTTATTGGTATTTAAGTACCGAGATAGTTTGCTCATAATTGTTGGATCACCCTATTGTTTTCTCCTACCTAATAGAATGGAGAATTCACCATCTTTGAATATGATTTCCATGTCCATACTCAAAGTCTTGTTACAACTATCATATCTAGTGTTGTAATATATAAACAAGATAGTTAATTTTTGACATAATGTATGAAGATTGTCCTGACTATCTGTGTAAAGATTTGACTAAGAATGAATGAAAAAATTATCATATAAGTTCATGGAGGTGTACCAAAGTCAAAATACAAGGAATGTTATAACTTTATATTAAATTTCCACTTTTCTCCAACTCAACAATTCTACCAATATCTTATATTTCACATAAAAACCAACTAATTTTCTTTTATTCAATATAATCCATCAAAATCATAATTTCATGAAATAGTTCTATTTAAAGCACTTTTTTCATACAAACATAACATGAATAATTACCAAAATAGCTAGTATTATTTAATAATTGGCATACAAAATAACTCTCACCCAATGAGCTTTTGGGATAATGCCTAATTCTCAAAATTAGGCATCGTAACAAAGTTACAATATAAATACCTACATCACCAACCTAGATATGTAAAGAAATATAAGAGTAAAAAAGAAAAGCCAGGCCAGTCTTTGTCACAAGGAGTTATGTATTCTTTAATACCAAGTATTAGATCTCAAGTGACTAGGGTTAGTACAAAATGTATGTTACAAATTATGATGAATCATAACTTCACAATATAGATTGTGACTCTAAATCATAGTCTTCAGTCTTAATAATACAAAATAAGTTATGGTTTCATTTAAATTATGACTCCAAACACAAGTAGCTATTTCAACTTTACTCTAATAATGACTTCAAAGAATAGAGTCGCAACTCCATAACAAAGACAACAACTTCAAAAGAAGTATAATCCAATTCTAATAATATCTCACTTGATTAATATTTTGTCTTCTTTTCAGTCTTATATATGCACCACTAGAAGCTTTTGGCATCTATTGTCTTTTAATTTTTTCAGATTTATAGCCAACTTCACAAGTCTCCTAGGGTTGTACTACTCGTCTTCCTTAGCTTGCTCCCACTACATTTAATCCTTGGAGGCTCTTGACTCCATCATACTACTTGGATCCTTTTCTATAACCTAAAGAGCAAGGTATGAATTTTCCTAATATCTTTCAGGTAGATTTCTAACCCATGTAGATCTTCTCAATATAGAAGTTATCTCAACTACATCAGCTTCAACAAAGACTTCAAATCCCATCTACTCTACCTCTTCATCAAAAGATTATATGTCACTAGTGGAATAGAGTTACAACTTCATTTGTAATGTCATAACATGGATAACTGACAGCTCACTAATTTTATGTCTCGACTCTATTAATTCAAAACTGTCGACTTTGTCTTTACTTCTATGAACCTCTCAACTCTTGAACTCGTTGAACACAATGCCTTGACTATAGATTATCATTCACATTTCAAGATTCCAAAGCTTATAGTCTTTGATAGATTCTTTATTTCTTTCATCAAATGCTTGTATGCATCGCACACAAAAACCCAAAGATTGGATATACTCAGCTCTATTTCATACAATACTTGAAGGTGTTTTAACCTTTATCACAAACATGAGAGTGCAGTTGTTTAGGTTCCATGTTGTAGCTACTAATTCTACATAAAGTTCTAGCTTCAAATTTACCCAACTTCATACGCATCTCAATTTTTCCATCAAATTTTGATTTAACCATTCCACAACTCCATTTTATTATGGTGTCATCCTAATAATATTTTGTCTATAAATCTTGTAATCGATACAGAACTCATCAACAAAAAAATAATTTATACTATTGTTCATCTATAGAATCTTTATCCTCTCGTTCAATAGATTCTATACCAATACTTAGAATTCTATAAACTTTTTTAGCACTTTAGTTTTATTCTAGATGAAGAAAACTCATGTATATCTAGAGAAATTATCAATAAAAAAATAAAGAATATTGATCTCGAAAGTGATTTATCTTATGTTCCTCTGAATATATCACTATGTATCAACTCCAATTCTATTATTGATCTTATGGCTTTAGCTTTGATTCTCTCTTTTTTTTTCTTTCAATATTGGTAATCTCACAAAAGTCAAACCCTCTCAGATAATCTAATGCTCCTTCCACTATTCTTTTTAATGATATAGATCCAAAATTCTTCTCATTGATGTCTCCAAGTCATTGATGCTATAAAATAGTCTAATGTTATCCCACTTTGTTCCAATGTTGTGAATTAATGTTTTCATGTCGTGATTCTACTAGGACTTTTAAATGTTAACATTTCCTATGTTTATTCCACTACTTGGTTTCATGTTGTGATGTGTTTCCACATTGTGACTCTATGTTATCAAGTCGAAACTCTAGAACCTATCATGATATCATGTTTCAATGTCATGACTCCCATATTTCTTTACACCTTCTTTCCAAATGAAGGCTCCAAACCTTGTCATGACACTATATTTTCCACCTCGTGATTATAACTTTTAGTTGACTTATTCATGGATAAGCCATATTGTGTTTCTTTGCATGTTCTTCATATCTTTCTCTTCTTAGAACCCAAGATCTCATTTTATGGAGTCATGATGGTGGCCACCCATATCTTGTACAAGATTTTATACCTTGTTCCTTGAGTATTTTCTATTACTCTTCACATCAACTTATAATCACTATCATCACAAAAACTTTTAGATCATCATTCGTCATTGTACTCGCCGAGATCAAATTTCTACCTAAACCTAAAATGTGCATCACACTCAGAAGGAATTTCATTATCTCATAATATATCTTTACTTTCACCTTTCAAATACTAAATATCTTCAATATTGAGCCATTTCACATCGTCATATTTTTTTTCATCGAATGCTCATACTAGCTAAGGTAGTTTTGATGAGGAATCTTGTGATATAATATACCTAAGCCAATATATAAAGTGTCATCATCAAAATGAGAAATACAAGTTTTAGCAAAATAAACCTCACTCGTGGATGACTCCCCATCTACTGAGAAAACACTTGTCTAGGTCATGACTCCAAATTTTACAATTATGACTCATTGTATTCTCTAGAACTCCCTCTTGAAGTACCTAGCTAAATTACATTTCTAGCTCATCATCTTTATCTTATCTACACTCTTGGATCTTCCTATTACATATGATCTACTATCAGATCGCACACTTCTTCTGTTAGTCTTTCCTCTCTTATATAATACATCCTTCAAGTATTTCTTCATATTCTACCTCATAGTATCCTCGGATAATAATGTTGAAACCACTCATTCTTCGGGATAGCTTAATTATACTACTACCAAATGTGATAAATAAATTATATCATAAATTAGGTAGTGAAAAAATAAATATAATTACTTTGTCATCCTAATAGATCTCACAACTAATAGATGACCATTGGCTGATCAACATGTGAAATTCATGCATATGTGAAAAAAAAGAATCAACCTAGCCTAAGTGCAACTTATACAACTTCTTTCTATGAACATCTTGTTCAACAATGACTTTCTATGATAAAGTTATTCTGGCTTCTTTGAAAGACTATATGTGCTTCTCTCATTAGAAAAATTCACCAAGACTTTGTCTTTCAGACACAAATAGATCAAGTCTCATGCTTTCTAGTCCAACTCGTTTCATTTGACTTTCTTAATAGAAGTCATTTATGATTTCTAATCATTTATCATTGTCTTTGATTCTTTGATTATAGACTAGTAATTTTTATTAACAAGTAGATCTTCTATCTTCAATTTTCATAATTTATAAGTCTTCCCCATAAACTTCTCAATCTCAAAACTAGATATTAGCATACTCAACTTTCTCTGATTGAACATTCCACAGTTCTATTAAACCCTAGATTTGATCATCAAACCAAGCTTTATGATCAAAATTTCCATCTATAACTAAATTTTAAGTATGCTTTGATAAAAAGTGTTAGATCCTTAGTGGCAAGGAGCCCCCTAAAAACCATAGTTGGTTCTGATATAAATTATTAGAATCTCAAAAAGTGAATCACACCATTGTGCAAAAATACCTCTAATACAAAAAGAGGAATCTATGGTTTCAAACATAACATTTCTCTGATATTAAATTAGAAATCAACA
Organism: Sapria himalayana; assembly: GCA_029783825.1. Lineage (NCBI taxonomy): Eukaryota > Viridiplantae > Streptophyta > Magnoliopsida > Malpighiales > Rafflesiaceae > Sapria > Sapria himalayana. The sequence goes on from JAREIK010001435.1 coordinate 1,222,981, forward strand.
CAAAAACTTTGTGATTTTCCTTTAAGGGTTTGAGATGAGGGAGAATTGATCTGTCATAGAAGAAGTATGCCCTCCCACAAAAGAGAAGAACAACATATGGAATAAAGAAAAAAAATATTTCACACTATTCATGCTCTATAGGAAAGCATTCACATCATTTTATTTTTTTCCATTGTAATTTACAAACCTTTATATAGTAAATTAAAAAATTAATTACACTTAACTCATTAGCCACTAATGCATTCAATATGTCAAAGCTTCATTTATATCACACACACAGATAATAGGTCATTTCTAAATCTTTAAATGGCTAGTCACAATAGCATATAAATGGTCGTGCTTGTAATGATGATGCAATACAAAAAAAATGAGTCATTACAACATGACACATGTTACAAGTTAAGTTGAGACATGGCATAATAATTCCATATCATGATTTCAAAGCATATGTTATAGTTTAAGATGAGTCAATACTTCACAATATAAGTCATAATTCCAAAGTATATGTAATGGCTTAAGATGAGCCATGACTTCACAATATAGTTCATAATTCCAAACTATATGTTATGGCTTAAGATGAACCATGACTTCACAATATAGGTCATAATTCCAAAGCATATGGTATGGCTTAAGATAAGTCATGACTTCACAATATTGGTCATGAATCCAAAGCATTGTGTCTAATCAAAACCACACAAAATAGGTTGAGATTCTATTTAGATTTAGGTCATGTTTTGAACTTAGTAGGTATTCTAGCTTTAGTCCAATCGTGACTCTAAAGACCATGATCAAAACACAGACACTAATTTTAGAAGATATATGAGCAAATCCTAATTCATGACAATATTTACTTTTGGAATAATGATTTTAAATAGGTGTGCATGAGCAGGATAGTTGATAATGAATGCTAGAAATGATTTAAGTGTGTTTTGAAATGATTGATAATGAATTATGGGCCACCATAACTATGAAATTTTTTGATACATATAAAATATTGATTTTCCACAATTTTTTGAAATTGAAGTAAAATATCATAAAATTAAGATTCGAAGTACATTGGTCATTAATCAATATAAAATATTAAACAAATATCATTCTAAATTAATGAATGTATAGATAAGTGAAGCTGGAAAAATCATTAATTAATATAACATAATAAACAAACCCTAGGTTTTGATGAGGATAGGACCCCAGATATCATAATGAATTATATTTAACACATTACATGACCAATGTTCATTGTGTGAATGAGGTAAATAATGGTTTTTTCTAATTTTGCATTTATTATAAAGTGTTATAGAAGGCAATATGGATGTATGATAAACATGATTTTTTTTTATTTAAAAGAGAAAAATGGAATGATTCACATAACCAAAGATGAACATGTCATAAATCATATGAGAAACAAAATGACTTATTTTTTAGAAGAGAAACAAAGATTGTATGTCTATGCTCCAACACATATCAGACTTCATCTTATTTATTGGTTTCCACCATCCATCTTGTTTGACAATTCAGAAAAATAAAACAAGTATTCATAAAGGTGATTGATAAAGAGAAATTAGATGTTATTTTACTAATTAGATAAAAGATTACTTTTTTTTGCTAAACAAGAAACAACCAAAACATTGAGTAAATGAAAAAAATAGGTTAGTAGAGATAGTACTAGTATAGGTTATAAGAAGGGGAGCATCATTTATTACAATTACACAATCCTTACTAGTTTACTTATTGGAGTGATCTAGGATAGATGGGGTTTTTTTTTTCATATTGGTTGGTTTCCCCATGTTGAAATATTTCCTATTTACGTAATTTTCAGTCATGGAGCAAGAGGCATTGATAGCCTTTGCAAAATGTCTAGAGTTATCTTGTTGAGCATACCTATAGTTGCATCAATCAGTATAATGGAGTTAGGTTTTGAAAATTTGACATCATGGGGTAGAGGTGTCAAGTGGTACAGGCGACTCTAGCATGACACTGAGGCATGACCTGACTGAATTGATCTTGGCCCAGCATAATACGGTCTAGAACCATTCCTAGATCTGGTCATGCCATCCAGAGGCATGGCTCATGTAATGTTGGGCCAAAGGGTGTCGTACCTCATGATGGGTCAGGCATGACCCGCATACCTAGTTAATTGACATTATCCACCTACATGGTGACCATGATTAGGGACTGGGTCATGGGTCATCAATAATAGTAACACGGGTCCATGCTTGGACCCCAAGCCCATTTAAAAAAACCAAATGTTAATTAACCACCCGAACCCAAGACTAGGAACATGTGTCACTGGTCACTGACATGGTGATCTTGAGGTTTGGAAAAAATTAGATAGCCATTAGATTTCATCTCATGTGTGTGTGTGTGTGGGTGTGTGTATGAAAAAAAAGGTGATTTTTATTAAAATATATTATTTTAAATAAATAAACAAATAAATAATATATATATATGTGTGTGTGTGTGTGTGTGTGTGGGTGTGTGTAGATTAAGTGTTTAGAGTTTTTATATTCTCATTTTGAAAGCTCTCTCAACTCATCTGCTTTGTGCTCTCATCTACTATGTTGTTCCTTTATCAACCTCTTTCATTCTTAAATCTTAAAATATATTTGAGTTTTATTTTTGTTGTCTAATTTTTTTCTCTCTCTATGGGAGTATGGATATGGCTCTACCTCTATCCTTTGGAATTTTAAAAATAGAACAGAATGATGCTTGACCTCTAGTTGTAATTATGCTAACACCTAATGATAGTAGAATCTTGATATTTATTTGTTGTTTATAAAAATTAGACGTAGTTAATTAATTTTAAATATAATTAAAAAAAAGTATCAATGCCTAATAGTGATAATATTGATAATGAAATGAATATTGATTTAGATATGAATAATATTATTAACATTTCGGAATATCTAAGGTCAAAACTATATTTTCTCCATTGGCCTCAACCCAAACTAAAATACATAAAAAATAAAAAACAACACAAACTGAGTTATTTGGATTTACTTTAAGATAATAAAAAATAAAAATTATATGAGTGTTGATGAAGAATCAACATAATATATATATATATTATCAAAACACATATACATGTAAGAGTACTAGTAGCATTGGTCAACTAAAAAAGCATGTCAATCAATACACCAAAAAATATGGTATATTATATCTAAGAAAAACTTAACTAAGCAAGAGTGGTTGGGTGTTTGAAGCAAGATCTAGTTTAGCTTCTTTGACCCCATTCATACTGTAATAATTTAAGAAGAGAATGCATGACCAAACTAATTATATTCATGAGTCTTTCGATTATTTTTTTGGAGAATTCTATGATAGTTAATATCATATAGACCTACTTCTAGCATGCTTATCATAGGATACGTAGGTACACGTGTAGGAATAATATAATTAAATATTATAAATTAGAATGATAATTAATAATTAATAAATTTAGGAAATATAGTAGAGTGGCATTGATGATGTACAATATCTTGACTACTAGCAAAGATGTATCATTTGCATGAATCACTACTCACTATGTAGATTTTACATTAAAACTTAATAAAAAAATGTTAGGACTTCCTGAGATTTTTTATTCTCATGATGACCCTACCATATATCAATGCATGATGATAATCTTTAGATAATACATATTCACAATAAGATATTTAATATCATATTTAATAATATATCTAATAATGGAGTCATTATTAGTATATTTATTAGGACAATTAGAGATTGATCATTATGTGAGATTTTTCACAAAAGTTGTATGTCACATTATTAACGTGATAGTAAAAGTGGGGAAAAAGGTTATTTCTCCACATTAGGAAAAATAAGAAAACTCACTAAAATATATTAGGGTGCCTTGTAATTAACATGAGTTTGATAATCTCTGTTTATCTATAGGTGTAAAAAGAAGAAATTCCAAATGAATGTGAGATATCATTTAAATTATATTTACCTAATGTTGGATTAATATATTGGATACCAACATATGATATATTACTATATCAATAGTAAGAGTGATAAACTTATTATTGGTGATTCTGACTCCAATACATGATTTTATTTTATGAAATTTCTAATGATTTTTTATGACTTGAAAAATATGTATCAGTGTGTGTTCACTCCAAAACTTGTATTCCACTAATGTATATATGCAATATTAGTAGTATGTTTATCAAGTTTAGTGGTCTCCCTAAATTTAGTATTATGGTCATTGAGATACAAACCAAGTATTTAAAGTATTAGTCCACAATTCCAACTCTTTATTGTCTGGCTACTACATGGATCATAGGATAAAAGTAGAATGGGTAGATAATATTCTGACATAAAATGGTAGTAGTTGTAGCCAAACTTCTATTATGGACATTGATATGGTATTCAAAGATGATGACTTCTCCATTCGATTAGTGAAGAGGAATGATAGAGTGGTCCATAGAATAGGAGCGAACTATCTTGGTATTTAGATATCAATTACTATGCAATCCTATCACATAATGATAATAAGAACTTTGATATTTTATAATAGTGGAAATCGTCTGAATATATAAATCCTTTGCTAAATAAGATGACACATTATCAATTGACTCCTATAGTGTCCAACATAATATCAGAGTCTAAATTTTGTTTTAGATACAATGTCATACCTGATAAGAGATTGAGACTATGACTAGATATCAGAGGTACTTGCATGCATAAAGAACTGAAAATATTTAAGGTTTGACATTCTTGATAGAGTGAGATAAGTAGTGCAAGAGTTGATGGTAGATGATGACTCTAGAGACTTGGAGGATATTGAGGTCACAACTAAAAATACTATCAAACACTTAAGATGATGATGATTTGCATATATATACTGATTGACATTATGATTGATTGTTGTTTATTAATGTTATATTTATTTTATGAGTTGCATTTTGGTATGATATGAATTAGTTTTGGTACTTTGATTTACAATTATATATTTTTTGCTATTATTGTTAAATAATATTTATCATTTTTATTTTATGTATAGCTCTTGGAATTTTGTTTTAAATAAAATTTATATTTCTTTTTTTATTGCTCAAATAGTGTAATAGTTATTATTTATTTATATATATTTAGATTTTTAGTTCAACCTATGATTTATTAATATTATGTTTGATGTGTGTTGACTATTGTACATGAAATTAGTTTTTTTTCTTTCTTTTATTTATTTTATATTTATTTAAGTTGTTATCATATTTGGTCATCAATGTGTAGTAGTGGTGGCGGTAGCCAATGGATAGTGCTTATCTTGGTGCTACCCACAAAGCTGGTATAATTTGGCATGACTCGGCATGACTCGGCATGACTCGGCATGACTCGGCATGGTAGGCACATGTCTACCTAGAATCGTGTCGATCATTCTATGCTAGGGTGGGTAGACTGGCAGTCATGTTATACTAGGCACAACATGACTCCCATGGCAGGCTATGCCTGGCATGACACAACCTGTTTGACACTTCTATCATGGGATTGATGTCCTTGGTCAGAAAAGAAGTAATTTAATTGAATTTTTTTGTTGCGCCGATAATTGTTGTGGCAAGAGTAACCTTCTTGGATCACCTGACTAGATATGAGATGTGTGGCCATGAATGCTATTGTGGGTAGGCTTGAAGGTTCAATGAATTTCTAGAATAGTTGAAAGTTTTACAATTTTGATATGAGGTTACTAAGGCAAGGCAAAGGGGTAACATCCATATGTACAATGAAGAACAAATAGAAGTCAATATCAAGTTTTTGCAAGAACCAATGAACTTCTTTGTGTCATCAATTGGTCTTCCAATAGTCTAATTGTGTCATAAAGTTTCTTGAAGGTACGAGAATATTTGGAGACCAAGCTTGTTCCATGCTTCATCAATTGGAGATTATCTTTGAGTCAAATCTCATGAACTTTGGAATGGCAGCTAAGGGTATTCTCCATAGTGAGCTAAACATTGAACGAGGTGGAGAGGCCAACAACCTCAATCATGGCCTCCTTGGTAAGGAAGCACAAAAGGAGGCTGCAAAGCCTTTGATCATTGGTTTTCCATTATAGGTGTTTAGTGTTTCGTGCATTATAGTTGGGTGGTTGAACTAAAGAGGATGGTTCAAGGGTTCCATTGATATGCCTGAGTAATTCTTGATTCTCGACATGGGGAAGAATAAGCTTTTCAAAAGGAGGTTTGTTTGAGTGGGAGAGTATCATTATTATCATGTGGATCAAATTATTGAAAGAGGGAAGGGTAGTGTTGGAATTAGCAGTTTTGATGAGTTTGAAGGATAAATGGATGTTAATCTAAGAAACCTCTGATATCATGAGACAATTTTAAGAAACTTTACCATGCAACTTTAAGTGTGAGTATGTCAATTTATATTGATTTACAAAGTATATCCTAGAACCTATAAAAACACAATCTAGAATATTTACATGTAAATTAAATTGAAAATAATGGAAAGAATATCATGGAATTAAGTTAAAATCATGGGTCAACATTTTACAAGAATTATTTTGTAGATTGATTCAAAGTATCTTTAACAATACTTACAATGTGTAATTTTATCTTTTTGATTTAAAACTTTGGAAATAACATTATGCAATGTAGAATGAGAATATAATGGTTGAAACATTGTCATTTGATAAATTGAATTTTGAAGAAATGAATTATATGTGCATTATCTATAAAATGATGGATTGTATTGATGAGTTCATTGTAACTTCTTCATGAAAAGTTATTTTGAAAAATGATAAAATTTTAGTTTTAATAAACTTTAATTTAAAATGCATATAATTATTATTTGTTTCTTTATAAATAGAATGGAAGTTTGGTTGGCAAATGGGATGGATGCTCTTACCTTAGGGTTATTAGTTTGATTTCTATGGATTCCATGTATGCTCTCTTGGATGGCAGTCAGTTGAATCAATAATATTGTTAGGATAAAAAGACTTACCTACTCCAATCCTAGGGCCCCAAGACCCATATATGGGCCAAAAGATATTAATTATTATGGCATGGGTATGGGGGTGAGGAATAGAAAAGACATGGAATAAAAAAAAGACAATTTTTGATATAAATATATTGCTCATTGATGAAACTACTATGATGAAAATAATCAATAAAGAAGATTAGTGCTTCCCACTAATTAATCTAATTAACAATGCTAACTCACAATCACATTTCATATTGTAAGAACTAAGTTTTGTTTTTGCCTCTAGATTATCAGTAATGTTCATCCAAACTTACTCAGAGGTAAAACTAGTAGAGAAGACTTACCTATTGTCTACAAAAAAAAATTGGAAATCTTTCTATACCTAATTTTTGTACATTGAACTGAAGAAACATTTGTAGCTGTGCATTCTCTCACTTGTTTTTTGTTTGATGGGTAACCTATGTTTGATGTAATTATCAATTCCACAGATAAAATGCTTTGAGAATGAACAACTTAGTGTTATAATATCTTTCAAATACATAAAAACAATAAAAATTCTAGGTAAATAATAATGGGCTCTTTCTCACTCACTCACTCTCTCTCTCTCAGCAAGAGATTTTCATGGTCCTCAATTAGGTTGCTTGATTTATTTTTTTAAAGATTGTTGATTGGAAATTTCATTGATATTTTAATTTCAACTTCTAAATAGATTATTTCTAACTTTCCCTTCCAAAAGATGATTCTGCTTCAAACACTCATCTTGGACCATCTAATATAGAGTGACACTATTATGATAAACATTTGTAAAAAGATTGTTAAGTTGGCCATGATGCTAAATATACAACATCAGTGACCATTATAACATGATAATGTAAATGAACAAACCAATCCATAATATTGAAGTAGAAAAAAAGGGAGGAAAAATAAAAAGAAAAAAGATTTGCATTTTGAAATAGGTGAAGATCATCAAAATAGAATGTTTTCTTGACATAGTACAATGGTTGTTTTTTAGTTGTCTATTGGGCTTGAATTGTGTATTGGATATGTTGTGCATGTTTGTTGAAAAGAAAAATATAGTTGAATGAGAAGATGAATGCATTAGAAAGAAGTGAATTCTGTATTATATTCAATTGGATTTACAAGTAAATGAATAACAAATAAATTGATAAAAATTAATTGAGTGAATTGGACACCTATAAGGATGGCTTTGAGAATATCACGTTCTACAGACAAGAATGGTCATGGAATAGAGTGAAATGGTAATATAACCAAAGAATTTATTTTACTTTATTTAAGATTTTAAAAGAAAATGAGAAAATACTTCCAAAAATAGCCACAATGCGAACTTATTGGGATTCAGGCTTTTAGCCTTATTGTCCATTTGAATATATATTTTTTTAGCGAACCATTCATAGATAAGATCAAAATAGTACTTACTTTAGCTAACAAATAGATTTTTCTTGTTGAAGAAAAGCAAGGATATTCTAGTCAAATATATTTTTTTATTGAACCATTCAATCTATGAGAAAACATTGCTCCTCATCATAATACTCTCTTTTTTGTATTATCTAAAGGTGCCAAATAGTTCATGTCATGTTGGCATGATCCTTTTCAGTATGACCCAGCCATACCACCTTACAATGTTGGGCATGACAATGCATGAGTAGCCAAGCATAAGGCTCGAGATGGTCCATTTGGTCTTCTATGGTGGTCAACCATGGCTGGCTTTGCTAGTTCATGCTAAATCATGCCAATTCATGCTGGATCATATCAAGTTCAATATATATTCTGAATTGAAATAAAAATTAAAAGTTTTACAAATTTTAATTTATTTATTGAATTATTTATTAAAAATTTTATGCTTAATTTTGATATTTCACATTCATGATCATGTTTAGCTTAAATAAAAAATTCATTCCATTTTATAAACAGAAACAAGATATAATTCAAATATTGAATGATAAATATTTATAACATAAGATGAAGTAAAGAATAATTCATAAGATAATAAGTATACTGTAACAATAATGTATAAATCATAATGACATAAACAAATGGTTTACATGGCCATTTTTTTAAAATCCACCTATATTGGATAGTTAGTCGATGGGGCATGACACGTGACCTAGACCGATCCATGACATGTCACAAATCACTGGGTTGATTGATCATGAAATCGGGTTAGGCATGTAGTTCATGCATGGCCTAGCATGCAAAATGACTAGCTCCAGCCTAGCACGGAATAAGTTGTGCCTTGGGCCGATATGATCCATGTCCAGACATGTTTTGGAGCATGTTTTGCCAAGCCTAGCAGGACCAAATCTGGCCATGCTTCATGTTGTTCCTAGGTTGTTCAACCTAATTGATAACTCTAGTATTATCATATCATCACCACTTTGACTTTTGGGAAGAACAAATTGAAATTTTAAATTCTAGCAAAAGCCTTGATTTGATTTAATGAATAAAATACAAAATGAACTTGATGAGAACAAGCTATTGTTATCAGAAATATCCGAAGAAGCTATGCCACAAGAGAGGGTAACTAAAATAAAAATTTGATTGGATGATGAAAATACAAAGATAAAACCCCTAGAGGTTATCATTGTAAAAAGTGGGCTACATAATAAAGGATTAACTTTTTTTATGCAAAATGCTCAAACATAGACTAGAAGCCATAAAAACAACAACCAATATAAAAGGAGTTTACGTTGTCACAAATGAATGTTAGTTATTAATAACATAGCTAGGTGGGTGGTTATTCGTCTTCACCATTCCCATCACTCTAAATAAAAACAATGTTATCAATTTCATCATTTTTGTCTTCATCAAACTATATTCTAGATAAAAATAAAGTCATACATATGGATGTTAGTTCTCCAAGTAATGTATTCCTCATAGAAATATTCACCTAAACCCAATTCATATTTGTCTTATCTAATCATTTTTATCCATTTTTTATTATTTAACCAATTATTTACATCTTTAGTTAGTTCATCAATCTAAACATATTTGTAATCAGATTTGTGCATGGTCCCTTCACATGTCTAGAAAATATAAGATATATCTTAATATTTTTATCTTATATAGGTATGATACAAAAATATTTTCTAATCCATTCATATCTAATTATCCTTATGAGTTTTCCAACATATTCATCTTAATAAGCAGATGTATGGCATGACTCACATTTTATATCATCCAACCAATTTGAACCATGAAATATGAATGGTTTAATGGTTATCTTACAATATTATTTTTTAACCAAGAAAATATTTTCTTTCACATAAGACTCCTAACGTATTCCTCAATCACTTTTTTATGAATTATGTGTCCCAGATATTAAAATGAATCATATTTTGAGATCAAGATATTGGTAGTTTTTATTTAAATATTCTATCCTCCTAATTAAAATTTAATGCCAAATACTAAATATTTTATCTCCAATCAACATTGTCAATTCTTTACTATCTAATGTGTCATACCAGCTACCTACTCTTTGACCCAATCCTTCACTAGTTTGATCGATTAAGATAATATTACTTATAAATAACATACATCATGGTACCTCTACATTAAGATTTATTCGCAACATTTATATAATTAAATAAAATAATATTATATCACATAGTATTTTTCATCTATTAAATTAGATCCTTGGTGGCATCATACTTAGATTGAAAAATCATATGATATACTATAATGTACTCAATAATATCACATGCAAAGTATGGATGGTCAAAAAAATATATCCATGATGTACATCTTTTTAAATTATATATATATATATATATATTAAATATAGATCTTATATTTTGAAAAAAAATATATTTGAGATCTGAACATCATCAATTTCAATTAAATCATCTCCCCCACTAATTCAATGTTAAAGCTACAAACTAAATATGCTATTGTCAATCTACAAATTTTAAATATGTTCCTCTCTATATAAATTTTGACTTAAATCTTTTCTAATGTTATTGATTAAAATAATATCACATACAAATAACATACAACATGGTGCCTCTAGACTCAATGCTAAAATTAGTTCCTTGGTGTGATCCTTCTCAGATTGGAAATTCATTCGATATCCCTCTTACATTGCAAACAAAAATTATTATGATTGTCGTAACTATGCTGCGATACCAAAAACTCAATTGGTCTAAACACTACACCAGGGGCTCATTAGGCATGTATATGTGCATAATGGAATTTTCATAAGCATATGAGTCATACAAGTAATATATTGAATACAAGTATAGATATTGATTCCAAAGGAACTGGTAATAGAACTTAGATTGAGTTGCAGTGAATTAACTAATTGCTCAACTTGAAAAGATTAAACTAGGTGCCAGACAAATAATTATATCCTAGGGTTTGTTTACTTTCATATGGATGTTTATTGAATAAAGGGTAGAAGGCTATGAAATCTCTCATTGCCTTGTAGTCTTCAATAGGTTATGAATCATGGGTAGTCATTGATGTGGAAAGTCTCCTCGTGGTGTGTATTTGGCATACTTATAACTATCCATCGAAATTACACATATACTTATCTTTTGGCCACATCATGATTCCTACTCCTTTTAGGCAAATTATCAAATTCTATTAATGATTGAATCAATTGTGTTTATCTTTATTTTTTGATATTAATAAGCATAGATGACATACAATAATATGGTCATTATATAATTTATACATTTGGCTTCATTAGCACCATATTCACTTCACATGAATTAAACATATGATATCATAGTAATACTACTCATAGAAGTTGTACAAGGAGAAGGTGATCACAAGGCTATCACTTCTTGATGTGTGTCCCCTGTTATTTGTCTCATGTCTAATTTATTAACATTTATCACAACAAACATACAATATCTAAGAATTAGTGAAACTCTAGGCTATAGATTCTAATAAATCTCCACTCCATTTTAGTGCTAGTCCTGAAGAATAAATAATGATATAACCATAACTATATTTGTGCTTTTAGATTCATTAGCATCTAACTAGTATCAATTGAACATATGCCAATTCAGACATTTTGCCTAATGAATCCATCACAAAAAAAATGAGGTTGGAGGGTTGTCACATCCTATTAATGCACATATATTGTATCATTCTTATAGTTTATTTATCATCATCTATCATAGCTAACACACATGATTCCATCATATGGTGGAACCTTATATTGTCATTCTATGAAATATGCATATCCATTAGTATTCAACTCTAACAAAATCATTATTTTTAATTACAAACCACATTCATCATCCAAAAGCATAAAAATTATCCATAAGTTTTGCTGTATATAATTTATTTTGATAAATTGTTTGTATAACTAAAATATGTTTCTGTTTAATAATTTCATGTAAGTGTAGGAAAGAAAATATTAAAAGACTGAGAATGTAGTAATAGCATAATAATGAAAGTCTCACTGACCGATCAACGGGCCGAAGAATTTTTGGAGCAGAACCCAGCTCGTCCGAGTGATCCTACTCGCTCCATCATTAATATAAATTGATTTTATTTATGTTTTTCGGGCTATTGTAATTTTTGACATGGAACTGTTCATCTCCATTTTTTTCTCCTCTTTGCATGATTTTCATCTTGACTATTTATGCACACATACTGTAAGACATTCTGGACATTCTGTTTGGTTATAATCTATAAATACATAAGTATTTTTCTGGTGGATGAAGCTAGTCGTGTTGAATGACTAGTGAACCACGTTATTTCGTGTGTTTTTGTTGTGTGTTTTGATTCTGTCGTGGCTTTGTTGGATTGTGGTTGTGGATATATATATATATATATATATATATATATATATCATTTGTTATCTTTGTTGTTCTCTTCTTCTGAATCTTTAAAATCACAATTGTGGAAGTAAAATTGCCTAACAAGTTTCTAACTAGCATGACATAATGGAGGAATTATAATGAGAAGAGTTGAGATCATCTCATTGAATTTTATATCCCCAAAGATTTTTGGTATTAGGATCTAGCTTTCAAATCTAATTTCCAATCCACTTTGTTTTGCATTCGGCTTGAGGATTGCTTTTCTAATTGGAATGGCATTGCACCTCTAGTGTGCCCTTGAATTCTTCTGAAATATCTTTTTCATAGATTCTCCTTTTGAGGTTTATTAAGCACAACTTTTATATCAATGGACCTCATCATTGATTGTAATTGTTAAAAAAATTCAATGAAATAATTCTGAATTGATGTCATGGTAAAGAATGGCTTCAAATTAATTTTGTATCATTGAGTCAAGGAATATCATGAACAATATCATGACACTAAAAAGATTTCATGACTCAATAATTAATTTCTAGAGTAAATAGTCATGGTATAAAAGAATGTTGGGAAATATAAGTTTACTTTATTTTATATGATTTTGGTTCTGTAATGTTTTGTCATGATAATAAAAATATAGTGCGACTTCACATATCGATCAAACATTAACTACTGACATAATAATAATATCGTGGCCAAAAATATATTTAGAATAAATATGATTGCAACTCTAAAATAATTTCATGACCAAGAAAAATGTGTTGCATAGAAGAATAATTTTGCAGTTGAGTGGTAGAATCATGACATATAATGAAAGTCATGACTAATATTTTCATTCATGACTAATAAAGGCTTATCATGACTACTTCATAGAAGTGGACTAGTGTAAATGATATAGTGATATTAAAAATATCATGACTTAATCTCATATCTTTGCATTTCAATTATACTTTTCTCCAAATCTATTTTTTGTACCTGATTTATAGCCGATTTCACTACCTTTACTAAAAATCCACCAAAAAATATAATTTTTTAAAATATTTAATTTTTAAGCACATTTATGGAACGAATATATCATAGAAAAATATAATTTTGTGAAATATAATTTTGTGAAATATTCAACAAATATACTTTGTGTATCGAGCAAACTTTTGCACTTAAATACTTGCTTGTTCCCTAGCAAAAAATCTTTCTTCCATAGATGTTCAAGCTGATAAGAGGAGGGAAATAAATATGTACTATGGCAAATTTATGAAAACTTCTAGAATGATGTCGCGATTAGGTTTCAGTGCCATAACTATTTTTATTAGATGAAAAGTTTCTATTCTATAGATATTTGTATATGAATTAGTGGAATGCATAAAAACTTATTTCATTTACACAAGAGAACAAATAAATACTTGGGTTTCCTCATAAGAAGCACTATAATTAACTTATTTAGAGATAATAATTATTTTACCTAACTTTTTCATTGTCAACTTCAGTAATCCAAGAAATCTTCTATGTATAATATTTTAGCTCTTTCCATCTCATGTTCTTGTATCTTTGGTAATTGATTTTGTGCATAAAATTATTTTTATTTCCTTCTTTTCCAGCACATCATATTCTTCCAATATTTTTTTGAAGTCTGGACATCAATCATTTTTTTTATTCAGGATGTATATCTTTAGATGTCATGTCTTTATTAATTGTCATTATATCATTGTGTATTACCTCTATTTTATCTATAGTCATGACTTAAAAATATGTCACAACATCATCTTGTGTTCATTGCTATAATTGTGTCGTGACTTGGGAAAATATTGAACATTTATTTATCTTTTTCATGTGCAGTTTTTCATCTTCTTTTTTGTCCTATTTTTTCATCTTCTTTTTTGTCCTATTTTTTCATCTCGTCTTCGTCTCTTTACTTAGACACTTTATTAACATTCATTAACATTATTAATGAATGTCATGACTTAAAAAACTTTGCAAACATTCATATCATCTTTGTTTCTATACTTAGACACTTTATTCATCACTTGTTCAACTTCTTCCTATTGTATCCCTTCTACACTTTTAAGGGCTCTTGAGTTTGTTTTTTCTTTGTGTTCAGGTATAATTATCACAACATCAATAATATTAGTCTCAATATCATAGTTTAGCTTCCCTTTTTCTTCCGTAACAACTCTAAAAATATCATGACATCATAACATATCTTTTTTAATGGTAAACTAATATATAGACGTGTAAGTATATATATATATTGTTAAACTAAATTATATGCAGTTTATATATCATTATATATATACACGCTATATATAGTTTAACTATATATACAGGATTATGTAGTTTTAAACTATAAATATCACTATATAGTTTTGATACATATAGTATAATAGATGTAGTTTTTGATATATACTTATATAGTTTAAAGCTATATATATAACTATACAATTTAACATAAACATATATAACTTCATGAACAATATTTTCGGAAAATAATGTTCATGCAAAAAACACTTCGTAAGTAGTTTTCATTTTTTTAATATGTAAGGGAGAATTAGATAAAATGAAAATAACTATCCTAAAAGTTAAATATGTAATAGATTGGGGGATGATGGCTGAAATATTTTTAGAGGAACAACAATATAAATATTTTTATTTTAGAATTATTATACATAATATTTTCATCATCAAGGGAAGCATGTTATTTAGTATTATTAATATACAAGCTTAAATATTAATCAATTATGCATATTGATTTCTATTATGTTTGTGCAACAAGACATAAAAAACTACATCCTATCAAGGGAATGTTGTTATAAAAGAATATGTGAGTTTTGGATGTGAATAATATTTTTAAAATAAAAAATTCAAAATTTAAGGCAGGTTTCAAAAATATGCCCAAACTAGTACATATAGAAATAGCATGACAATGATCATCATTGTGAATGACGACCATTGCCACCCTATTTAAAATTTTTAAATTCTAAAATACGGGTTTCAAAGGCTGACGTTAACACTGCCAGCTATTTAATTTATAATTTTCAAATGCTTTTTTCTCTCATGGCAGAAAATATAATGACTTCTTTTTAGGTTTTTGAATGCGGTTGCCACTTTTACTATTCACATCATCTATCAACTCATCGAGATTCTATACCCGAGATAACATCCTTTGCTCTTCTCCATTAAAACCCACATGTGTTCATATTCTTAAGTTTCTCATTGAGGGCTCCTTCCCATCTTCTATTTTATGCTGATTCTATATGTTGGAAAAGTCTTCACTGCAGTCAGACAAGACACCGATGAACTTTTGGGATCTGGATCGTGGCTTGCATGTGTCGATTTCGACGATCTTTGTGTTTTCATCTAGGGGCAGCATTGTCGTCATCTCTCATGGTGCCAGTATTCCCTTGTTGTCAAACAACATGCTTCTTTCATCTTCTTGTTCCCCCCCTCCATCCTTCCTACATTGAAGAACAAATGGTATTGTTGGCCTCAAGAGGACTAAACATACAAGATGATCAAACAAATTCATTTGCATTCTTACAATGGATTTTCTAGCTCATGATTCATGTTGAATCATGTAGATATGTTTGTCTTGGGAGCAACAAGAATGTGGTATTCGAAGTGAAAATTTAGCTCTAATAAGAGATTCCATGATATTTATAGTTGCTTCCATTTGTCTTCGAACAATATAACCTCTTACCAGTGCTTGCAACTTAATCAATCCTCGTAATGCTGCAGAGCTTTTCAATCATGTTAATAAAATTCACCAAAATTCACCAGGAAATCACCAAAAAAATCTTTTGAAAAAGGGAGGAACATTAGATTTTGAGGATGCCATTGCTATAGAACAGACATACTATTACTCCTCGAGTTAAAGTAAAGTGGGCAGATATGATTGATTTCATCTTTCTAGCACAATATAGATCAGATAAAATGGAAGTGCCTAAGTCTAATCACAATCCACAGAAAAAGTAATTTCCAAATTCTGAAGCCTCCTGTACACTCTGCCCATCTCGATGATTTCTAACTACCCAACTCCCCAAAATTCTGAAGAATGAAACACTAATCCATTAAAACACTGTTGATTTTTTAAAATCATAGGGCGGTGTTGTGAATGCCAGATTTTGAAAACATTTAAAGATCCCAGTAGGCCCCTCGCCCCCTGCCCAATCCCCTCGCCCCTCGCCCAATCCCCTCGCCCCATGCCCATCGCCCCTCGCCCCACGCCCCTCATCCCACGTCCCTCTCCCCTCGCTCCTTGCCCTTCGCCCCTCGCCCCTCGACCCTCTCATCTCGCCCCTTGCCCCTCTACCCTCGCCCCTCATCCATCTACCCTCACCTCTCGCCACTCTCTTCCCACACCTCTCCCCCCGCCCATTTCCAGGAGCTCCTTTGTGGTGCTCCATCGACCTCTATGATGGAGCTCTAGTGAGCTCGATGAGCTTCGTCGAGCTGTTTCGTGGAGCTCTGTCGAGCTGTTTCGTGGAGCTCATGGAGTTCCGTCGAGCTGTTTCGTGGAGCTCGTCGGAGCTCGACAATAGAGCTCGACGGCGCTCTAGTGAGCTCCACATCGAGTCCATTGGAGCTCACTAAGCTCCTTGAGCTCCAATATTGAGCTCTAGTGAGCTCCTTCGTGGAGCTCGTCGAGCTCTAGTGAGCTTGAAGTGGAGCTTTCTAGAGCTTGAAGTGGAGCTTTCTAGAGCTCCGTCGAGCTACACGATGGAGCTCCTTCGTGGAGCTTGTTGATGGAGCTTGTCGAACTCCAGTGAGCTCCACTTCAAGCTCGACGGAGCTCCGGCGAGCTCCGGCGAGCTCAACATGGAGCTCCCTTGAGATCGACGAGTTTCGTCTGGCTCCATCGTCGATCTCTAGGGAGCTCGATGAGCAGCTCAAGGAGCTCTAGTGAGCTCCTTTGTGGAGCTTCGTCGAGCTCTTGTGAGTTCAAAGTTGAGCTCATGGAGCTCGAAGTGGAGCTCGACGGAGCTCCACGAAAAAGCTAGCTGGGGCACCATCATGGACCTCGACTGAGCTCCGAAGAGTTCGACGAGCTCCAGTGAGCTCTATCAAGCTCGCTGGAGCTCGATGAAGCTCCAAGAGCTCCACATCAAGCTCGCTGGAGCTCGACGAAGCACCAAGAGCTCCACATCAAGCTCGCTGGAGCTCGACGAATCACCAAGAGCTCCACATTAAGCTCGCTGGAGCTCGACGAAGCACCAAGAGCTCCACATCAAGCTCGCTGGAGCTCGACGAAGCACCAAGATCTCCACGAAGGAGCTCCACGAAGGAGCTCCACGAAGGAGCTCATTGGAGCTCCACGAAGGAGCTCATTGGAGCTCCACGAAGGAGCTCCAAGAAGGAGCTCCACGAAGGAGCTCATTGGAGCTCCATCGTGGAGCTCGAGGAGATCTAGTGAGCTCGACTTGGAGCTCACTTGAGCTCGACGAGCTCTGTCGAGCTCCATCGTTGAGCTCTAGCGAGCTCCACAAAGCTCCACGTAGAGCTCGCTGGAGCTCACTAAAGCTTCAGGAGCTCCATCGTGGAGCTCGACCGTGCTCCACAAAGGAGCTCCTAGAAACGGGCGTGGGGAGAGGTGTGGGAAGAGAGGGGCGAGAGGTGAGGGCAGAGAGGCAAGGGGCAGGGGCGTAATGAGATCTTTAAATATTTTCAATAGTCGGCATTCAAAAAGCTAACCTATGATTTTAAAAAATCAACAGGGTGGCAATGGATGCCGTTCACAATGACAGTCATTGCCACGCTGTTTTCAGACGCACTAGTTTGGGCATATTTTGGAAACTAAAATTAAATTTTTGATTTTTTATTTTAAATGTATTTATTTCCGTACAAAACTCTCTCCTTCTTTTATATTTACTTTTTAAAGTATGATCTCCAAGCTAGAAAGACCATAACCACAGTGCAAAAACACAAGGAATTTATATGGCTTTCCAACCATAATCAATATAAAAAGAAGATGGAAAGGAGCCCTCGATGAGAAACTTAAGAACATGAACACATGTGGGTTTTAATGGAGGAGAGCAGAGAGTGTTGTCTCAGGTATATTTTATGTCATCGCTATGAGATAAAGAAGTATTCAAAAATTATAAAAATTCAATAGCCGGCATTGTGAACATTGGCCTTTGAAACCAGCATTTTAAAAATCAAAAATTTTAAATAGGGTGGCAATGGCCGTCGTTCACAACGACTGTCATTGTTATGGTGTTTCCAAACGCACTAGTTTGGACATATTTTTGGAATCAACCTTAAATTTTGGATTTTTTTTAAATCACTATTCACGTCTAAAACTCAGAATATGTTATTAAAAATGATTACAAGCCATGACAAAACAAAGAGAGATATTTGTTTTGATTTACCAAATACAAAATATTTATATTTTGGTGCACTAAATTTTTTATAATTTTAAAACATATAATAAACTCTAAAATAATTAAGTTTTGTGTATTATAATTAATCAACCTAATTCTTCCCTACAAAATTTTGAAAAAAAATAATTAATTTAATTAATTTAGAAATTACTGTTGCGAACCAAGAATCCATGTTTTCAAATTCGAAAATCATAGTTTTTCAAACACGAAACACAATTTTAAAAATGTATAATTATTACTATGCGTGTAGAAATAAAGATTCAAACCCATTCCCTCCACATCACAAAACATAACTCCTTTCTAATGATCACAAGTTTAATATTGTGTCAATGTCAAAAATAATTATATATATACATATAAAGACATATAGAAATATACATATAACTATTTATCTATATGTGTGTGCGCATCTTTGTGTGTGTGTGTGTGCATGTGTGTGTGTGTGTGCATGAGTGTGTGTGTGTGTGTGTGTGTGTGTGTGTATAGACTTATAATATATATATATATATACATATATAAAAATATACATATATATAAACACACACACGCTTACATATAAACATATATACATATACAGACACATAAACACACAATATAAATAGCTATATATGTATTTCTATGTATAAATATACTTTTTTTTGGCATCAACACAATATTAAAGTTGTGACTACTGATAATGATTTGTTTTTGAAATGTGGAGGATATTAGTGCTAATCCAAATATCTTTCCATGTTTAATAATAATTTATAATTTAAAAACTATGTTTGAGTTTTGAATAATTATGATCTTTGAATTCGAATAGATGACTTCTCAATTTGTTATAGTAATTTTTAAATTAATCAAATAATTTTTTTTCTAAATTTTGAAGGGAAAATCATGTTGATTGATTTTAGTGCAATAAAACTTAAATATTTTGTGTTTGGTATACTAAACTTAAATATATTGTGTTTGGTGCACCAAAATCAAATCTCCCATTAAATTACATAACAAAATGGTAGTTAGTATAGTCTTATTTGAAACTCTATATTTTAGTGATTACTGATTTAAGTAGCTCTCGATAACACTACATGAACCAAGAACCAAAATTAAGTTTTCATGTTAATGTCAGTAATTTCTTGTTCATTACCCTAATGTGACAGTGCGACAAAACCCTAAAAATATACTATTCCCTTTAGTGTTGGATCACCCTTCAAGTTTTTAACTCGTTAGATGTAGACCTCCTCTTTCCATAGAAATTCACCAGCTACTCCAATCAACACACTATAGACAATTATATGTTGATATTGGGCCTTGCTTCTGTTTTCTATGTTGAGCTTCTTACTTGATGAAATTACTACTTCACCCTCACTAACATTCAATTAATAAATGCATCAATCGTGCTATAAAGTCTTAAATGATTGTTTTATTTTTATTGGATATTGAACCTCATATATAATCTCTGTTTTTTCTTTTTCAATATTGAATAAAACAATTTTATTGATTTTGTTGTGGCTCACTCTCTGTTCTTCTTATCGTGATTCTTCTTCTTCTCAGAACTCTCTTCTTCTTTTTAAAATCTTCCTTGTAATCTCTTCTGAAGCAAGGGAAACCTGCTTCTAATACAATAATTGGTATCATAGCATGTTGTTTATCTGAGATCGAAGCATTTTGAGTTGGTTATTCAAAAGCTTCTCCAGAATAAATGATTCTAAGAAATATCATTTTGACCTGAATATTTTTTCACGGATCCTTTTAGATCCAGTGCATATCTATTTAGATCTGAAGGTTTTGTATTAAATAAGCACAAATTACTATAAAACCTCCAATTTTATAGTTGAATTTCTTAAGAAAATTTGGAGATTGTAGATACCGGGAGATTTTAATTACTAGATACACAGAACCATCTGATATCTCTTCTCTAGAAAGAAATGAATTATTGGAGGAATTAGATTTTAGTTACTAGTCGTGACTTTGGGAAGAAGTCATAGCTTTTATCTTGGTCACTTTAGCTTGAAGTTATGAATCTAGGGAGTGGCCACATCTTTTGGATGCCTCCTAATCATTATTTGACACAAAAGTTATGTCACGAGTAAACAACCGTGGCTTATGAATTTTGTCTCTATAACACAAAATCATGGATTTGTAAATAGATCACAACCTTTGTCTTTCTATTGCATTAAATAGCCATGGAGTTGAGAATGGTTTTGACTTTATCTTTGATTTTTTTTATATCAAATGTCCATGATGTTGGGAATGACCATGACTTTGGTAATTAGCCAATACATCCAAGTAGCAGCTTTGGCTTCTCTTGTGTTACATTATTTATCCAAAAGTCATACTTGAGCAATGCCAATGTAACATTATTTATCAAAAAGTCATAATGGTAGGTAATTGTTATAACTTTTACTTGAGTAGTTTTTGCTCTATACATTTTTATAGACTACAAGATGTGGCTTTGGGAAAAAACCATAACTCTGACTTTAGAATACAATATTTTGGTAAAGATAAAGCTGTTGAGCTAATAAGTGACTATGCCTTTTAGCACAAGTAAAACAATTGATTATAGTGATATAATTATTATAAGATAAATATGGATATAATTCCAAGATAATATCATTGCCAAAAAGAATGTATTGCATATTTTAATAATTATACTAATGAGTTGATACAGTCATATAATACAAAAATTTTATGACTAATATAATACATTGAGTTTTAGGCAAGAATAAATGCCAAAACTATTAGATGAACCGTAAAACACAAATTCTCTAATTACTTTCAAAAATATAATAATTTTTTTATTAGTTATCTATATCCTTCAAAACTCCAAAGTCATTAGCTTGATTCAATTATGGTCTATTTTTATGCTTACACATCATCTAATATCACTCTAAATATACAAAAATGTATAGTATTTACATAACAAACAAATTTCCATGCTAAAATTGTTGCTCATCCCTTGAGTAATAACTTCTCTATCAATAAAAATATCTTCTATATTATCTCAAAAAAAATATTTTTTTTGAGCATCACTATGTTTGAATATCATAATATCTCAAGATACTAGAGTAACTTCTCATTTTTATGGATATATTGATAGTTATGCTAGGGTTTGAGTATAATGGTTGTACCTTTGGATATGCAAGTGTATATAATAATTCATGTGAAGGGTATATGGTATTTATTATATCACAAATGTGGAAAAATAAATTATTAGGTTGCCTTTCAGCACTATGTTTAATATTCATAGCTATATCATAAATACTTTCTCACCTTAGATATTGTTCTCTACCATCCATACAAGCTTTTTTGTATATATTTTAATTTATTCTTTCTTGTTTCTTCCATTTATTTTACATTAGTGACACTTCCTTCTTTGGATCTTACTTCTTTGTCCTTTCCTCTTTGAATGTTGTGGCTTTGAGGAATATTGTTGCTCTTTCTTTGATTCTAGCTTGGCCCTTCTCTTTATGTATCTTTAAAGTTGTGGCACTGAGCATGACCACAACTTTGTTTTTTAGTTTGTCTTAGTCAATTTCATTATGTAACACCAGTGTCATGGTACTATGAATAGTCACGACTTCATCATTGAGCTTCCCATGAATATTTTTTTTATAACATAAAAATCATGGCATTATGCTTTGTCATGACTTTGCCATTGATTAGATCCTTCAAAAATTCTATCTCATCCATATTTTTCTCATTTGTTTCTTCATCTTTCTTGAAGATTAGAAGATAAACATTAACATATGATAATATTACCTGAACTATTATAATGAATGATACTAAATTTTACACTAGAATTAGGGAAAGATTGAGTTATTTACCTACACAGAGAGAGGTATTTTATAATTTGGTGACAATGATTTCTTCTTTATTAATAAATGTAATAAAAAAATACAAATAATTCAAAGGAGGATGATGTAGCATCCTATGATAATGTGAATGATGAAAAACATAATATTTGTTTTATAAATTTTAATGATAAGTGATTTTTTTTTTATTTTTGTTATGTTTTGATATTTATAACTCATTGAAATTATTCACATTTACTTTAATATATTTTTATATTTTTTTTCTGATAATCTTATATTTCATCATGATATATATAACTATATATTTAAAATGATAATATTTGATATTAGATTATTTTGAAATGAAAGTTATAAAAGAGCTTATGATTAACAAATGACAACCATACACACATTATTTGTTCAACTTAAAAAAATATAAAAATTTTTCATAAAAGGTGTTTGCCTTATTGTCCAAGATGCTTCTCAAGCCTTACTATACGTTCATGCCTAGGTGCATCAAACTCTTTTTAAAACAATGATCTAAAATTAAATTTCATGTTAATGCACAAACATTGTCAGCCTCGTACAAGTAATGTATCATTAGCAAGTTGTTAAGAGGCACATCATACATGCCAGCCAAGGAGCCTTGCTTCATGCCCTTTGGTGCCTTCAATAAGGCATATCTTATTCTTATTTGTTTAGATGATTGAATCATGCATTTTTTTTTCAAATATGTATATATATATATATATATATATATTTGATTTTATATTTTTTATGGTTGTAATTTAAGTAATTAATTTAGATTATTAATTTTTTAAAGTTGTGTGTGAGTGTGTTTATATATATAGATATAATCTTTTGCCTATGTGAGTTATGTATGTATTGCTAGTCTCAAGCCTAGATAAGGGGTGCTACATCAGGTAGATAGCTGATATTATTAAATTTATCAAAAGTTTTCCATCGATCCCAAATTTTGATTTGATTGGAAAAATATAATCTATATAATCGAGACCAATTAATTAGGATAAGACTTATTTGTAAATGATAAACTTTTTTTAAGATCAATTGTGAAGGATTAAGTCAAGGGAAATATAATTCGAGTGCAAATAATGAGCTTGGATAAAAGTTACTTGCATAACTAACTCATATCTTTATAATTTAACATTAAATGTTTTTTATCCAAAATTATCATGAGATATATATATACAGACATAAATATCATCTAGCTTAAAAATATATTAATATTTGAAAATATCTTAAATGTATACTTGTTTGGGAATGATTAGTGATAATATGCATTATAAAAAAATGTTGATTGAGAGAAAAGAATTAAATGAGATTGTGTTTGAATATCATGATAAAGTTTTGGAGATTAAACTAATAATGAATGAGTAGTTGAAAGATCTTGTAAGTTGGTATTAAAGAATAAAATAATATAATGATGTTACTTTTAAAGTTTAAACTAAAAAATTTGTTGGATTACTATTTTACTTCTTATTTGGAAGTGATTGTGCATACCATATCAAATCAAACAATCATAAACGATGAATATAAAAATGAAGTTTAAGATAAAGCATGCATACTATTGTATATAAATGTATGAGGTTGTAATTTTTTTAACAATCACATGTCTTATTTTTTTAACTGATGATTAAGATTATTAGATAGTATAAAGTTGAGATGAAAGGTTATTTTTAAGTTACCTTGGTTTTCAAGGGGAAAGGAGAGAAGGATAATGATGGAAGAAATGAAATAACTTTTTTTATTAAAAAATAGTTTTTAAAAAAATTTGGCTGCATAAAAGTTAAATAGTATGATATTTTAGTTTTTTAATGGTAGAATCGCCACAACTATACAATTATTGTTGGTAGTGACAATCCATGGTTTATAACTATATTGTATGCCAATGGGGTAAACGAGAAATCCACTTCATTCTATCATTCGTCAACCAATCAAGTATGATATGTATAAATATTAATGAAAAACTCATCATACATAAAGAAATAAACCAAGCATTAAGTTTAAGTATCTATCTGATACTCAGGTTTATCTTCTCACCTTGAGTAGCAGTTAATTCATTGTTCATTAGTCAAACAATTCATATATTTGCATATTTCTATTGGACATATATATTTGTCAAATAAACTTTTAGTATTGTACTACAAATAATATGTTTTGGTACTGTAACAAAGTTATAATAAGTTTTTGATATCATCATTAAGGATTATTTTTAGTTTGATTGGTTAAACTTGAGTTATAAGAAATATCTTTGAAAAAAATATTTTTTCTTCTACTTAGTTGGATATCTATCATTGTGAGTGTTTGTTTTTGTGTTTTTGTGCTTGTTTTTTTAGTCATAAAAATTTGGATATCTATCATTGTCAAAAAATTTGAAGCTTCCTTTGGGAAGCCTCTATTTTCACTTAAATTTTAGTAAACTAATCAAACTCTAATACTCTAGCCTTTATTTTCACTTGGGTTGTTCTTTGCTAACTCCTCAAACTAATTGCATACCTCCTCTAGTAATTTATTCATAATTGAACCAGCCATGTCTAAATCAATCATACACATCATCATATAATTTGGCTCATAATAAAAAGTTTGGGCAATAACCAATACTCAAACCCAAATTGAGGGACCCTCCTCAACAACTCCTTAAATTGTTCCAAGCATCATATAATATTTCTTACTTATCTAGCTAGAACTGACTTATCTCACTATGTAATTGATAAGTGATTTGAGGTGAAAAAAATATAGTGAGAAAAGAACCCACAAGTTCATCCCAACTCTCAATGGAACCATCATATAAGCTTTGAAACAAACTATGTGACTTTTCCCTTAATGAGAATGGGAATAGATGTAACTTGATCATATCAGAGCTTACTACATTCATCTTAACTATGTTGAACAACTCCAAAAATATTGCTACATGCCCATTCGTACTCTCTGATATCCTTTTGTTGTCTTGGTGCAATTGAACGATTGCTATCAAACATGGCTCTAACTAAAAATAATTATCTTCCACTTTTTTGCATCTGAATACTTAGAAAATTATCTATCATTACTAGTTACCAATAATCTTCTAATGTGTAATGATGGATGGACTATTGGACAGCTTGCTCATTGACACCTTGGGCTCTATCTTGCTACTAGTTTTCTTCAAAGAAGATTAGGGGTTATCCACATGATTCATATCATACATGTTCAAATTATTTGATTTATCTTGGTTTGAATACAAAATGAAGGTTGGGTTATTGTTATAATGTCTTTTTCCCTAATAGAATATAAAGGTAGTTATCACCATTGACCAATCCCAATGAGGGTCTCCTCATAGTTGTCCTCCTCATATTTTACCATCAAGATAACAAATCATATTTACATTAAAATTATTCACAAGTCCTTACCTTTGAAGAAACTTGTCAACTACCATTAATGATTGCTTCTTATATATATTCTTATTTTCTAGACTCATGTGTCATAAAGAGTAAGAACTAATATGATTTAAAATCATTTGCACATTCAACTTCAAAAGAATCATACTCATACAATGAACATTTACTTCTTTCAAATCTCACTAGTTAGAACCATACAAGTGAAAGTAACTCAAAGAGTTATTACTACCTTGTGAGTCACAAAAACTCATGTTGTCATATATTTAATATGGATTATCTATCATTGTCCTTTATTATTATAATATAACTCTCATACTAAAGATGAAACACTTAGAATAATATTCTATAAAACATCTATATCAATCATAAATAAAATTTTTTAAGTCATGTACAGTGAAAAAATATGTAAAATCACTAATGCACTTGGCTTCATGAGTGATTTACTCTCAATGATTAACATACCTTAATTTTAGATTTTAACATATAAGTTTATCTTACATATAATGGTATAAAGTAATATCATTTCCTTCCAATCATATGCATGAGTGAGTCTCATAGTTTATTTATTATCGTCCACCCCCACAATAGGCACATACCCACCACTAATTAAAATCCTAATTCAATTTCTATTTGGTCATAATTTTTATTAATTTTCATTTCAAAATATAAATCAAGCACATCAATTAATCATAAATTATGCATACATCATATAAATCATAAGAATCTTAGACCTCAATTTAACATGATTCTATGGAGAGGTTAAAGCTATCAGTTAGGTTGAGTGCCCAAGGCATGACCTATGGCATGACATGTTCAGCCTTACTAGGCACAACATGACACAATTCTTCCATTCCAGGCATGACATGACACAATCTAGAACTATGCTTGATTCTATATCATGGTGGCATGGGGAATGATTCATGTCATGTTGAGCTGGTGTGAGCATGCCTCATGTTAGGCCAAACATGACCAATGTGCCTGCCAGTGTCATGGTCCATTGACTTGGTGACCTGTATCTGAGCATGGATTGGTCTTAGGTCATGGGTGTCATGTCCCACTGAATGAGGGTCTAGTAGGGTAGTTTTTTTTTTAAACTAGCCACCTAAGCTAGCTTTTTCTTATGTGGCTAATCACCATTAGACCTAGTGAAAAATAAATATACTTTTGCTTATGGTGGTATGACTATGCAACTTGTCTTGAGGTTAGATTTTAGAAGAGGTGTAGATTTTACAATAAAGTAGTTACAATATACTTTTTTAGGTTTTTTATATTTTTTTTGTGGGTTTAAATTTATGTTGCTTCATAATTTATGTAATACATATAAATATTTAAAAAAATACCACATAATGAATTTAATGATAATAAATATGAAATTTACATAGACGTAGATCATAATTATAATCCTACCAAAAGGTCCAAGGCCAAAACTATGTTTTCTCCATTAACCTCAACCCAAACCCATTTGCCACAAAAAAAAAACAAAACTAGATGAAAATCATTAGTATGCATGAATTTTTAAATAAAAAAAAATCTAGGATTATCAAAAAAACATCGACACAATGTATATTATCAAAAGAAATATACATTTAAGAGCACATGTAGGATAGACCACCTAAAGAGGCATACCAATCAATATACCAAAAGACTTAATGTATTATATTCGAAACAAACCCAACATAGTGGTTAGGTTATTCAAGCTGGATCTATTTCAATTCAATGACCCCCTTAATATACCTCAATAATTTTAGGAGGAAAGACATGACAAACTAATAATGATCATTGGCTTCTAATTAGATTTTTGGAGGATCCAAAAAAATGTATATTATGCATACTTACTTCAAGCCTTTTTATCATAAGATACCTAAGTTCATAAGTAGGAGTGATATAATAAAATAAGTTAGAAAAATAATTAATAATTAATAAATTTAGAAAATTTAGTAATGCGGTATCCATGATGTCTGATATATAAGATTGTCATGATGATGCATATTTTCTTTGCCCCAAGACCCACTATGTAGACCCAAAATAGAAACTTAATAAAAAAATTTTAGGATTTTCTGAGATTCTCTATTTTCTGAGATTCTTTATTTTTTGAGACTCAAAATAGAGACTTAAAAGCGGTATCCATATATGCATGTATGATATGGATCTTAAGAAATATGAAATTCAAAATAAAATATTTCGTATTACTTTTGATATAACTTCTCATAATAAAGTAGCTAATAATATATTTGTTAGGACTACTAGCGATGGGATATTAGGTGAGTTATTTCATGTTAGGTGATTGTATCAGGTAATTAACTTGATAGCTTAAGCGAGAATAAAAATTATTTCTCCTACATTTGAAGAAATAAGAAATTTACTAAAATAACTTAGGAGACATAATCGACAACAAGAGTTTAGTAGTTTATATTTACCATGGGCCTAAAATAATTCCAAATGATTAAGAGATGCTATTAGAATTACATCTACCTTATATTGGAGTTATGTATTGATAGTCAATACTTGATATCTGACTACGTCAATAGTAAGAGTGATAACTTATTATTAAAATTTTTAAAGATTTTCTATGGCATGACAAATATATTTTCATCTTTATATACTTCTAGTACTTGCTTTGCACTAATGTATATATGCAACATTAGTAGCTTGTTTAATAAGTATAAAGGTCATCATATATTTAATATAATGGTTGTTGAGATGAAAACCAAGTATTTAAACAATTGGTCTTCTATTCAAACTCTGTATTATTTAGCTGCTTATATGGATACTAGGATTAATGTGTAAGTGTTAAAAAATATTTTACCTTAAATATCCATGCGCATGAATCAGGAACACCAACTTGAAGGATTCATTCACAAAAAAATTAACTAACATTTTTACATATTATAATATTAGGTATGGTAGTGTAGTCAGACTTTGAGTATGGACATGGACACCAAATTCAAAGATGATGACTTTTCTATCCAGTTAGCCAATGATAAATAATGGGGTGATCCATCAAATAGGAGTGAGTTGTCTTGATACTTAGATATCAATTACTATTCTATCACATCACATGATGATAATAAGAACTTAGATATTTTGCTATGGTATAAATTATATGAAATACTTATCCCATGTTATCTAAGATGACACATGATTTATTAACCTCTCTAGTATCTAGCATAATATCATACTGCACTTTTTCTATGATAGATAATATTATTCAAATATGAGATCAATATCGAGATCAAATATCATTGAGGCACATTTGCATGTATGAATGATTGAAAAGATTTGAGATTGAGTATTAAAGATAAAGTGTAAAAGATAATGGTGGATGATGTTAGGCAATTGTGCTTCCACGGTAGTGAGATTAAGATACAAAAACAACAGAAACACAAAAAACAAGCAATATATATATCCCAATCCGGCAACCATCCACGACAGAATCAAAAACATGAAATAAACTCCAAAAATAACATGGTTCGCTAGTTGCTCAGTATGACTAGCTACATCCACCAGAAAATACTTATGCGTTATAGATTAAACCAACAGAAATCGTCTTACAGTATGCAACACATAGAACAATCACGATAAATCATGCAGAGAGCAGAGAGAGAGATGATGAACAGTTCCATGGGTCCAAAAATAGCCACCCAGAAATAAAATTACAAAATATTTTATATTAAAAATTATCTCAGTTCATTTAACCGGAGCGGGTCGGATCGTGGGACGAGTCAGGCTCTACTCCAAAAATTTTAGCCCGCTGACCGGACAGTGGGACCTCCGTTATTATGCTACTGCTGCATCCCCAACTTCTTAATATTTCCTTTCCTGCACTTACATGAAAATATTAAAACAGAAAAAACATTTTGTTATACAAATGGATTATTAAAAAAACAAATTACATATACAGTAGATGATAATTCATGTCATGGAGATTGAAAATATTGTGGACACTAATGATATCTTGATGTATTCATGATGATGATAATCTGTATCTACAACCATACTACTATACCAAAGATATTAATTTATAATTCTTGATTTTTGTAAAAGTGATACTATGATAATGCTTATTTCTTTGCTTTTTATTTTATTTTATAATGATTTATGTACTATTGATTTATTGGATTACACATTATCATTTTTATTTATGTTATTTTTTTATTTCATCATGATTTACGCATTCTTTACCTTCTACTTTAATTTCATTATTGAAATAAAATAAATTTTTTAATTTTTTATTTGAGATGAACCAAACATGTTGTCAAGTCATGATCATGATATGTGAATGTGGATTATGGATACAGAATGTCATTGCCAGGACATAGCCTAGCATTTTTGGGTCAACCATTATATGTTGGGGTAGCTATTGTGGTTGTTAAGGCATATCGGTCATGACATGAGGATCCTATCATGGCATGCTTGACACAACATTGGTAGCAATGTAGTGCCTCACTAAAATGGGCCATGCTTGTATGACAAGGCCTATTTGATACCTCTAAAAGAGATTCATATGACATATAAGAGGTGATGTCTCATGAATCTCAAGTTCCAAATAATAACTTTCACAAGAATTTAGGATAGAAACCCTAATCTTATACTACATTGGTTTATTTCCTAAATCATCCCTAGAGCATAAGGATTTGAAAGTCATGCCCCCAACTTTAGGATTTAGCTTTTATTTTATGTTTATTACTTACTTGTGGATCTTCAAGGGAGTATGAAATCCCCTCTAAGCTTGTATTTTTTTGGTAGCGATGAGTGAAGAAAAAAGAATAATGGTGGGTCTCTTTTCTAGTATTTTTCATTTATACTTCATAAAGCTGACATAAATCAAAGTAGAAAGTCATGACTTTAAAATATTACCACAATTTTGGCCTAGGTTTATTGAAACTGAGCTCATAGCTTTGAGAAGTGGCATAACTTTGGGATGTCTCATAACCATTTTGTGGCATAGAGTCACATCGCTGGGAAGTGTCCATGGCTTCTGCATTTTATCTTTATAATACAAAGTCATTGATTTGTGAAATGGTCATGACTTTGGTCTTTCCTTTACATCAAATGACCATGGCTTTGGCTTTGGATTTTTTTTGTACCAAATAGCCATGACATTGGAAATATCTATGTCTTTTGTGATTAGTCCATACATCTAATTCACGATGTTGCCTTCTCTTGAGGGCAAGTGTCACTACCTTGGAAGTGTTCATGTTTGAGTAATGCTCTCTATAATATTATGTTTCCAAAAGTCATGGTATTAGATAATTATTATGGCCCGGGATTTGACTAGTTTTGGTGTTATAACTTTTTGTCGATCAAAAGTCATGATTTAAGAAAAATATCATAACTCTAACTTGAAAATACAAAGTCTTAGTAAAGATAAAGTCATGATACTAGAAAGTGGTTGTGACTTTTAGAACCAAGGGAATACTTAGTTACTATGATATGAAATTAATGTCACAATCATTTAATTGTTATGAGAAAAATATTGTTGCGACTCTAAGATAATATTGCAATAAAAAAGAATATGTTGCATAGTTAAAAAATTTTACTAATGATGTGATAGACTCATAGCGTACAAAGATTACTGTTATGACTAAATATGTAGAGTTTTAGCCAAAAATAGATGTTAAAATTAATCAATAGGCCACATATCATCAAGTTTCCAATTATGTTGAAAAACATAATAGGCCCCAACTATTCACTAAAATAAACAAAACTCCAAAATCAAAAATCGATCCAATTATGACACATTTGCATGCTTATACATCATCTAATATCACACTTATACTTGCAATTAAATAAAGTATAATATATTTTGTCCCAGTAAGTCTTTTGCACTATTATCAAGGATTAGATAATATCTTGATTTGGAAATATTAAATTGAACTGATTGTCTAGTGTTTGAATATCTCTTTCTGTTGTATATTTTGTTAATTTTTTGTATTCTGTTATGTAGTAGTTTTTTTCTAGAAGACCAATCATGAATGAATAGAAAAACTAAGACTAAGCCATTGCTTCTTGATCCAAAAATATATAAAACTTTGAGCTTATTAAAGAGATAAAGAAGTATAAAAAATATTATGGAGTAAGATAGATGTGAAGGTAATATGGTAGAGGTGCTGAGAAAATGCCAAAGTAACATATACATTATAAGATATTAAGAGATTATTGGAGGCTAACACTCATTGAAAACTATTCAAGAATAAGGAAACAACTCATACAAGTCAAAACTTGAATTGAAACAAAGTTTGTTAGTGTTTGACACTTAAAGTATTAAATTTTTATAGGTTTTTTTAATTATTCTTATGATGTGATTATACTAAAAATAAGCCTTAAGTGCAAGCATTTCACTGAATTATATTTTTATTTGTTTGGATAAATAATTGTGGACTCAAATATAATTTGGGTATAAATAGTAGATTTGGTAGAAAGTTAAAATAGTGGGTAGAAAAATAAGAAAAATGTCATGATATTTCCAATATTATGATATTTTTTACACTTGTACATTTATGTCGAGAAATCATAGTAACCTTTCTTGGCATGATTTTATAAAGTCACAACTTTCTTTGGACGTCGTGTTTCTACCACTCAGTTGTCATAAGCATTTAATATGGAATATATTCTTTATGACCATGATATTATCTTAGAGTCATGGTCATATTAGTTCTAGAGACAAATTCAACTATGACATTTCTATGTCATGCCAACCAACTACCAAACTTGTATAAGTAGTCATGGCATTTTTCAGTGCCATGACATATTCTTTACAAACCCAAAATCACATAATATCAACTAATTTTTAGTTTTGATAATTTTTTCCACCATGACTTTATGCTCTAGATAATATTTACTTCATTCATAATATTGTTTACTACCATGACTTTGTGCTCTATAAAGGATTTTTCTCATTCATGATAATTTTGCTATCATGGATATTTGTTCCAAAATGAATTGTTCTTAGTCATGATATTTTTTCCATGATGAGTATTTATTACAAAGAAGAATTACCTCAACATAATAACCTTTGTCACCATAATTATTTGCTCCAAAGAGAAACTCTCTCAATCATGACATCTTTGTTGCTACTACTATTTGCTCCAAGGAGGACTTACCTCAGTCACAATACTCTTTGATATTATAACTTTGTGTTCTAGAGAGGAATATCCTTAGTTATGACATTCTTTGCTACCATAACTATATGCTATAGATGAGATTCAAAGAACAACCAATGATATGACCTCAATCTAATGTTGTGACTTTTAACTTGATCCACTTAAACACATGATTATCCCCTAGTGGTGTAAAGGGTGGCCAAAAAGATTTTTGAAGAGAACTAAAAGAGATTCGATTTTTGAGGCCAAGAATATGTCATAGAGGTGCCAAATGGGTCATGCTATGTAGGACATGACAATAAATGGGGTGGTAAAGCTATGTCATGTTAGCACAACTTCATGGGAGGTCAGCTTGACATGGCTCAGTGGCATGCCTTCCTCAATTGGGCATGTCATATTTTGCAGGGTTAGATTGGTTCCTATCGAGCCAAGAAGGTAGTGGCATGACACTACCATTGACTAGTGGCCAGGCTAATGAATAATTTATAATGTACAATATAGTCCATAGTACCCATTAGTTAGTAGGAACTTAGCATTTGCTAGTGGTCGAGTGGGTGGGCACTAGCAAGTCAAGTGGGTAGTGGCCAATAGCCAATTAGTCACTATATGAGTGGTAGTGCTAGTGTAACCATAGCACCAATTTTCATATTTAGGTTTTAAGTTTGAACTAATTTTTTAGTTTTTACCTATTCAAATATTAAAATTAAACTACAATGGATAGTAAATTCAAATAAATAAATTTCAGAACTCAATCAAAAAAAAACATTTGTTTTGACTTTCGATTTTATGATTTGATAAATAATAAAAAATTGAAAAATTTTAAAAGCACAACAAATAAATTCGTAAACCCCATGCTAGTCCTCTAATATCCACGAACAATTTGTCTCATTGAGCTTGGTAGATTGTTAAGAAGGAGAAAAAAATGATATATAAAGTCATAATAGTCTTTGTGTTATGATTTGTTACACCTAATTGAGATTGTATGGTAGGTATAATATCTATTCTTGGCTAAATCTATATACAACTAGTTATGATAATATTTATATGCCATGCCTATACCACCTTGTTCACAAAATTATTTTACTATATAACATATTTTTTTCAACTATGAAACTTTCTTGGCATTGCAATTATATTAGCTCATAATATTTTTTATGGTTGCAACATTAATTTTATATTGCATCAACTAAGTGCCCCACCAAAGCTCAAAGTCATGAAATTCTCTAGCAGCACAACTTTCATGTTACAAAGCTACCAAATTCAAGGCAAAAGCAATGTATTGATTCCCAAAAATATGACTTTTAGCTATAAAAAGTTTTAGAGATTAATACTCTTGTCAAAGCTATTTTTCAAGGTCACAACTTTCTGATTTTGATGAACGATTAATTTCATTAGTTATTCTCAATGCTATAACTTTTTGTTATATAAGATGAAATTTACAAATAGTCATTCCTTAATCACGACTTAGTATTACAGAGGTGAAAGATGTCTACATATCTATTCTTAATGTCATGACTATAAGATATAAGAGGTAGACCAAAGCCATGGCATATTCCTAGTGCTATGACTTTGTGTTCTAGAGATAAAATATATAGTCATGGTCATTCCTAATGTCATAATATTCTAAAGCTTGAAAAAGACCAAAGCCGAGAGTCATTCTTTGAGTCATGACTTTGAGTTATAGAGATTAAAAGACAAAGTCATGGTAGTCCTAAAAGTCATGACTTTCAACTTAAATTTAACACCTAGCCATTTGAATATAAAAAAGGTAAAACATGAATTTTCAAACAATTCTTAGGGAATGAGAGAAAAGATAAATAATTAGGATTTTTGTAGCAAACTTTAACCAACCCTAGGGTATACCCATGAGGAAAAGGGCATTACAAAGCACAAGTATAAACTCTAAGTGGGGGTGGGGGCATGTATTTCGAATCATCCAAGAGAAAATATAAGGCCGGCTGAGTATTGTGGATTTAAGATTTGATTCCTAAATATTTTTGAGGGCTATAATTGAAAACCAAAAATTTTATGAGATGTATCTTTAATTATGTCATATAAATTCATTTCTAATATCAAGCTAAATTGAGATCTAGAGTTATTTTATGTAATTTTGTGTGATAGATTCTTAATGAATAAATTTATAATTGGATTTTTTTGTGGTTTGGATATTGATGGATATAGATTTATGTAGAATAAAAATTAGGGTTCTATTTATTGTGGCTTTATACATGCTATCATACTTGATGGTAATAAGTAATACACGAAGCATACCCACATGTAATGGCATGAAAGAAGTGATAGCCCTTTTGATCATGACACACGAGACAAATCTATATGTCAAAACCTACCATTGAATATTTTAATTATGTGAGTATGATGCTTTCAATGCCAAAATGTATTAACACTTTTAAGAGAAAAAACCCTCAATTTATATGGATTTTTATATAATATTTTTCTAATAGTTTCACTATTTGTGTGTGACTCATGTGTCATTATGGTAGATAGTAATAGAAAGCAATGAGACACTCTTGATTGGAGGTGCCTCATAAGTTGGTGATAGTCCTATGAGTTTCTTTCAATCATATGACTATTATAGATGTGATTTCAAAAAAAAATATGTTAATTGTGTTATTACAGTTCCTATGAAACCAAAAGTACAAATACTTTTACTATCACAATAATTTTTGTCTATATGATACATGAGGTTGGAAAATATGTATAAATATATGAAGCAACCATCAAAGGTAGATGGTGAGTTTCCAAAAAGGTATGGGCTTATAGATATTGCTCGAGTAGAAATGATTTTTCTTTTTGATGGTAATGTATTGATGGTATCACTATGAAGTACCATCATTGCAAATGGCCTAATAGTTGAGAACCAACATTTCGAGTAGGCTAATAGTTGAAAACCATCTTATATGCTATTAGGACACTAAGGAATTTTCACAAAAGTCCAATTTTTTTTTGTTACAAAGCACAATAGTATCCAAACTATTTAGATAAACCATCATGTATAATGGAATACACCAACCCTAGAATTTAAGAATCTTACCTAAAATCAAGTCTTATTTTTTCAATTAGAGTAATAGTTAATTAATAGTTGGTTTATCAATTTGGCTACATAATCTCAATGAGACTTATGTATTACCTAAAATCAAGTCTTATTTATTCAACTAGAGTAATAGTTAACTAATAGTTTGTTTATCAATTTGGCTACATAATCTCAATGAGATTTATATCTTAATGAAAGTCTACTTTATTACTTATATAATTTATATACTTGTGGAACTAGTTGGATGAGAGACCATTTCCCAATGAGATTTTGGGACTTTGCATAATCCTAAAAAGTTGGCATCATAACAAAGTTATAACATTTTTCCCATCTCAAATCATAACAAAATTGAGGGATAAATAAGCTAGTTTAGAAAAGAGGAGCAGAAGATCTTGTATGATGCTTGAGTTTGATTCAAATATCTACTAAGGAGGTGCCCATGTATTTGATTTTTTATAGTACCGAAACTTATTGTTTATAGAATAACACCAAAAGTTTATTGCATGATTAGATATGTTCAATAGGAATCCATATGTATATGAGTAATACATAAAATGCAATGGTCATAAGTCCAAATATTGATTCCATAAAAATAATATTAGAAGTTTGGCCACTAACATTGAATTAATGACTAATCAATCTAAGAAGATAAACTTGGGTACCAGATAAATATTTTGACTCTAGGATTGGTTTACTTCTTTGTATATGATGGGTCTTTCTTTAATATTATAGCAATGTCATGCTTGATCATTGGATGAAGGATAGGATGATATAAAATTTCCTTTCTCCCCTTAGCATACAAGAAGGTTATTAACCATTGACTATTACTATCGAGGATGCTCAATTTGTAGTTTTTCCTTTTGAATTCTACAATTGAAACCACACTTGTTCTATTCACAAGTCTTTCATATTTCTACTTTTTTTTAGTTATATGTCAACTACCCTTGATGACTAATTTGTGTGTTTATTTTTTTTTTTTTGAACTTAATAGTCATGAAAGTCTGAAATATTGCCATAATAATTGTGTTTGATATTTTGGCTTCTTGAGTGCTATACTCACATCAATTATGATATGTCTCCCTAGTTATTTCACATATGGAAGGTATACAAAAGAGATTGATTGCAAGGCTATCACCACCATATGAAGCATATTTTTTTACATGTATTTCATGAATTATTCTTCCCCACTACCACATCCAACATATGACTCACACACTATGGTGTAACCTTTAGGTTAGATATTATGTATAACTCTCATATCATTTAAAGACTAGTTATTCTAAACTTGCATAATGAAATAGTCATAGTTTCATTTGCACTTTTAGCATCATGGGTGCTATACCTGCTTTAATGTATCTTAGATAAATTTAAGGTTTCCACAAATAGGTTCATATCATAAGGTAAGAATAGAAGGGTTGTCACTTCCTTAAATGCTAATCTCATGAGTGCTTCTCATGACTTAACTATCAACATTGACTCTCACTAACATGCATGAATCTATTGGTGGTGAAACTCTAAAAAATTTTTTAATTTACAATAATATCTATCAACATTTAAAGCATAGAAATTCCATAATTAATCATTAAAAATTATTCAATCATCATGCACACAAACACACTCACACACATCAATCCTAGATCCCTAATTAGCATGATATTGGGGAAAGATTTTGTGGAAGAATTTGCAAGATCATCTAGCTTAATTGAGCATTCTCAATGATAGTTGATATGAGGATCTAGGTCTCAAATATAGTATCTAATGTATCATTATTTGTGTTTGTCTTGAATTTGTCCCTAATTGGAGATTAGAGTTCAGTCCCTTTTATATGTGTCTCATTATTGACCTCAAAAATAGAATCCCCCTAGCTTTTTTGAAAAATAGTTTAGTCCATATTTTATATCTTTGAGTTCATGTTGTGTATAGTAGTAGATCGTCAAGTTGAAAATCATGACTTTAGGTTGAGGTCATTGCATTAGATGTTCTTTGAATCTCCTCTAGAGCACAAAGTTAAAAAGTAAAATCTTTTCTAGGACAAATAGTCTCGTGGAAAAATATCTTATAACTAAAAATTACTTATTGTCGTGTGATTTTGATTTTGTAAATAATATGTCATGGCATTAGAAAATGCCATGACTACTTGTATCAGTTTGAAACATGGTTGATGTAATGTAGAAATAATGTTGCAGCTAAATTTATATTTAGAACTAATGTAATTGTGACTCTAAGATAATGTCGTGATCATGAAGAATCTTTAGCACAATAAAAGATCATGATAATTAACTGGTAGACTCATGATATATAGATAAAGTCATGACTTGTTTATAATGTAAGGACCAAGAAAGGCTATCATGACTTCTTAGTACACATGTATTTGTGCAGAAATATCATAACATTAGAAATTTCATGACTTTTTACTCACTCTTCTATCCTCCATGTTAACTTTCCATCAACTCCACTATTTATACACAAATTATATTTGATTATACTATTATTCATCCAAACCAATAAAATATATAATTCAGTGAAATACTTGTATATAATGCTCATTTTTAGTATAATATCACATCATGAAAAAATCAAAACACTCACAAAACCTCTTTACTTTAAGTTCCAAACAAGCTTTCACTAAAATATTTGCTCATCCTCTAGCAAAAATTCTCATCTCTCTCTCTCTCTCTCAGAGAGAGAGAGATGTTATGACACTCAAACATAGACTCTCTGAGTCTATGTTTGAATAAAATTAGAAAGACTAAGATAATAAAAAGTAGGTACTATAATGGATGTGTTTGAGTGTCATAACATCTTTTATTGGATAAGTTGTCTTGAATATATGGATTTTTTTTTGTATGAATTGATTGGATGCAATGAGTATATTTTCATTGCCAAAAGCTAAATAACTACCTAGGGTTGCCTTAAAAGAAGTACCATGTTTAACATCTTTTGCTAAATAATATTTTAGTGTGCATTCTACCTTTGTTGGATTTTTCTGACTATGTTTCAAATGTGAATAGTTGTGATTCTAAATATTTCACCATCCCTATTTCAAGTTGTTATTATGGTTTATAATACTTCTGTCTTTGACCATTCACCATAAATTCAACTCCAATACATGATTTCACTAAAACAATTCCATAGGATGCCATTGTTAACTTTAAATGGCCCATACTAACATGACTTAAACTTTCATGTAAATAATATGAATATGAGTTGAAAATAATACCTTTTCTCCAATATTAAAATCTTTCCTTTGTAGATTCTTGGCATACCATTTCTTTATTTTTTTTTGTAGATTCAAGTATTGTCATTAGACTCATTCCTCGATTATTATAGTTGACACATTTTAAAAACATACTTTTCATTCACATCTTTCATATTATAATTCATTTATTTTATTGTCCATCATGCTCGATGTTCAAGTTTGACTAGAAAATGTTAATTTTTTTTCTAAAAACAAATATGTAGGGACACATCCCCATAGTATCTTCATGTCATTCTATATGCCCATATTTCTTCATCTAATTATTGAGATCAATCTTTTCATGATGAATTTACTATTTTTTTTAATATGTTCATAATCATTATGTTCGAGATTTCTACTTCTCCATTTCTCCATATATAATATGAGAGTTAGCTTTTATACCTTATATCATGCTTAGCCAAGTAAGCACCAAGTAATTTATTATAAAATGACTTCATTCCTCACTTGTGATGCATATTTGGATACCAAAATGTATAAAAAATGGATGTATAGGAAACCCAAAAATGTCTGGGCATCATTTTTTTATGAGGCTACTACTTTAGCCCATTTGAACATATAATCTACTACTAATAATATGTATTATATCTCAAAGGAGGAAGAAAATAGCTCCATGAAGTCTATTCGGCATACATAAAAAATTTATAGTTCAAATATTTCATTTTATTCATCATAAATATATTGCCAAATCTTTAGCATTTGCCACATCTTTGCACTATTTTTTTTGGCAATCCTTGAATATTAATGGTAACAAAATCTTGATCAAATTATTTTTTGCATAGTTTTATTATCTCCAAAAGCCATCCGTAAGTGGATTACTGACATTTGAGGATAGTTTCCATTTATTTTTTCCATGGTATACATCTTCTTATGACTAGGTATGCCCATCTCCTAAAAGTGGGTCATCTAATATACTATTTCTCATGTCAAGAAAAAACTTTTTTTTTATGGAAAATGAGAGGAGGAAGGGCATCAATTACCAAATAATAAACAATGTATGGGTACTCATGTAATTGAGATTTCAATGACAGCAATAGCTTGTTTGAGAAGTTCTTTAAAATTTCAGGTAGACCTCCATGATTTTCATGGGATTCCAAACAAGGCAAATAGTTTGTTATCATATTCTTGCTCCCCTTCTCATTCTTTATCTCTATTTCAAGTTATTGGAGAGAGAAAATCCATTTTTTAGTCTTAGTTCAACTTCTTTATTTTCCATCAATTATCACATGGTTACATGATCCATCTAAATCACTACCTTTTCTCCAAGGATGTATGGTTTAATTTTATCACATGCAAGCATCACAACCAACATCTCTTTTACAATGGTTGTATAATTTACTTGGGATGCATTCAAAGTTAGACTAGCATATGAAACAACTTTAAAAATAATATCTCTTCATTCCTAGTTTATCTCCAAGCACATAAGTGCATGTATGGCACATAATTGCCAATAACTCTCTCCATTGTTGTACAATAAAAATTGGGTTCTTGATCAACTTTCTCTTTACCTCTTCAAAGCTTCCACATATTTTTTGCCAAATTTGGAAAACCATGTCTTTTTCCAATAACTTGCATAATCATTTCATCATCTTTGAGAAGTTATAAATAAATATTTGATATAATCCAACTTGTATAAGAAAGCTATGTACTCCCTTGATAGTTTTTGGGTTTGGTAGAGTTATATTATGGAAAATTTTGTATTATCCACCTTCAATTCTCGAGAAGATACTGAATATCCCAGCACAATTCCCTATTTTTCCATGAAATAAATATTTTTTTTTCAATTAAGAACAAAGATCTTCTCTTTACATCATTTCAACACTACTTCTAAGTTTTATAAATATTCTTCAAAAGAATCTCCATAATTAGAAACATCATCCATAAATACCTTTATAAATTTTTTT
Source organism: Sapria himalayana (assembly GCA_029783825.1). Lineage (NCBI taxonomy): Eukaryota > Viridiplantae > Streptophyta > Magnoliopsida > Malpighiales > Rafflesiaceae > Sapria > Sapria himalayana. The sequence continues at coordinate 1,264,548 of JAREIK010001435.1, forward strand.
GAGGTTATCAAATATGATATTTATACACCTCTAGAAAGTAGTAGGAGTATTGCATCGATCTAAAGATATCCTAGGATATTCAAAAAACCATTATGAGCAAGAGAACTTAGTTTTTCTCGATCTTCTAGATTGATCTATATCAGATTATATCTCAAATATTCATTTAGAAAACAATAAAAGTAGTACCCTGTGATTTTTGTCAAATTTTTGGTCCAAGAAAGAAAGTAGGCAGTGTTCTTTTTTGTTTTTATATTCATCACTTTAAGTTTTCTACATTATCAGTGATTTGTTCTTTGGAACTACAAGAATCAAAAAAACCCATAAATTATTCATAATGTCATTAATGATTCTTACCTTAAACTATTTTATAATCTTTTTTCTTTACCAAATTCTTCAATATTGTGTTCAACCTCTTTTGGTATTTAATTATTAATCAAAGCTTATCTAGTTTCCAAGAATTGTCGTCCCAAGATCAATGCGGGTATACATTATGTCCAGCACCACAAATTTAATAGAGAGAATAAATTTTTTTAACCTTGACTAGCATATTCTCGATAATCTTATTCAATATTCCATTTTTATCAAGAGAGAAGTTGGAGTTATCTCATTAAGATTCAATGTTAGCACTATGGATAATGACATCAAGTAGATACTTATTCAATGATGCATAGAATCATTAATCTCTCTAGATCTTTTAGTTTTCTTGAGAAGTTTACATTGAATAATTATGTTGCACTTCTCAGTCATGCTCATTATTCTATACATTCAAATTTTTTTCTTACCACTCATGATATCCTTCATAAATTTGGAATAATGTGTCAAATATAATAAAACTTCATTGATTAGTATATTGATTTCCAACTTTTTAAATATATTAAGCAATCAATAAAATTTTTCATCTAACTTTCCCTTTTTAAATTGATGTTAAAAATGAAGAATTGTTTGAGGAAAATGTTCAATATAATCATTATTCGACACATCACATTTCTATTCATTGTTTTTGTTCAGCTGCATTTCTTTTTCCAATTCCACTTCTCTGTGTGTAATTGCTGGTGCCATAATTATTGTTGTGGGTTTTGATAGTACCCCAACTTTGGAAAATAGAGCAGCATCATATATCATAGTGTTGTGTGACATAGTATTGGATGATATTACTTCATTAATCTCAACTTCATTTTCCTGCATTAGCCTTCCCTTTAGATTTTTTTCTATTTTCTATCCTTTTAATTTTATACTATTTCTAAGTATTATGAACATGCATCTCTTTGGATTAACCTCAACATCGCTTGACATTCTATTGATACTCTTCTTAATCATCAGCACTAATTATCTAATTTGATTCTCAATAGTCTTCATCATCATGCTCATGTGATCTAACCTTATTTTTATCCATTCCATTTGGTTCTCTTGTGCATCACTCCTCTTTTTTGTCTCTATTAGTATCATAAGAATTCTCTCTTCAAATGATGACTTGTCTATTTCATTTAGTTTGTCATAATTGGAACTTGAGGCTCCTTGCATTTGATATCCTATCGAGTTGCTTATAACTTCTTCAAATGGTAACTCATATTCTACTATATATTTCCTTAGCGCTCAAATGATAAATTCTTTTGATTTCATATATTATAATGATAAAGTATAGAGGAATTATTATTCTAAAAATAGGCACTATATTTTATAGAATATTGCTTCCTCCACATAATAAATTGTATTGAAATTCACTTCTTAGCATTACAGAACCAATATTTCTTTCACAATAGGCCTTTTATCATGTTGGGCTCCAAACTTACTGAAAAATACGTCCAACTTTGCCCCCATCACCATTAGTCTATCCAACTCCAATACTCTTACTTACTTCCTTCAACTTGTGCTTTCATTTAGAGTTTGATAGTTATTCTTGACTAGTTCAAATAGAAAATGAGCCTCCTCTAATAATTTATTCATGATATTACCACCCAAAAGTGTATCAATTGTGCATCTCATCATCTACTTCGACCCATTGTAAAATATATGGTTTGGAATCCTAATTTGAATCTATATTATTGGCACCTCCTCAATAGATTCTTAAATCAGTCCCAAGTATCATAAAAAGGTCTCTTGCTCATTTCTAAATTGGCTTATCTTCCTTGTAAGTTGTAATGTGATTTAAGGTAAGAAGAACTTAGATACAAAAGTTTACACAAGTTTGTTCCAACTCTCAATGGATCTTAAAGATAAGAATTGGAATTATCTCAATGTTTTTTCTCTCAAATAAAATTGAAAAAGTCATAACTTTATTATCTCCGTGCTAGCTTCATTCATCTTGAAAGTATTGCACAACTCTAAGAAAGTCATTACATGACTATTTGGGTTTTTTAAAAATCATTCGCCGTACTAATTTTATTTGCACAATTTCTATGAGGCTAGGCATCAACTAAAAATGATGTGGATGTATCGATTGCATTTAGATTTTAGAATATCTACTTATAATGTTGGCCTCCAATAATCTTTTAAGGATGGATGAGGAATATGATGTTGTATAGCTTGTCATTCACTCTCTTTGTTACATTATCTTCCATGCTTTCTCTTTTAGTTCTTTATCTCAATATTTGTCTTCTCGTTTTCATAGTTTAGGATCCAAAGGTATTAGCTTAGCCATAGATCTTTAATATATATATATATATATATTGCTTAAAAGACAAACAAACACAAACACAAAAAAAAACACTCACGATGATAGATATCCAACCAATTAAAAATAGAACTATATTTTTTCAAAGATAGTTAGGTCAACTGAAGGTTAACCAAACAAACTAAAAACAATATTTGGCAATAGCATCAAAAACTTGTTGTGATTTTGTTACAATATTAAAACTTATTATTTGTAGAACAACCCTAATAGTTAATTAGGTGATTAGATATGTCAAAAAAATCTAAAATTATATGAGTTGTACAAGTAATCAAATAGACATAAGTCCAAATATTGATCTCTTGAATTGGATTTATAGTTTGACTAACCAACAATATATTAACTACTACTCGAGTTGAGAAAATAAATTAGGGTCTTGGATAGATACTTAGACTCTATGGTTGGTTTACTTCTTTGTGTATGAAAAGTTTTTCTTTAATATTATGGCAATGTAATGTTCGATTGTTGGATGAAGAATAGAATGATGTGAAATTCCTTTTTACCTAATTAACAAACAAAATATAATCAACCTTGGACTATTACTATCAATGATGGTTCCTGTATAGTAATGTGTCAGGTATTCTACCATAGAAACCCTACCTACTTTGTTCACTAGACTTCAACATTTCTACCCCTTTTAAGAAATATGTCAACTACCCTTCATGATAATTTCGATTATATACTTCTATTCTCCAACCTCAATAGTCATTAAAAACTAAAATAATAAGTTAATAATTGTATTTGAGCTTTTTGGTTTACGAACACCATACTTAACATAAGGCCATATGTCACCCTACTAATTTCAATTATGAAAGTCATACAATAAAAAATTATCATAAGGCCATTATCACCTTAAGAAACACATATTCTTGTGTGTGTCTCATATTTTACCTATTATTATGAGTTTGCGAAGGTGCAAAAACTCATAGTTAATTGGTATGATCAAAAAATCTAGTTGAATGAGGATCTCTCATCCAACATAACTTTGCAAGTATATTGATTTCGCAAGTAATAAAGTAGATATAAGTTTAGAAATTGATCTTAGATTATCTTGATAATTCGATCAATCAACATGCAACTAAAAATTGTACTAGTTGATTATAGTTAACTCTAGGGTCATTGTATGTACTTGTGCATGATTATGTTCTAGGTATTTAGTCAATATCATATTTGGTTATTGTAAGAAAAGTATATTGTTATGAAAATGCATGTGTTCCCTACTGGCATTGATGGTGGTCATCATCTATTAGATTATCACTATCAAGGATGGTCCTCTCATAGTTTTTCATGTGTATTTTAATACCTATGTGATATATCATTCCATGCAAGGGTCATTATTATAACTGCACCTTTTAGGTAATACATCAACTATCCTTGATAATTATTTTGAGTATGTACTTCTATTTTTTAATATCTAATAATCATAATGACTTGAGATAAAGTGGTATTAATTTCATTTGTAATTTTGGATTTTTAAGTATCATATTCTTGATACCTAAACATATGTCTTCTCATGAATTTTACTCATAGAAGGTATACAAGATAAAATTATTCATAGGTTGTAACCATGAAACAAGTATCCCCCACTTGCATGTGCCTCATGACATACTTGTCATCATTTACCATGGCTGACATATGATTCCCAAACTATTGTAAAACCTATAGGTAGGATATTCTACTTAACCTCCTTATTACTCTAAGTTAGTTCTTCTAGATAATACATAATAGACTAGTTTCTAAAATATTTATACTTTTGTCTTCGTGAATATTGTACTCTAATCATTAATATACCTTAACTTTGAGTTTTAGCAAATTAGTTTTTCTGATACATTAAGATTAGAAGGTATGCATCTTGCTTTTTTTTTGAACCATGTGAGTGTATAATATGACTTACCTGTCACCATCTACTATGGCTGATATGCATAAACTTATATATTAATAAATATACTAATTTTAAATTTTAAATTGCACCCATAGCTATCTAATATTTAAACACAATATTAACATAAACATAACCTCATAAATATAAATATTCATCATAATACAATTACATTACCAAAACTATAATAAATTTAGCCCAACATTAGGTATAAAATCACACTAGATGTGTTGGAAGATATCTTGTGGATTCTATGCTTGCTAATAAATACCCAGATAAATTTCTAAGCATAAAACCCTAATTCTAATTAATTTTGTTTTGTTTTCACGTTAAATTTTCTCTTAATTAGAGTTGATGTTGTATTACTAAAGGCTTGCATTCATCATTTCCCTTCTCCTCTATCTCTTTTTTCATTTCTTTTTTAAGTAGACTGTTATACTTTGAAGATCCATATGATATTTTAAGTTGGAAATTATAATATAAAATTGAAGTTGTGACATTCTTATCACTTTGGATCTCTTTTGGAGTACAAATATCACAGTATTGGGATGAGCATGGTTGATGCTTCAACTCTCTATAATACAAAGTCACAATGCTTATAATGACCATGACTTTGATCTTGATTTTGTGAGCAAAATATATGTTGTTGGGATTGATGTGACTAAATCAAATACTCTTTATAACATAAAGTCATGGTATTAGGAATTAGCCATGACTTTCATCGGATCTTATTAACAAAATATTATGACACTAGAAATAGTCATGCTATGTCAAATACTTTCTATAACACAGAGTCATAATGCTAAATAATATCATGGCCCTGATATTTTCTTTATGAAATAAATAGTCATATCATTGGAAAAAGCTACAACTAGAATAATTGCACTCTAGAATAAAAGGTCATGGTAGAAAATGATTTAGTGAACAACATCTCTAATTATAGCTCTATCTTGAATATGTCATAGCTTTGAAATATACCATGACTACTTGTACCTTTAGAGTACTTGACTTCTATGACATGAAAATAATATCATGATCATTAAGTAGTTTAGAGCTAGTATGGTAGTAACTATAGATCAATATTAACTTGGTGGTAGAGTCATGACATACAAAGAATACGATGACTATTTTGGTAGAGTTATATCCAAGAAATGATGCTACAAGTACTTAAGACTACTATGAAACATGTACATTAGTGGTGACAAGAGAATTGTCACAATTCCCCATTGCTTCTCTACCCTACAAGCTGTTGCTTCACAAAGTCTACAATTTCACCAAAATTCAGTATGATTTGACTAACATTCATTAAATCCTTTCAAAATAGGAATTTAGTAAATTCTCTTTGATACATACTAATATACAAACAAATATGCCTAATTTTACTTCTCAAATGATAATTTATTTAGTATTTTAAGTACCGAACAAACTCCCATGCTAGAACTATTTCTCATCCCCACATACAACCACACCAAAAGAATAAATATATTTTATGATGACCTTAACTAGGTTTGAGTAATGTGGTGGACTTTTTTGTTTTCAAAATGTGGTCTAGATGTTAGGGATTTGTTGGGAAGTATATGGTCATGATGTGAAGTGTTTATTCATTACAGAGCATTAAAAAATATTCAGAGATTTTCTCCTAAGTAGCACTATGTTGTATATCCATATCTAGACTTATTTTTCAGACATAACTTTTTCATCATCCATCTCTACTCTCCATGAAACTTTCTGGTATCCTTTTTTTTTCTAATTTCTCCATGTATTATCTATGTCAATCAATGGTGCTGAATATAAGATATCCTGACTCCCATTCTTTATTTAGGTAGTACATAAAAGAATTTTGTGGCTCCTTGAAGCTTTTCCATGAACTTGCTCTCCATAGGTTTAGTGCTTATGGCTGCAACTTTCTCAATGGTCACAACTTTTTTATATGATTCAATTTCAACCATTTCATTGTATTGTTCATCTTCCATTTTGGTCTCTTTAGCCTTCATGTTTTCCTCACAAAACATTTCAGCTATAGGTAGATTGACTTCCAAAATCACATCTATTTTTTTGAGTTTCACTTCCATCCATCTTAATCATTCTTCTTCAGCATCATTACTTTTCCTTGTTTCCATCAACAACTTTAGAACATGGTCTTCAATTGCTAGTTTATCTATCTAGAATAAATATTTATGTCCATCTTCAAGTCATGGTTGATCTATCTAGTTTGACTTTAATTGCTCTTCTTCTATGTCATTACTCTATTTTGTCTCCATCCATAATGCCAAGATGTGGTCTTCAAATAATGTGTGATCTATCCAGTATGAAGATCTATGATGATAGTATGGATCAAATTCATGGCGTGGTCTATTATACCACCCATTGTCTTGAATGAAACTCAACTAGGTGGTTTAAAAAATTCTAGGTACATTTATTATTATTCAACCCCAAAACTTTTCTCATTTAGCTTTTTAGTTACTACAAACAACATGAACAAACAAACAAAAAAATGCTTTCACAATATAAATGCAATATAAATAATAAGAAAAATTGCATCCTCATGACTTAAAATAGAACAATTCTTTTCCAAATTAAGTCATGTCAACTCAAGTTAACAAATCAAAAAATTATAATAATCCCTAGTAAGTGGCACCAAAAAACTTGTTATGACTTTGTGAGTGTATCAAAACTCATTGTTAACTGACTCAGCCACAAAACCTAGTTGAGCAAAGATTTCTTGTTCAATATAGCTCTACAAGTATATAGGTCGTATAAGTAAAAAGGTATGCCTAAATCTAGATATCAATCTAACAAAAATTATTTTGACAATTTGATCAATACATACTAAATTAGAAATTATATGAGTTGAATAGATATGCTTGGTATTAGAAAATATATTTAGACTCTAGGTTTTATGCACATACTTGTGCATGATGATGATATTTTTTGGTATTTGATCAATATCATATATGGTCATTGGATGAATAATAGATTATAATGAAAATGTCAGTGTACCCTGTTGACATACAAGGTAGCCATTATCTGTTAGATTATCATCTTGGTATTTCAATACCAAAGTGAAATGTTATTATGTGCTAGAATCATTATCACATCTACTCAATTAAGATAATATATCAACTACCCTTAATAATTACTTTAAGTATGTACTTCTATTCTTCGACCTCTAATTTTCTCAATGACTTAAGATACTGTGGTACTCATTTTGTTTTTATTTTTGGCTTTATAAGCATCATACTCATGATATCTAAATATATATCTTTGCATGGAAGTCATAGTGTGAATATCACCGACTTGTGTGTTCCTCATGACATAGTTGTCACTATGTATTATGGCCGACACATGACTTTCACACTATGATAAAAATCCTAGGTAAGATGGTCTACTTAACCTTTATATTACTCTAAGAATACTTTTTTTAGATAGGACATAATGAATTGGGTTTTAAACATACGTCTTCATGAGCATATTACTGACAAAGATTTATTTATCTTAACTTTGAGTTTTCACATGTTTGTTTATCTCATACATCAAGATTAGAAATGTTATCACTTCTTCTTTTCAAATCACATGAGTGTGCCATATGACTTACTTGACACTCTCTGTTATGACCAACATGCATAAATTGATATATTCATGAAAATTTTAATTTTTAGTCCTATATTATTTTCATATCCATCAACATCCAAATACAATATTAACACAAAAATTAATTTATAAATTAAAATATGTATCATAACACAAATACATTAATAACTCTAGAATCCAATTTAGCTTATTATTGAAAATAATATTACACGAGCTATATTGGAAGGCATCTCGTAGATTCTAGGGTTCCCATTGAATTCCTAAATTAATTTGTAAGCATACAACTCTAATAACAATTGATGTTGCTTCTTGTCACTTGGATTATCCCTTATTTGAGATGATTATGTGTCGCCTAAAGCATACAACTCTAATGGTAATGGATATGAAGCTAGATGTGTTTTCAACAAGTTTAGATGCCAACATGACAAAGGCCTAATGTTGGAGAAATTAGAATTTTGTAACAACAAGAAATTCCCAATTTTGATCTAATTTATCAATTGAAGAAAGCCAATATTTTATAGAATAGAGAGTATATTTTTATATCTATCAATATTTCCCCTACACATTATAATCATAGTGCAAGAATTTATGAGAGTATATAATAAGGGTGCCAAGGGAAAATGCACCAAAATATGTGACATTATCAGAAGAACTTTTGAACCAACTTGTTGGGATACAAAATATAAAAAGCTTCAAGTTTCATTATAATCAACCAAAGGAAGAAAAAAAGCCATCTTTTGAAGAAATCATCATTGTTCTACTAATAAAGATAAACAATAGGAATTTTGTATAAGAGAACAAAATAGATAGATGGAAATAAGGCTAGATCACATGGACATAATGATGAAGACTTTTGAAAATCAAATTGGATAACTAGTACTAATGATGAAGAACAAAAGCATCAATAGATTGCTATGCCATAGTGATGTAAATTGAAAGACATTCATGTTCATAAAACTAAGAAGCAATAAAGAATTAGAAAGGCAAAAAATAGAAGAAAAATCTAAAGGAGAAGCTTATGTAGAAAAAGAAGTTATGACTAACAATTTTGTGATATCCAATGTCATACCACTTGAAGTCTTAGTGCCTAGAAAAATGATACCTAATACCATGACATTTTCTAGGATAACGTCACTGCCAAAACCTACTTCCCAACTTATTCTATCGTTAGTTAAACATGAAGAAAATACAAATGAACCAAAACAATAAACATAAATATGACATGATAAATAATGATTATGTAGATGATGAAGATATTCTCCAACCTAATCATCATTTTCCATAGTGGTCTAGAAAGGAGATGCTTCATGACAAGTTTGATTGATTCCTTAATATATTTATAAAGTTGGGAGTCAATATATGCTTCAATAAAACTTTATCACATATGCCTAAGTACAACAAATTTATGAAGAATATTATGAGTAGCAAAGAGGAAATTAAAGACTTGTGGAATAATGAGCATGACCAAGAAGTACAATGTGACTATTCAATGTAAACTTTCGAGAGAGCTCAAAGATCCAAGAAGTTTTACAATTCCTTGTGTTATTGGTGAGCATAACTTTTAGAAGATGTTAAGTGACTTGGGAGTAAGCATCAAATAAATGCCATTTTATACATAGTGTAAAGGTTGCAGGCAAAATAATAGGTGGTAAACAAAATAATCAAGTTTCTGAGGAGAATTATCGAAGATATACTAGTCAAGGTTGGAAAATTATTTTTTCTTATGGCTTTGTAGTGTTAGACATAAAGGAAGACTCATATGCCCTATTGATCTTAGGATAACCATTCTTAGAAACTAAATAGATATTGAGTGATGTAAAGAAGGGGAAATTTATACAAATTTTATATGATGATGATGATAAGAGAATTTATATAAATATGTAAAGAAGGATGAATAATAAATAAAGTTCAACCTATATAAAAACCTACAAATTTTAGACAATGATAAGAAAAATTACTAGAAAATAAATAGTCTTATATGCATAGCCAAAAGATAGGATGTGAAATTCAAAATTGAATGATTTCTTAGATAATAGTTTTCCTAAAGAAGGGAAAGAAATTGAAGAATTACAAATAATTCTAGAATAAGATAAAATTATAGTAAGCCTTAATTGATAATAACTATTTTGATATCATCATATTTCTCAATGTCATGATAGAAATAGAACCAACAACAAGCTGCTATGAAGTTGTAAAACATATGGTTGATACTATGAAATTTTTATGTGAAGAGCATGTAGAAATCATAGAGAGAACTCTTGAGAATATAGGAAAATTACAAATGGAGGAAAGTCCATTGTTAGTTGATGAAGTACTAGAAGAGAAGGATGAAGTGGATACCATTATTCATGAAGTTCAAAAGGAAAAATAGATTGAGGCTACTTTTTAGTAAGAAGTAATAACTTTTTAAGAAATCATGACTACAAAAAATGGGATCATTGAAGTAAGTAGTGATTGGATAAAAAGTCACACCATTGAAGAAACAAAAGCTACATAATAAGGTCATGACATTTTCTATAGCTATGACACTACTCTAGAGAGAATAATATAATGTCGTGATATTATCCAATATCATTACACTATATGAAAATGTCATGATGAATCTTAAAGCCACAATATTTTTGAAAGAAAATGTACTTGATGATGTCATTACTTTTAATAAAGTTGTGCCACTAGAATACACTTTTTTAAAAATGGATGACTCCAGATAAACTAATCTTAATAGCACTACAAAGCCACTTTTATTATGGGTTAATAGGGTAAAAGAAGACAAAACTAATTATCAATTTTATAGTGTTGACCAAAGAGATGGAGGAGACTATCATGAAACAGATAAAAAAATTTAACAAGATAATATCATGGTCACTCTGATATATAAAATAAATTATTAACTCAATATGCATACACATGATACTATTGAAAGATAGTACAAGACCAATAATTAAACACCAAAAGGGGGTGAACTCAATAATGAAGGATGTGGTGATGGAGAATGTAAAATGATTTAAGGAAAAAATAATATTTGTCATATCAGATAGTTTTGGAGTTAGTCTGATTCTTATAGTTATAAACAAATGAGTCATGAAAATGGTGAAAACCTCAAGTGATGAACAAATATTCACACATGTAACCATCGGATGGCATATATGTGTAGATAATCATAAATTAATTGAAGAAACAAGAAAAGATCATTACCCAGCTCCTTTCATGATTCAAATTCTTGATATAATCTTGAGGCACTCATTTTATTATATTCAAAATAGGTATTTGGGATTGATCTAGAAGATCAAGAAAAAACTATGTTCACTTGACCATATAGGATTTTTGCTTTATAGAAATAATCATTTAGTCTATGCAATGCTCTTGCAACTTTTTATAGAGGTATATTAATATTATCTTTGTCATTCTCAATGAAGAAATTCTGAAGGTATTTATGGATCTTTTTTTCTATATATTGAGATTCTATTAAAAGATGTTTACAAAATTTGGAAGTGGTATTGAATGATTAAATGAGATTTTTTTAAAAAATTAGATAAAGAGTCATTTCATAGTGAAAAATATAATTATGTTGGGACATTAAGTATCTTCTCAATGACTAGAGGTGGACAATACAAAAGTATCAATAATTAAAACTAAACCTAACTTTACATATGTCAAGTGGGTGTGTATAGCTTCTTTGGACACATTGGATTCTTTTGTAAATTTATCAATAACTTCTCAATGAAAGCAAATTTTTTATGCAAATAATTGGAACAAAGAAAGTAGTTTTCAACTTTAGTAAAGAATATGTGAAATATTTTGAAGAGCTAAAGAGGAAATTGATAGATAACCTAATTTTAATAGTACCACAATGGGAAGAATCTTTTGTAATTATGTTCGATGCAGGACCATATGCACTTTGAGCTATACTAGGATAGAAGTGAGATAAAGTTTTCAAGTCCATTTCGTATGCTTGTCAGCCATTGAATGAAGCCCAAATAAATTTTATAAAAACTAAAATGAAGATTTTCGCTATGATGTTTGTTTGTGATAAATTCAGATCTTACATTCTTTATAAAAAAATTGTGGTTTACATGGATCATGCAGTTATGCAATGTTTAATGGTGCTAGATTGAGACTAATAAGATGAATTACTTTGCTCTAAGAATTTAATATAAAGAAAAGAGATAAGAAGGGGAGTGAGAGAATGTAATAGCTGATCATTTGTCCCACTTAGAATCTGATAGAAATCATGATATGAAGCTAAAAATTTAGAAAATTTCTTTGACAAGCAGAGCTATTATCATTGAAATCTAATTGATCCTAGTATGTAGATTTTATCAATTATTGAGAATGTGATGCTCACTCTTTTTCTCTCTTATTCTACTATAAAAGAAAGTTCCTACTAGGTGAGAGAAATTGTATTTGGGATGATCCACATCTATTCAAAATATGGGCATATCAGGTCATAAGAAGATATATACTAGGAGATGAACAAATAAAATATTATTCTTAAATTTTACTCATCCTCTTATGGAAGGCATTTTTTAGATAATAAAACTACCTATAAAATATTATAATCTAGATTTTTTTGGCCAATATTATTCAAGGATTACCAAAACATAGTGTGTAGATGTGATCGATGAAAAATATTGGAGAATATATCTATGCAAAATAAAATATTGCTAAATATGATCTTTGAAGTATAAACTTTTGAGGCATGGGGAATAGTCTTCATGGGACATTTCCATCTTCCTTTGAAAAAAATACATATTATTATCAATATATTAAGTGTTCAAATGGGTTGATGTAGTAGCCGCCCAAAAAATAATGCCAAGATAGTTGTGGGTCTCCGATGAAATAATATTTTTATGAATTTTGGCACCCCTCAATGTATTATAAGTGTTGAATTAATCTATTTTTGTAATAAATTACTTGTTTCTTACTTGGTTAAGCATGAAAATTGGTATAAAAAGAAAATTTTCATATCATACATAGTCAAATGGTTAAGAAAAAAAATCTAATATGAGATCAAAAACATATTGGAAAAAATAGTCAATCTTTTAAGAAAAGACCAATCATAAAGATTAGATAAGGTATTGTGGGCATATGGAATGAAATTCAAACAAATATCTTTCAAATAAATCTATATACATGAAAAAATCATGCATAAACATCTCCATAATATTTTTGTCAAGGTTGGCAAACATAGCACTCTTGCATATTTGAAACATGGCCGAAGCATTATAAAGACTAAATGACATTCTCCTAAATCTGAAAATCCCGTATATAGTGAAATTATTTTGTTATGATATGCTAATTCAATGAGAATCTGATTATTTCCCAAATATTTTCCAATTATCCAAAAGAATCTTACATAATGACTGACTTATTCGTTTGGTATATCCTAGTGACCACATAATAGTATCTATATATTTTTTATAAGCACTATTGTGCTCATTTTCGCTGTTAACTTTGTTGAAATAATAATTGATTTCATCTTGTCTACCTTTATATAATGAAGATGATTTTGTAGGATATTTAGGATCAAATCATCTAGAGTTGTTAATCTTTTCAAAAGCTATGCAATTATTGAGACATGTGATGCCGTCAACAAAGAGCTAGGGTTTTTTTAGGTGCCACAGTATCAATGTTTCTCTTCTAGAAGTCAAACTTATGGGGTTTTCTAAGACTAAAAGAAAAGTCATGGCATCTTTTGATTCATCCTTTCTGCCATTATTTTTTATCTTTTTAAATATTTTATAATAGGATTTTCATTGATTCCTTTGCATTCTTTTCATGTCTTCATTCTTGATTTTATCATTTCCTCTTCAATTCTTTTGCTATACTATTATACCATGTTATTGCATCATTTGGTCTTCATAAGTAATGCACTAATAATATCTTTTAACGTAGAATGGATTTCAACTTGATACCATTTTGGCGAGTCATTTCTTATTGTCTCTCATATTCCAGATCTCTAGAACTCACCATATTATGACAACTAAACAAATTTTTGGTCACCATGGGGTATTAGATAAAAATTATTCTTGGGTCAAAAATAGGATTCATCATATTGATACATTAGGTTGTTCACATTCATCTTCTACACATAAATTTCTCTTTTTTATGTTCTCTTTTTCTGGGTTTTGAGATGTTAACTTAGTCATAGAAATTTTCTTTATTAAATTGGTGGCTAAAAAAATAAAAAACATTAAAATGAAAATATAAATAAGTAATAAAAATAAAGAAATCTTGATCATGACACAAAAGTAAGTTATTGATATTCAAACTACTAAAAAAGAAGTGTCCCTTTTCAAAGATAGTTATGTCAACTAAAGTTGACATATTAAACTAAATAATCATGAGCAATAATACCAAAAATTTAATGTGACTTTATTATTATGCTTCCCATCCAACTAGTCCCACAAGCAAACATGTCATACAAGTAATAAAATAGATTTTTATTTAGATATTGATCCCATTAGAATTTTAGGCAGTATGATCAACCAACTATCAGTCAACTATTGCTCTAATTGAGAGAATAAGAATGAATAATAAGTAAGATTCTTAAATTCTAGGATTGTTGAATTCTATTACATATGATGACTAATATATATAGTTTAGATATTATTGGACTTAGTTATAGAATAAAGGTAGAATTATTATAGAAATTTCCTAGTGCCCTATTGGCATATATGGTGATTATTAACTATTGGGTTCTCCCAAATGTTGGTCTCATTAGAGTTTTCCTCTTATTACTTTACTATTGAAACAACAAATTATCTCTGCTTGTGGGTCTTCCACAAGTCCACACCTTTTAAGCAAGTTGTCAACTACCCTTGATGGTTGTTTCATATATGCATTTTTATTATGTTACCTCATGTATCATATAAATATAAAATAATGTGAAATATTTATACTTTCATCTTCATAAGTATCATACTCGCACAATTTACAAATACTTTTCTATAAATCTTACTGATTAAAGAAACTCAAAATACTATCACCACCTTACAAGTCACCTCTAATCACATGTGTCTCATTGATTACCCATCACCATCTACCATGATGACATGTAACTCATAGTAAAAAAAAATCTTCATAAAATATTCTATAAAATACTCATATCAATTGATGTTCAGTTCTTATAATACATTGACATTAGATTAGCTTATAAAAATATTTATGATTTTGCCTTCATAAACACCATACTCATATAATTAATATAC
This sequence comes from Sapria himalayana, assembly GCA_029783825.1. Classification (NCBI taxonomy): domain Eukaryota; kingdom Viridiplantae; phylum Streptophyta; class Magnoliopsida; order Malpighiales; family Rafflesiaceae; genus Sapria; species Sapria himalayana. The sequence goes on from JAREIK010001435.1 coordinate 1,279,897, forward strand.
CTCAACAATAGGTTTTGACGTGTAGATTTATCTTAAGTGCCATGATCAGAAGATTTGTCACTTTTTTCTTATCATTATGCATAAGTATACTTCATAACTGACCTATAATTATCAACCATGATAGCACATATAAATTCACTAATAGTAAAATCCTAATTTTAGTTTTATATAATTATCACATCCATTAATATTCAAACCACAACATAATATAAATATTAAATTCATTCAAAAAACATTTATAACACATAATTAAATATATTAACCTTAGTCTTTAATTTAGCTTGGTATTATGGAGGAATTCATATGTAATAATTAGACATACATCTCATAAAATTTCGAATTCATAATGAAAACTCTTAAGAATATGAATATCTAAAAATTAAACCATAAATCAATAATACTCAATTATGTGACTTATATTTTCTCATAGGGTATGTTAAGATTCTTTCCCCCTCTTATTGTTTTTTCTTGTGCTTTGTGTTGCTCATTTACTCGTGAATCTTTCCTGGTATTTCGTAAATTTTAACACTTAAAATCCTAGATTCATCTCTTTTCTTGTTCCATAGAATCCCATAAAAATTCTTATTTTTCTTCTATTATACTCAAATGGCTAAGTGTGAACTTTAAATCAAAAGATGTGACATCGTTGGAAAATTTGTGCCTTGGGCTCTTTCTAACTTTAGAATGTCATAGTATTTGGAATGACCATAGTTTCATATTTTAACTTTGAAACACAAAGTTGTGGCACTAGAAATGAATCATGAATTTTGTTTCTATAGCATCTAATGGTGGAAACACTAAAATGAGTGTGCCTTGTGAATTTTTTTTGTATAACTTTCAAGTACATAATTGAAAATAGGCTATGGTTTTGGTTGTTTATCCATATCAAATGTCATAACCCTACATATAGGCTGAGGCTCAAGTTTTTCTTTTTAGAATATTTTGTAGCTAAAAGATGCGACACTAGGAATAGTGGCATAGATTTTTTCTTAGACTTATTAACATTGTAATGAAAAATTCAGGATGTTGGAGGCTTGCCACAATTTTAAGCACTAGTAGAGTTCTTTGTTACTATGTTGTGAAATTAATATTGCAAACTGTAGTATTAAAATTTGTATGAGCTAGTGTGGCTGCGACTCAAAGAAAGTTTCACAATTAAAAAGAATATCTTGCATAGTAAAATGATTATGTCAATGAGATAGTTGAGTCATGGAATATGAGTATCGTCATGAGTATTTGTTAAGTGTTTTTGTTACACCCCAATACCCAAGGGGTCTTATTCATTCTATCACACAATAAAATGTGCAATAAAATAAATTTTTTTCCCAAATATAACATACAAATTTTTTTTATTTGCTCAATGGAATAAAAATATATAATATACTATCTAAGCCACAACTAGCTTTCTTCCACACGTGCAATCTCGCATGTAGGTTTATCATATGTTCTTGACCAATACCTGAAAGGGGTCCCACAATGGTGTGAGCAAAGCTCAGTAGAGGTAAACTCTAATAGGGCTACTCCTCACTTAAGTGCACATAAAAATATCATGTATATATATCAACACTCATTCAAGTACAATATTTACATTAATGCAATTTTTGATAAAATATTTATATTCCAATTTCCTGATCTCTCACACATGTCAAAGCCAAGTGTGACATATTACATATAGATGTGTGTGTGTGTGTGTGTGTGTGTGTGTGTGTGTGTGTGTGTGTATTTGGATATAGTCCAAAAAATATGAACCTACTTCGAAAAATAATATTTGACATTCTCCAAAAAAATATATTTTCATTGGATATACTCTAGAAAATATGGACCTCCTCCAAAAAATAATATTGAACATTCTCCAAAAAAATATATCATTTCCTTATATATTTTTCAAATACCACCGTGCAACTAAGTCTAGACATTGTCCCAATTTGAGTTCATATGATAATATTAGACATGTTCCAAAGAAATACTGCATAACTCAGTCTGGATGTTGTCCCAATTCGAGTTCACATAAATAATATCCATTATATCTTTATACATGTATAACATGCACCCACTTATTTATTTGAGATGTTCCCATGCATATGAAAAGGAAATATGTCATTTATGATTAAATCATATTCCAAACATAGTTATAAGTATCCAACCACCATTCATACCGTAATATATTTTACTAAACAAAACATAGAAATATTTTACTAATTAACCATTCACAATGAAATTTCTAAATAATTTGAATTAAAATTTAATTCAAGATCATTTACAGCCCTTAAATAGAAAGAAATTTCAATAGGAGAAAACCACAACCTCTCAGAATATTTCACAAAATCTTTAGAAATTTGATATCAATCTAAAGCTCTCGTTACGTAGAGCAACTCTTATTCTTGGACTATTTTATTCCGGCTCCACAGTTCTTTAATGAATCCTTTATTATTTTTTTCTCTGTACTGTATATCTCACCCACAGTTCTTTTTTTCCCTGTCTCCTTGTTTTCCTGATTCCCATCTATTTTTTTTACTAAATTATTAAAATAATATTTTTAAAAACTTAATTTTTTCCTTCTTTTTTTTGACACGTGGCCGCATGCACGTAGCAACATCACTGGTGTTGTGGCACAGTTTTTTTTTTTCATTATTTTCTGATTATTATTATAATAATTAAATAAAATTTATAAAAAATGACTTAATTTTAACTTCCTTAGAATTTGATGATATTTGTCACCATAGCTAATTTCCCAAGATAATTTAATGGAAAAATCCATTTTATCATTAGGGTTCTAAAATTATTAGATTATTTTTTCTTATTGTAAAATTATCATTTTTTCCTTTTCCAGAAAATTCATACTTTTCATTTATTATTATTTTTTTCTAGATTTCACATTTTCTCCTTAAGGAATTTCGTCACAAAATTCTCATACATGCTCTTTTACAATTATAATCATACACTAATGTTAAATAATTATTAAATTACTAAAACACATACCTTTATTTTCAAATAAAAATTGATAAGCAACACACATTATGTTTTTACATTCCCTTGTTGCATATTCTATTCCTTTATAGTTTATACTACCATATCACTCATACTAGCCTCACAATTTTGCATCACAAAACTTGATCTCGATTCTCAATATATCTTGGTGATATATTTCCATGCTTGTCAATTTTGATTACTCCCCTTTTTGGCATTACTTGCAAGAAAATATGAACTTACACCTCAAATTCTAAAGATCGCCATCATCAATCAGCATAACTTTTCTGATGACTTTGAGCTGGAAGAAGATGTTATCGAATCAAATCTATTTTTCTAAGATGTCTCTAATCACATCTGCACCTGTGGTGGATCTGTCTCACACCTTAGTCAAACAAATAAAAGATCAACATAGCCTTATGTATAATACTTCATATGATCCCATTTGTATACTTGCCTAATAACTTTTGTTATAGGCAACCACAACCAAAGGCAGATGTCCTTTTCAGCTACCCTTGAAATTTAAACAATATGCTCATAGCATATCTTCCAAAACTTATATGGTCCTCTCTGACTAACCATCTATTTGTGGATGAAAAGCAGTACTCTTTACCAACTGTATTCCCATTACTTTCTAAAAACTCATTCAAAAATTAGCCGTAAATCTAGGATCCCTATCCAATACAATAGATACTAGCATTCTATGTAATGAACCAATTTCTCATATGTATAACCTGCACAATTCCACTCATGTAAAGGTCATCTACATTGCTAGAAAATGTGCCAACATTGTAAACTATTCTACTATCACCCACACAGTATCATATTTTCATGATGTCTATGGCAAGTGAGTCACAAAATCTATCATGATATGCTTCTATTTCCACTATACTACCTCCAAGGGCTGGAATAATCATGTTGACTTCTAATACTTAGCCTTTATCTGTTGACACATGAGGTATCATCAAACAAACTCCCCAATTCATCTCTTCATCCCATTCTAGTATTACTAGCGATGAAGATCATTATATATCTTTGTGCTACCTGGATATACTATAAAATGAGAACATTGGAATTCTCCAAGAACCTCCTCTCTCAATTAAACTATCTGAGGAACCATGATCACTCCCTTAGGCCAAAGACTACCATCCATACGAATGGCCCAACCCTTATCACATGTACCAGCCCGTACTCGATTATTTATAGATAATATCTTTGTATCTTTTTTCTGGATTCCATCACCTTATTAAATAGAAAAGTTGTGGATACTAAACTTCTAATAACACCATGACTTTGATTATTATATTATAAGTTGAATCATCCCACAGTCTCAAGCATATCCACATTTGCTAGTGCACCTCGTGATTTCTAATTAAGTGCATAAGCCACCACATTTGTAATTGTTGTATCATTTCATAGGAAAGGAGATATATCAATGAATGAAGAGTTTTCACATCTTAAAATAATTTAAGCTAAATAATTTTAAAAATAATTTGAATGTATGGATGTGAATCAATGGTTATTCTTGTAGTTGTAACTATGAAATTGGAGAAGAAGGATGGTACTAAAAGAGTAAACAAAACTCATTATAGATGTTGTATGTGAAACTTAGATTATCTTACAACTAGAAGGTCATATATCAAGTATGTTACTAGTTTATTACCAAGGTTCATGAGTATCCCAAGTAAAATAAATTACAGAGATGGAAAAAGACTAATGAAATATATTGAAGATAGTCTTGATTTTAGATTCAGATTCAAAAAAATTATAACAAAGCTGATAGATTTTTGGAAAAATAATTTGGAAAGATGTGAAGATGATATTAATGTGTTTTTTTCTAGCTTGGGTGCATTATTGTGACTTTGCGAGAGTGACGAAACTCATAGTTATCTGACATGATTACAAAATTTACTTGAGTGAGGTTCTCTGGTTAAACATTGCTCTACAAGTATATGAGTCATATAAGTAATAAAATAGAATATATCTAGATATCAATCTCATAGAGATTGTTTTGAAAATTCAATCAATTGACTCAGAACTGATAATTAAACAAGTTGAATAAAAATACTTGGTCTTAGGAAATATACTCATTCTCTAGTGTTGTCACGCATACTTATGCAGGAAGATATTTCTCGATGTTTGATTAATATCATGTTTGGTTATTGGATGAATAGTAGATTATTATATACATGATTTTGTGCCCTCTTGATATAAAAGGTGAATATCATCCATTAGACTATCACTAACAAAGATAATTCTATCAGAATATTCCCTTTAATATTTTAATTCCGAAGTGGCATCTCATTCCATGCAAGGATTATTATCACATCCTACTTTTAGGCAAACATCAACTACCCTCGATTATTACGTTGAGTATGTACTTCTATTTTCCAACATCTAATTGTGTCAATGACTTGAGATAATGTGGCACTAATTTTTTTTACACTTTTAGCTTTTTAAGCATCATACACAACAATTAAATATTTATGTTTCCATGAATTTACCCATTAAACTCAAACAAGTAAAAATTATTAATAGGATTATCACCATCATATGAGTCTCTCCTAGTTTCATGTTTCTCATGATATACTTGTCATCATATGCCATGGCCTACATATGACTTCCACAATATGATAAAACTCATAGGTTAGTTGTTGTACTTATCACACACATTACACTAAGGTTAGTTTTTCTAGATGGTACATAAGAGATATTTTTTTTAATATATTTAAGCCTTTGGCTTCGTGAACACCATACTCACAATCATAAAAATATACTAGCTTTAGGTTTTCACATATTGATTTATCTTACATATTAAGATGAGTAGCATTATCTTTATCTTCTATTTGAACCATGTGAATGTGTCTCACAATTGCATGTCACTATCTTCCACTAATGGCATGCAAAAAATGATGTATTCATGAAAATAATAATTTTCAATTATAAATCATATCCAAATCTATCAACATCTAAACATAATATTAACACAAAATTAAACTCAAATTGAAATTTATATCACCGAAAAAATAGATTACTAACCATCAAATTCAATCTAGTTAGACATTGGGGTTAAAATAATATAAAATGTATTGGAAGACATCTCATGTCTTTTAGGATTCTCAGTGAATACTCAAACTAATTTCTAAGCATAAATTTCTAATTTCAATCGATGTTTCTTGTTATTCGCATTGAATTTTCACTAAATTGGGATTGATGATGTGTTGCCTAGGGCTTGCATATTTCATTTTCTCTTCTTCTCTCTCTCTTTTTTTCTTTTCTAAGTGTAGATTTTATACTTCAGGAATTTGTGTAATATTGTATTTTGGAAATCATGCATAGAATTGAGGTCACAACTATCATCTCTCTGGTTCTTCTTTGGAGCACAAGTATCATAACACTGAGATTAGCCACAACTAATGTTTCACTCTTTATAAAATAAAGTCATAACTTTGATCTTGACTTGATGAACAATATCATGGCACGAGGATTGCCATGACTGAGTAATTACTTTCTAGAATAAAAAGTTATGATAAAAAATGGTATCACAACCTACACCTCTTGATATTTTGACTCTATCTCAAATAAATCATAGCTCTAAAATGTGACACAATTATTTGTACTAGTGTAATACTCGATTTTTGCTGCATGAAAATAATGTCATGGCCATTAAGTAGTTAATGGTCATGACATTATTTTGTAAAAAAATTTTTTGCATGGTGGCACAACTTTGGAAGGGAAACCAATTGATGATTTCTATGAATGACATGCTCAAATCTTTTTTTTCTCCACATAATTTGCAAATAGCCTTCACCACTCTCAAAGTCTTTACTCCAAATTGGCATCATTGCTTTGATAACCCTTTTACTCCAAATTTTTTATCTCTTTTCAAAATTTTAGATTTAGCATTCCTTGATAAAAATAAAACCTATGTTTGTAAATCTTGTTACTGCAATGAAATGCACAAATGTCTTTTTTCTAAGTCATAAATAAAAAGTATGAAACCCCTTTAACTTATTCTTTCTGATATTTTAGGTTCATCTTTCATTTTAGCTATTGATGGATTTCTACCTTATTTTTATTGACCATTATCCAAAATTTATTTGGTTATATCCTCTTAAGAGAAATTTTGAAGTTGTTGATATTTTCAAGGATTTAAGGTCATTGAATAGTTTTCCAAACATCAATCATATCCTTTTAATGTGAAAATTGAGGTGAATTTCATATTCTTAAATCTTTCTTTGAAGATAATGGTGGATCACAATTCACCATGCCTCCATACACACTGAAACACAATGTCATTGTTGAGAGACAACATCACTACCATTGTAGAGAAATGTTTAACAATTCTTTATATTTCCCATCTCACACTTAAATTTTGGTCTTATTCATTTCTTGTAGTGGCTTACTCCATCAATAAATCACCTAGCTGGCTAGCCCTATCGTCAATAATGATTGTCACCAAATTACAAGAAATGGGGTTTATTGCAGCCTTTGTTATCCTTATTTTTGTCTATGCCCTTCTTATAAATTGCAATAATTTCTACACCATATATCTTTCTTGGTTATTCACCAATTCAAAGTGCCTATTGTTGCTTTGTCCCACAAACATCCAAAATCTATACCAGTCATCATGTTTAGTTTGCTGAACCTATGTTTCCTTACTTCTTCCTTGAATCTCAAGCCATCTAGCCAACCAAAAGACTCTTTACACAACCAGACTTCTTTCCACTTTCATATCTTGATCACAACCTCACTACCAACTTCACCAATTTCTCACTCGACTGAGCCAATCTTGGACCTAAACAGTAGCTCTTTCTTCCATAAAGTGTATTTAATAGAACATCATTCATCAACAACATATGATATTCATTCTGATGGTTTGTCATGTAACACATCTTTTTCTTATCATGTCTTTATATCATCAACTCCTCACTATTACTCAATCCACATTCAACCCCAAGCCAACATGTCACATGATCACCCAATTAAAAAAAGCCCATAATTTTTCTATTGTTATCAAAATCAAACTAGTCCCCACTCCTATTCCCAATCCTAAAACCAAAATTGTTCCATCCACCAATTATGAAAATTTCTTCACACAACTCCTCATGCTATGAAACCCTTTGAGGTGCAATGCAATGATAGAAAAGATCAATGTCCTTCATTTTTAGCTAGCCTAGTCCTTGGTCCATCTTGAATCATGCTATAATATTGTTTCATAAAAGTTAGTTTTAAAATTAAATAAAAATTTAATGGGTCAATCAACAAGCCTACTACCATTCATGGTGCTAAGATTGTTGATTATATTGATACTTTTCACATATTGCTAAGCCAACTATTGTTCATATTATTCTCTCTCATGGAATTACTTATGATTGGCTTATTCATCAAATTGATATCAAAAATTACTACAAGAGATTATCAATTTACTTATAGATAATTCTGTAGGTAATAAAATACATTTCACCAATAATTTAATTTACCTACCGAATACCAACAACTATACTTTTCTGGTTGTTATGGTATAGATAAATAAATTATTGAATAAATAATCAATTCATAGTTATATTATCTATAGAAATTCTATTGATAAATTATGGATAGGTTGAGAGGTATCTACAAAGGTGAGATGAACTAGAAAAAAACTCTGACATCTTTTCTTTTTTTATCTTACATCATGAGTCTTTAGAGACAAATTCTTCCATGAGTCTTTAGACACAAACTCTGGCATCTTTTCTTTTCTTTTTATATCTTACATCATGTATTTGTATTGACATTTTGATTTGAAATCTCATATTAACTTCATTAGTCCATTTAAGGCATCATCCCAAACTTATTATTTTTACAAGAATATATATTAATTTAAAGTTAAGCACTTCCTAAGAATAGCTTTAAGAAGAAAATAAATTTTAAATTTTTATATTGCATAAAGTAAATTGAATTAAATTCATACCATTATAGAAATCTTTAGTTTCTCTAAAAATAGACTTCCAATTGAGCCTTTCCTTGTCTATCTTTTCCTCAAAAATATTCATAATCTTGCGAGAGCATGCTCTAGATGGTTCCAAACTAAGAACAATAATTGAACATAAACAAATAAGAAATAAAAAAAATAGTAAGAACGTAAAACCATTGTAATAAAAAAATGATCAAAGTAAGGACTATATGAAAAAATACATTTTATGTGAGCTATAAAATAATGACAATCTAAATCATTATTAATGATAATAGTCCAAATGCTAAAAACATATTTGAACAATGACATAATGCAACTCATAAAATGTTTTGCAAGAATTCAAACATTATTTCAACAATCATATTACTAGTAGATATCTATAAATCATGTTGAACAATGCAATTAACTATACATTTTTTATATAATTTCAAGAATGCAAAATAGAATAAAAGTAAATATATCAAATGGGTCATAATGTGCTTGCACATGCCATTTTTTTTATGATCGCTCGAGAACGGGCCACCATATCATGCTCTACAAAGCATAGTTTGTTGCATGAGTTATAGCATGCTATCATGGCTATAAAACTATGTTACTCGGCATTTGTTCATTGTCATTCTTTTTGGTCAGGTCATGCTCAATTGTGCTAGTCCATGCCAAGCTAGGTCGGGCCTAGTTAGGCTAGCCTAGGTGAGGCTAAGCTAGTTTGGTTCTTTCTAGGTTAGCCTAGATCAAGCTAGGCTAGTCAATATTAGGTCTAGGCTAGCCAAGGTCACGACCATGCTAGCCTGTTTGACTAGCTAGGCTGAAACTGGCCTACATATGTCATCATGCAAGGTCATGCCATGTTGTGACTCCTATGCATGGATGTTTGGTCTTGCTTGGTCCGAGCCATGCCATTGACTGGCACTTAGCATGTTTAGGCATAGCTCTGAAGTGGGCCATGTCATGCCACTTAGTAGAATCATATTGTTCCTCGTGATATGCCTAGGTTGCTCGACCTAGTTGAGACCTCTAAATAAAATAAAAAAAAAATCATAATGTGATTTACTTATAATTTATTGAAAAGGTACATACATTATCGATATTTAGTGTCATAAACTTTGATGTAGGGATAGAATGTACCAGTGAAGGAGATGCAAATTGTGAATTCGAAGGTGCTATCAATGAATTTGTATGTGGATGTGCATCTGCAACATGTAAACCTGAATGTAGAGAAGTGAAAGGTACTATTGTAGGAGGAGGTCAAGATGTTGATGGAAAACTTGTATTTGGTGCAACTATTGGTGGAACTAATGTTGAAGTTTGTGTAAGAGTATAACCAATTGGAGATGGTGTAGATGACTGTGTAGCCCTCTGTCTAATAAGGTTATGGGATTCCTTTGTAATAGATTTTCTCATGTTAATGTTTTGGCTTCTTGTAATTGTTAAAAAAATACAATATAAAATAGACAAATATTGCAATAAAAATAATTGGATAAATACTCAACACATATTTGCATGAACAACAAGCATATCCATAAACACCAGATATAGCCTTTAACCATTTAGAATATGAATGATAACACAATATAATGCAAAATAAATAAGTAAATTAGTGGTTATTGCTATCACTATCACTAGATTCAACATCTTCATATTCAATTTCATTTTCATATGTATCTTTTATTTGTGACTCACATATTAGTTCCTCTGAGAGTTTATAGTCATCTTTTACTAAATCAACATGTTCTTGGAATGCTTCGTAGAGCATAAATGAGTTTTTCATCCATGAGATTTTGATTAACTGACTCATATTCTTTGAATGCAATACTAATAATTACTATTTTGTCAATAGCTAAAAAAAATCTATAAGAAGGTTGGCTTTAACTTTGTATATATCCAACTAATCAAACTTGTATTTTCTCAAGCTAGGATAAGGTACATAATATACTTGTGCAGCTTGCATAACAAGTATTAACTATTCATTCTTGTTTAACTTTCACTTATAGTTAACATTAACAAAAAAATTACTGTTTATGAACCTTCATTCCAATATTAATAATAGGATAAACCAAATCGCACTTGAAAATTATAGTATATTTAATTGATGGCGTTGGGGATTCTTGCTGAAAAATCTTTATTAGCCTATCATAATAATCATTCTCTATCGCATTATAATTTGTGCCCTTAATAAAAATTCTACTATTTGAAGTTAACCTCATAGAACCATGTGATTTTGGATAAAATTTGCAAGCATTAACAAAATATATGGGGAATATCTCTATGGTTCATAAAGGGTATTTGGCAAGATCTTTAATGAATGAATTATCAATGACATTATCATGTGCTTATAAATAAAAAAAATGATGTAAATTGAGGATCATGACATTATTAATTATTATTTTAACATCACAATTTTATTACATACATAGTTCTCAAACAATTCAAGCTTTACATCAAGCTCTTCATCAGCAATGGCATACGATATTTATTTATCTCATGAATATACATGCTTATAAAATGAGAAAATATTTTTGATAAGTGTTATAAATAATAAGTATCTTCTGAGGTGAATAAATAGATATTTTGTCACTTACTTGACATATTGATCAACCTCCTCACAATTCAACATAACAAAAGTTCATGGAGTCTCATACTTACTATTAGATAACCTCCAAGATTTTGATCATCCATATGATCAATTTGGATGTTTAAATATCAAAAGTATCCCTTTGATGTCATCATCATCACTACCATCATCTTTGCGAGGAACTATCCACATTCTAGTATACACATGAGGCTCAAAATGATATGAAAAAAAATTGAATATCTCTTCCACTAAGTATGCTTTGAAAATTGAACCTCTCACTTTGGCCTTGTTAATGAAATTCTTCTTCAAATGTCCAAGAAATCTAAAATAGCAAGTTTTCATATTAAGTATAAATATTTGCTATATTATTCACTACATTATAGAATGTGGCAGGATATTAAACTTCTATTATTTCGAAAGGATACATCCAATGGTACTGCATTAGACTAGTAATTTTTGCCTCATTAGGCAAGTGTATTGAATGTATTTCATTGAATCAGAAAAACTAGGAGGAAATATATGCTCTAATTTACAAATAATAATTGGAATATCTCTTTCTAATCTCTCCAAAGCTTCCACTTAATTGTTGTTGAAGTTAAACCTTTAAAAAAATGCTTAACTCTATCAAATCTTATTATACATTTGTTGGAAGGAGTTCACAGAAAGCAATAAGAATTTGTGTGCTGCATGAAAACATGGAAATGGTGGCTCTTAATTCCAAACAACTTGTTCTTTCTCATGTCTACACACCTAGGCTTATTTGAAGCATTACCATCAAAAAATTTTGTTTTTTACCCATCCACACTAGACATGTTTTATTGTGTATATCTAGTGTATATTAGCTAGTCATCTATTTGCTTCAAGATATGTTCACTAGTCATTATAGTTGGTGGCGGTGCCATTTATATTTTATTCTCAAGGAAAGAGTGTTTGTTACACTTGAATACATGATCTAAAGGGAGAAACTTATTGTAATTATCAAACCAAGTTGTCTTCTAATCATTAGTCAATGTAAATACTTGTGAATATTTCATTTAATATGGAAAATAAAGTTTGTTCGATGTACTCAAACATGAGAGCCTTGAGTAAGCAGGAAAATCACTAATAGTCCACATGGGCATAACTTTCATTTGAAACCTAGGTTTTCGAAATACATCATAGTTTGCATACACACTTCCCAAAGTTGTTTCAATTCTACTAGCAATGGTTGAAGAAAAATATATATCTTGTTTTTTGGAATTCTAGGCATAGGAATAATTATAGATAAGAAGAAGTACGTCACCTTCATGCACACCTGATGTAGGGGGTTATATGGGATAACTATTTTTGGTCATAATGAATATTGTTGTCCTGACTGACCAAATGGATAAAATCATTAGTACATAATTCCAATCTCGCAATAGAATGCTCCAAAGCAAATGAACAATGTATGCGGCTAAAATACTTTCATGCCTCAGAATTAGATGGATGACACATTATCCAATCTTCTTGAATATGCTCATCATGTCATTGCATATGTGCATCTGTTGCTTCTAAAGAATACAACCATTGCAACCTCAGGCTTAAAGGAAAGTAATACATCCTCTTGAATGAAATATGTTTTTGTCTTTATAGTTTTTCAATGCACTAACATCACTTCAATATATCATATAATTATTATTGCAAAAGTCCATCTTCTCAACCAAATGATCAAGGCCTTGAACTAATTTCTTTATTTTGTAAAACTTGTCAATCATTTTGTTATCAACTGGTAATATCTCTCATAAAAACCAAGTGAAATCATCATAGCATCATTTTGAAAAATGATGCTCTAACTTCATATGCAACAATCCTGCCGCTATAGACATCTAAGAATATGTAGTGCACCCATCCCAAAATTTTTTATCAACTACATTGACCAACTCATACCCATTTTATGCATTCAAAGTTGGCGCTTCCTTAATGATATCATTCTCATATGTAGACCCTATAGCATCAAAAATTATTGAGTAGTATAGATCCTTTGGTTTAGAATCAATGACTTGTTAAATGACAAGTTGATTGCTCAAAGTACATACTCTTATATGATTCTCCAAGACTATTCCACACATAATAGTTTGTAACAAATCTCTTACTAAATAAGTACACCATAGCATCATCTAATTCCAAGAACTTCCAATGATGATACTTTTTACAAGGACACCTTAGTTTAGTCACGTCAAATGTTCCATATTGTTTAAATACATAAGCAAAAAATCTTTCAATCCCATAAACAAAATATTTGTTAATGATACCAACAAAATTGAGTCTAGTATATATTTATTCACTACCCATGCTCATGTTTGTTATCTCTAAAAATATAACAACAATATGAAAATTGTTAAATACTTATAAATGATATATGTGTGTGTGTGTGTGTGTGTGCGCACGCGCATGTGTCAATACCCACTAAAGAATTACAATATTAGTTAAGATCACATCCATTCACGACCCAAACTCATGTTTGTTTTTTCTAAAAAAGTTCACAACAATATGCAAAGTTTTATAAATTAATTAAAGATATATATATATATATATATCTATATCTATATCTATTTATGAATCCATGTGTGTGTATATATAAACACATATATACTATGTATATATAAATGTATATGTTATGTATATTTACATATATATGTTATGCATATATACATATATTCGCAATGCATATATACATATATACACTATGTATATATACATATTGTAGTTTTTCCTCTTAGAGTTTTTCCTTTTGGAGTTTTTCCTCCAAGAGGAAACACATCCATTCACGGCTTTAGTTATGCACACACACATACATATAATTTGAACTTGTAATGATTCAAACAACCAAAACAATAATACATAAACCAATAACACATAACACGCCAACACATAACAATTCATCAAACAACAACACTCAAACAACAATAACATAATTTTGTTAAAAATTAATGATGGAGAAGTCCCCAAGTTATCCAGCAAGTATAGAAGATCTTACCTGAGTCTGAGTGGCCTTGCCTATAGAATACCAACAAACATATCAACCAACAACACTCAAACAATAACACATCAATGTCAACATAATTATTTATCAAAACTACAACACATCAATGTCAATATAATTCTATCTCAAAACAACAATACATCAAAGTCAACATAATTCTTTCTCAAAACAGCAACACTAAAACATCTAGAATCCATGAAGAAGAGAATAAATGACATCCAGTGACATTACAAATAGATTCCAAGTATATAAGGCATGTGGAAAGTAGAGAATATGTGTGGCAAGTAGAGAAGACCTTGATCCCAAACACAGAAGATGCCTTAGGGTGTAGGATTTGAAGAAAATGTTAGAATCATGTGACAAGTCGACTAGACGCCCAATTCACATGGCATCAAATAATGTAAAAATTTTTGTAATTGAAAAATAATGATATTAAGAAAATTACTTACAGAAAATTTTCATAGTAATCTACCTTAGATTTTCCAAATTTCCAATTGCCTACGAAATACTCAATATGTAATTTTCCGTATGATTTCTATTAGTAAATGGTACCTAAAATATGGCTTCACAAGCCGCATGAAAATTACATACGGAACATTTACATTGATAACTATACGTAAGTTTTTCATTGGAAGAAAGAAATATACTGATTGAACACTTCTGTAGGTAATCTATCATATGTATTTCATAAGTAATTTACCTAGAGGTTTCAATTGGGTCGGTGAGCTTGGGCATGGCTTGCAGCCCCACCCGGTTCAGTAGTGCCTTGAACAACATGATATAGCCTAGCATTATGCCTTGGGCTAAGCTAGGCCACCTCGATTTGTGTCATGCTGAGCCGGAATGAGTCATGTCTTGTTCAGGGTCAGGCATGATTTGTGTACCTGGTTCGATGACATGGTAAACTAGTCCGAGTGACTGCTCGATGGGATCCCCATCGGACAGTCACGTGAATGCTTTTATTTATTTATTTTTTAAATTCGACCGCCCCATCATGGAGCGGTCCATTTTTAAAAAAATTGTCAGCCCCATGGCCAATTGTAATTGGCTGGCCACCTGCCCATTTTTTTAATGTTTGGCATAGTTGTCATGGCCGTGCACTTTGCCATTCCCACCATACCATCTTAGGCTAGTGGACTATGCACCTTGTCATGCCTGGCATGTCACAGGATTTTAACTGTGCTTGGCATGCCATGGTGGAATGACTATATCAAAAAAAAAGTTTATACCCGACATAGCATGACCCATTTGACACCTTTAAATCTATCATTATTATTTAATAGTTAAATTTCTAATTACCTTTGAAATACTTCATAGGTAATTTTAATATGTTTCTTTCAGTAAATGATACCTATAATTTGGCGCCCACGTGCCATATAACACTTACTTATAGATTATTCATGTTAGTAATTATTCGTAGATATTTTGTCTGTGAATATAAATTTACCGATGGAACACTTTAATAGGCAATTTTTTGTAGGTATTCCATAAATAATTTTCTTATTACCTACATAAAACTTGATAATTTTTCATAGGTTATTTATTGGTAGGTGATACCTAAATTTTGGTGCCCACAAGATACAAAAAAAGGTACCTATGAAATATTTTTGTTAATAATTTCTCTTTGGTATTTCATCGGTAAATTGTAGCAAAAATACGTGAAAATAAATGAGAATGTATTCATAGCTAATCGTTCTAGATTCTATAACTACAAGAATCTCTCATATATTTTAGAACTTTATAAGACAATCTATGACCTGAAGCAAACATCTCGAGAATTAGCTAAAGAGGTGCCTAATTTTGGTTGGATTCTGCTATTCTCACTTTGATTCATGTCTCTTCACACTTTGATTCATGTCTCTTTATGCTTCATACAATTACTATGAATGATAATGCTACTCTTTACTCTTTTATTTCCTAGCCAGGTACTCATTTCTTTATCAATGACTTTGGAAACTTACTCTATATTCTAGTATTAAGATCGCTAAAACAACTTACAGTCTCATTCTCTCTCTCTCTCTCATCAAAAATAGTTCCAACACATCAAACAATGAATTCTACTAGGCAAGCTCAAATATCTATAATTTACAAGGCCGAATATCTTTGTTATAAACAAGCTCTTTTAGTTCACAACCCATCAAATAATGAATCATTAACAAGCTTTAAAATGTCTTTAATTTCTTCTTGGAAGCTCAGAATGTGATATCCTTTTTTGCTGCTATTCAACTCTCTTGTTACATAGATTCTTTGATATAGACTGGATTGGTGATCATGAGGATCACATTTATATCGGGCTTATGTTTGCTTTTTTTGGTGAGAATCCTATCACTTGTCTTCCAAAAATAAGTATTTTGTCTCTTGCTCTTTAATTGAAGTCGAGTATTATGTTATTGTCAAAAGTCCTTTGTAATCTATTGGTTAATTAATCTTCTAGAAGAGCTTGGATTTTTTTTCCCTCATAGTCAATCATTTTACTTCTATCCTAGTCAATCATTTTACTTCCATCCTAGTCAATCATTTTACTTCCATCCTAGTCAATCATTTTACCTTCATCCTAGTCAACCATTTTACTTCCATCATAGTCAGTCATTTTACTTCCATCCTAGTCAATCATTTTACTTCCATCCTATCACTTTGTTCGCACCACAATTAATAAAATATTTTTCGTGTTGCTCATGTTTCATTTCAAGTTCAGCTCATCTGACCAAGCCCCTATGCTTCTCAATTTTTGTCCTATACTATTTCAAGATTAATGTTTTATCTACCCTACCATCTGGTAAGGGTCGAATAGGATAGCTACCTATTCACCTATTCTTTAGAATAGAAAAACAGATTATATATTTATTTTTTCATGTATATAAATTGATTATAATAAATTTGTATGACCTAGTTTTCTAATCCTATTATTAAATTAATTATTATAAATCTAATTGACATTGTAGGTTATATTGTAAAGAATATGAAATATTTACTAATACTATATTACATATATTTAGCATACCTTCAATATGCAGACATTAAATTTTGAGATTTATTAGATTTTTGAGAGCTGACTTGGACCCATGTTTAGGGAAGAGTTTCTTCTCAACTATCAGGTTTTGGGAATGCATTCCCATTGAAGGTTCTGTACTATAGGATTCTCAACATTTTCTACTTTTTTTAGAGTTGCTGACATCGGCTTTTTTGATAGTGGGGAAAATTGTTATATTTTAATTACAATTCCTTGATGAAACAAGGATCTATAGAACATTATAAGAAGAAGAAGATAGAAATCAAGAGAAAAAGAGAATCGTCAAGGAGAGCAAACAAAGCATAGTAATCACAATATCTAAAAAATGTCATTCACACTCTAATAAAAAAAATAATAGTGCTCATATATCACACGTTAAAAATATAGTAAAAATAAAAGGTAACTTTAATTTGAATGGTGTAGCTAAATGCGCTTTAATAATCCCTTTATCGATATATCAGAAGTAATAGGCCCGTGACAGAATATTGATACTGAAAGTTTAAGTGCATCAAATACAAGCCCAATATCAACATTCTCCTCCATATGTAATTGGTATGAGTCCCATCTTTTCTCTTTGGCAACCCAACTTTTCTTTAGGTAGTAATTTAGTGAAAATATTAGTTAACTATTCTTTTGATCTACAAAAAACTAACTTGATTTCATTAGTTTCAATTGCATCTTTAATAAAATGATACTTAAGCACTATCTGTTTTATTATGCTATGCATCACAACATGACTAGCTATGGACATGGTGGACTAATTGTCATAGTATTTTTAGACATACCCCCAATCACTATCATAGTAACTAGTTATCTTAGTCTGTTTGATTATAGAGTATTTTAATCCCAAGTCTAAGGTCCATTTGAGATACCTTAAGATTCAATTTGCAGCACTAAGATGAATATGGTTAGGTGCATGCATAAATCTAGACAGAAGGTGTATTGCATACACTATATCAAGTCATGTGGCACATGCATACAATAGACTACTAATTAGACTTCTATAAAATTTACCATTAATTATTTTGCCTTGAGCAGAACCCAATTTTTGGTTTATAATTAATGGACTAGAAATAGAAGTACAGTCTTTCATGCCATAATTTTTTAGTATTGATTAAATATATTTTGTTTGGTGCACTATTACCCCACTTGAGTCTTGAATAATTTCAAGCCCCAAGAAGTGGTTAAATGAGCCTAAGTCCGACATTTCATATTTATCTAACATGTCATGTCTAAAGGCTTTAACCAATTCAAATTTATTACTTGTAAGGATTATGTCATCTATATAGATTGACATAATTAATATTTTAGAATTTCTATCTCTCTTAATATATAATATTGACTCACTCATGCTTCGTTTGAATCCTTAATTCAACTACTCTGAGTTTATTTATTGATACCAAGCATGGAGAGCTTGATTCAACCCATAGATAGCCTTGTTTAATTTATAAACACAGTGCTTAGCTCCTTATATTACAAACCCAGGGGGTTGTTCTACATAGATATATTCTTTCGGGTTATCATTTAAGAAGGCATATTTTATGTCTAGCTGGAACATAGCCCATCCTTTCTGTCTAGCTAGGGCTATTAGAAACCTTATAGGTTCTAACATTGCTACTAAAACCAAGGTTTTGAAATACTCAGTGCCAACCCTTTGGGAAGCACCCTTGGCCACTAATCTAGCATTGTATATGGCTTGATCGCTAT
Source organism: Sapria himalayana (assembly GCA_029783825.1). Taxonomy (NCBI): domain Eukaryota; kingdom Viridiplantae; phylum Streptophyta; class Magnoliopsida; order Malpighiales; family Rafflesiaceae; genus Sapria; species Sapria himalayana. The sequence goes on from JAREIK010001435.1 coordinate 1,299,113, forward strand.
TTGGTTAATTCTTAACCTTAAACATCGACTTAACTCTAATACTATGTTTATTTTGGGCTAAGTCTACTAATGTCCAAGTAATGTTTTTTTTATGATAGACATTTTTGTCTTCATAGCATCAACCCATACTTGGTGCCCTACTACATCTTCACAGTTGAAGTACTCAACTAAGTAGTAATTACACAATTGGTATATCTCTTCTATGGTCTTATACTTAACTGGTGTATTAAATATATCATTCATGTCTATGTTTTATATCTGACTCAGAATGAGAACTAAAATCATACCATGGCGTGCTTTCAATATCATTATTATCTGCTGAAGTATCTAGATTTCACCCTTGGATACTAATTTTTTGCAAATCAGTATTTTGCAAGTTGATTTTCCATTTAGCATTCTCAGCAAAGATACCATCTCTACTTGCCAGAAATGTTTTTATTTTCAATGAATACAATCTATAACCCTTAGATTGCATAATTTATCAACTAAAATGCATTTTAGACTCTCATAATCTTACTTAGATCTAATAGGTTTTAGTATGTGAGAGTAGCAGCACTCCCAAATAATTTTAAGTGGTGTACATTTAGTTTTCTCCCACTCCAAGCCTGTAATGGAGTGAGATCTTAAAATGCTTTAATTGGATATCTATTGAACAGATAAACTATTGTGTTAATAGCTTATACCCAATAATGTTTAGGTAGTGTTTCTCACTTAAAAGTGTTCTGACAATTTATACTATACTCCTATTTCTTCTCTCCATAATACTTCTATTGTGGTGAGTAGGAAGTGGTTAGGTATCTCTAAATTCCTCTCAGTTCACAAAAGTTATTGAATTTCTATGAGAAAAACTCACCACCTCTATCTATTCTGAGTGCTTTAATACTCATATCTGATTGTCTTTTTGTTAGGTATAAAAACTTCTTGAAATACTCAAAGGCTTCTGCCTTATATTTCAAGAAGTAGACCCACATCATCCATGTACAATCATCAATAAACAACAAAAAATAATTATTGTTTGTCAAGGATTGAACTGACATAGGTCTGCATATATTTGCATGAATTAATTCAAGAGGTTGGGATGTTCTCTAAGTAGTTCTTTTGGGGAAGCTCTGTCTCGATTGCTTACTCATGGCACATTTCTCACATACTGAAGAGGGAATGTTTAGATTAAAGGTAGGTAACTCACAAGTTGGTTTTGTGAAAGTAATTTCAAAATTGAGTAGTTTAGGTGGCTAACCTTCCATGCCGCAAAATTGACTCTTGTTCAGTACTCATACTTAGTGCTATATTCAATTTCTGATCAAGGATCAGTTGAAAACTCCTTCCACTTAATATTTTCACTGTCCAGAGAGGAATTTCTGACTCTTGATTGTATATATGTATGAATTATTTTTGAGAACAAAGTTATAACCATTCTCCATTAATTGTCTCACACTAAGGAAAGTCTAGTCCAATGCTAGTACTAGCAGTATCATTAATGACATTTTCTCTAGTAGGGGTGGAAAGAGTGACTTTTCCCTTAAATTTTTCTTGGAGAAGATCACCATTTCCTCACTTGACTTGTGATTTACTAGTGGTTGTAAATTTACAAACATGTTATGAATTCCAGATATGTGATTTGAACAACCACTATCCAGAAGCCATATATTCAGAGAGGGATTATTCTTAGTTTCTAACACATAGAATATGTGTTCCATAGAGTGGGTTTCCTCTGTACAAATAGCATATTGAATTTTCCTTAACCTACAATCCTTAGAAAGATGCCCAAACTTTTTACAGTTTAGGTACTAGTTTTTAGTTCTGAACCAACACTCTTTCTCATTGTGGTTATTTCTCCTGCATATTTTTCAAGAGACGTGTGAATTCCTCGTGTGAGGTATGTTAGAAGATATAGAAGATGTATGATTATTATTTTTACCTCTTGATTTATTTTTATTAACATGCCTAGATTTCTTTTTTATGCCTTATGTTTTTGTCACCTGATTTTCTTCTTTTAAACTTAGTTTCTCTCATCTTGATTACATGGTTGATTTGGCGGTAGTCTCTACTCTTTTGAGTAGTCAATTTTCATAAGATTTTAATGAGCTAGGGACTTGTTGAGTTATCATTTCTAACAGATCCTTTATTTCTTCTATAACTACAACAATGGGATCAAATTTGTCAGGCATGCATATAAGTAATTTTTCTATCATTTGAATTTTTGTAATGTGTTTACCGTGGATTTATAACTAGTTAACTACTTCTAGAAACTGAGTAGAGAAATCAATGAGAGAATCTTAGTAACTCATTCTTAGATTCTCAAAGTCTCTTCTTAAAGAATGAAGAAGAGCTCCTCAGAATTTTTTATCTCTCTGAAATTCTTATTTAAGAAGATCTCATGCTTATTTTGTTTTAGTACAACTTAATAGTCGAGGGAATATTATATTACTAACACCATGTTGGATGAATAGTAATTCTCTGGCATTAGTTTTTCTTAATTCTTATTCTTTTAACACCTTTTTTTTCTTTATAGAAGAGAGGTCTTCATGTTCTGTATAACCAGTATCTAGGAGTTCCCAAATATCTTGAAATATAAATAGTGTTTTTATTTTGACAAACCAATCATCAAAGTTTTCTCCATCAAATAAGAGTATAAGGATGGATCCCGTGCTTGAGGAACTTAGATTTGTCATTGCCATAATAAATTTGTTCAAAAATCTTTGAGAAATTTGAACAAAAAATTAGGAATCATATATGATAGGGGTTAATTAACACATAATATTTCTAGATTTAAATAGATCTACACCAAATCTAATAGATCTGTGAGTTTCTATTTAGGTATGAGCAAGAGCTCATGAATAGTTTGATTAGGAGAAGGTTTTTTGAATGATCATTTCAAAATAATCTTCATTCATATATCAGAACTATGCTCTGATACCTGATATTGTATTTTAATTATGATTCCTTGAAGAAATAAATATTTATAGAATACTAGAAGAAGTAGAAGAACAAAGAAATCAAGAGAGAAAAAATTGCCAAAGAAAGAGAACAAAGCGCAATAATCACAATATCTAAAAAATGACATTCCACTACTACAAAATAGCAAATTAATGACGTTTTATTCCTTGACGCTTTCAGAAAATGTCATTATTCTATTTGTAATTAGACATTTAATGACACTTTTATAAAAGTGTCATTATTTCGACAATGTATTCTGTTTTTATGACACTTACTAGAAGTGTCATTGTTAATTTAACAAAACTTAAAATTAATGATGCTTTATATCTTGACGCTTTTATAAAATGTCATTATTATATTTGTAATTATACATTTAATGATACTTACTAGATCTTTCATTGTTAAGACTAATAGGTTAGGAAAATTTCTTATATCCTTAAAAATTTCCAAGGAATAAGGGGCTGAAAATTAAAAACCTTGTCACTTTTATTAGTGTCGTGGATGTGAAAAATTTAATTTTGAATTTATTGATTTTTAACTAATTTCTTTTTTATTTTTTTTAATAATTAATAATATTTTTATTTTTACTCTATAAAAATAAAAAAAATTATCAAATTTTAGTTGAAAATTATTTATTAAAAATAAACAGAAACTTATGATAAAATTAAAAAATATCTAAATATTTTTACATTCAAAATTGAGTTTTTTATTTATAAAATAAGTAATAATATTTAATTTTAAAATTAATTTGTTAATATTTAATTTATTCCTAAGAGAAATAAAAACATAATGCAAATATAAAGTGATTTAACAAAATTATGTGAAAAATTTAATATTATTTAAAACTTAATTTAATATATTAAAGAATCTATCGATAGAAAGAGTTGCATTTTTTCTTCATCACGTTCGGCCATTTCCAACAGCTCGGGTTCAAGCTCGCGTCTTCGATATCATTGGTCATATTTGCAGCATCCTGTAAGTTTCTCCTTTAAGTTTATAATTGTATCAACTCTTCCATACTTTTAACTTTTATCAAATAAAAGTGCATTGAATCAATGGAATTGACGAGGTTAACCTAAGAAATGAATGTGAACTTGTTCCGATCATTTTGCATTTATTCGCAGCTTCTTCCAAATTCTTCTGTTTTGCATCTTATATTATGCATAAACTTATCATAATTCACAAGTAGAGAGAAAGAGATAGGGGGGAATAAACGTTATGTTCTCATTTTTGGTTCTGGGAGAAGATTTATCTGGACATGCTTCTCTATGGCGTCGTTTTTCATTTCTCTTAGGGATGGAAATCTCTTTGCTTATTTATATCTTTCTTCCTCAAGGTTGTTGTATTCTCGCATATTATCTCAGTGAATAGATTATTACGTGGTGCACGAAAGGTCCTCGCCGCCCTTTATTGTTAAATTAGTATATATGTTACCAAAATACATAATGCTTAATGGCTACCCTGGTTATACTGATATTTTTTGTAGATTGGCAGGACAGAATAAAAAGATGAAAATGAGTTAAAATTGTGATCGAAAGATAGAAATTATAGTTCAAATAATCTTGTCATCAGTTTCTACACGGCTTTGATTTACAAACTATGGAAAGTGGAGTTGTACATGGTTTATGCATCATATATTCGGCATCGTATTTTTTGTTGCTATTTTGTGAAGTTTAATTAGTTATGTTTCTATCATTCTATGCAGATTTTGTGATATTGGTGTTGGTTTTATCGGTGATTTTGCCTTAGTTGAGTTATCTGCTCCCTATTTTCAGGCTACTATTATGCCATAGAGTAATAATGATTTCTTTTCCATTTCTCATTTTCAGGCTCAATCTTCAGTTCATCTTGCAAGGTCCAATTTGCTAATTACAATAGATAAAGAGTGGGCAATTCTTGTTGCTGGCATTGAGCAGGTCTTTATCCATTCTTTTTTTTATCTCGTGTCATTTTTATACATGTTATTCTATTTGTTCTCTCGTCCTCTGTTTATCAGATAGTGACAGAAATAAAAAAAAATGAGGCTATATTTCATAAAAATGTGTGCTCAATAGTCATGCCATTTCAAAATCAATTATCCTAAGGACCTAGAGACATTTAATATCATATCTATAAAATGACTTTTATCATATTTTACTTTAATTTAAAGTATAATTAAATGATATTTTTTGTTTAAATAATTTTTTTTCTATGAATCAAACTTACTGTAATAAATAATTTCTCATTTTTAAATATTATTTTTATAATTTTGCCTATGTTAAAAAATTCAACAATATTACAAAAAATAATGCTCATCTCTTCTATCTTATATTTGACATGCATTTAAATATTTTATTAAATTGATTTTTGAATTTTCTTTTAACAGATAAATAAGAGGTTGCTCAACGAATAACATTGGACAGTTGATGATTTCTTCCATTTGAAGTGTGATATCTATTGGAATTAATTTTTCTTTAAAAATGGATCGTTCATGGATCTCAAAGGATAGAAGATCGAAGGAATATGAAGATGGAGTTGAAATGGTTTGTTGTTATTGCATTACAAAATTCTACAAATAAAACCGCCATTAAATGTCCATGCTTACAATGTGGTAATATGATTTTAAATACTCCTCAAATGATTCGAGACCATTTGTTTTTCTTTGGAATTGATCATAGTTACTATACATGGTATTTGCATGGAGAGGCAGCTCCAAGTGGCCCACCTTCCATAAGAGCAGAACATTATGATAGACTTCAATTTGATGATCAACGTGGTAAAAATAGAAATAGTTAAAGCTGCACAAGAGGATTGTCAATATGATCCTCAAATCTTTGCAAGATTACTACAAGATGCAGAAACACCTTTATATCCTGGTTGCAGAAACTTTACAAGATTGTCAGCCTTGATCAAATTATACAACTTGAAAGCACATTTTGGGTGGTCTGATATTAGCTTTTCAGAACTTTTACAAATTCTTGGAGAAATGTTGCCTTTAAATGATGAATTACCTTTGTCGATGTATGAAGCAAAAATGACATTAAATTCTTTGGGAATGGAATATCAGAAAATCCATGCATGCCCAAATGATTGTGTACTTTATCGGAAAAAGTTGAAAGATGCATCCTTATGTCCTACCTGTGTAACTTCGAGGTGGAAGATAGATAACACAAGAACTAAGAGGAGAAAGGAAGTTCCTACGAATGTAATGTGGTATTTTTCTCTAATTCCAAGATTTAGAAGAATGAATCAATCATCAAAAATTGCAAAAGAGTTCATATGACATTTTGAAGAAAGAAATTTTGATGGGAACATGCATCATCCATCAGATTCACCATCTTGGAAGAAAGTTGATCACAGATGGCCTAAGTTTTCAATAGAACCTAGAAACTTGAGACTTGCAATTTCTGTAGATGGCATAAATCCTCGCAGTTCATCTAATAGCAAACATAGTTGTTGGCCCATTCTCATGATAATTTACAACCTTCCTCCATGGTTGTGCATGAAAACAAAATTTATGATGTTATCTTTATTAATTTCAGGTCCACGACAACCTGGCAATGATATTGATGTCTATTTAGCACTGCTAATAGAAGATCTTAAAACATTGTGGGAGGTCGGAGTTCAAGTTTACAATCCACATAAACAAGAAATCTTTACTTTAAGAGCCGTTCTTTTATGGAAAATAAATGATTTTCCTGCATATGGAAACATGTCATGTTGCAAAGTTAAAGGATATTATGGTTGTCTAATATGTGGAGAAGAAACATATTCTTGTAGGTTAAAGCATGGAAAAAAGAACTCATATACTGGACATAGAAATTTTTATTCCAAGAACTCATCCTTATAGGAAACAAAAGAACGCATTTGATGGAAAACAAGAGTTCGGGTCACCTCCACAAATATTGACTGGCAATGAAATATTAAAAAAAATCAATGGAATTTGTAATTCTTGGGGGGGGGGGGGGGGAAGGGTTATTCTGGGAAAATCTGAAATCAACAATACAACTTGTTGGAAAAAGAAGTCAATTTTCTTTGATCTTGATTATTGGAAATATCTTCATGTTCGTCATAATTTGGATGTAATGCATATTGAGAAAAATGTTTGTGAAAACATTATTAGTACCTTACTCAATAGTGCAAGTAAGACAAAGGATGACCTTAATACTCGCTTGGATCTTGTAGATATGGGCTTAAGAAGCGAATTGGCACCAATGTTAGATTCGAAGAGAACATATCTCCCTCCTGCATATTATACACTTTCTACAAAAGAAAAGAAGGTGTTTTGCCAAATACTTTCACAATTGAAGGTTCCATATGGATATAGTTCGAACCTTCGAAACCTCATGTCAATTGAAGACTTTAAACTTAATGGCTTAAACTCCCATGACTATCATGCATTAATGCAACAATTTTTTCCGGTTTTGTTACGTTCTATCTTGCCCAAGCATGTGAGGAATGTCATTTGTAGAATGAGTTTATTTTTCAATGCTCTTTGTACTAAAGTCATTGATGTTCCTTCATTAGATGAGTTACAAAATGAGATAGTGGTGACATTATGCTTGTTTGAAAAGTACTTCCCACCTTCTTTCTTTGATATCATGGTGCATTATACTGTGCATCTTGTAAGAGAAGTGAGAATTTGTGGACCGGTTTACTTTAGGTGGAGGTACCCATTTGAAAGGTTTATGAAAGTGTTAAAAGGCTATGTATGAAATCATACTAGACCTAAAGGTTGTATTACTAAATGCTATATTGAAAAAGAAGGTATCGAGTTTTGTACAGAGTATTTATCAAATGTAAAAACAATTGGAATTCCTAGTAGTTCAAACATTGACCACACAGTCAGGGTACCAATATTTGGAGGTCTTACTATGAAGGCTGATTCCAATTTATAGTTACAAGCACATCATTATGTGTTGGAAAATACATCAATTGTCCAACCTTATATTGAGTAAGCACCACTAATTTTTTGTTTCTTTAGTTGTTGTACGTATTATATATTATCCTAATTATTTAATTTTTATACATTACCTCATAAAGAGCACATGCAATGGCTAAAAGCAAAACATCCACGTCAATCAAAAAGTCAAAAGTGGTTACAGGATGAGCATGCTCGTACTTTTACATTTTGGTTACGAAAAAAGGTACTACAATGGTTTATTAAATTTTCCTTTTTGTTTTCATTATTGGTTACCATTTAAATTATATTTGTATCTTATTTCTATAGGTTGAAGTTGCATTGGAAAATAATGAACCTGTATTTGAAACCCTTAAATGGATAACTAATGGTCCAAGCCTTTATGTGATGAAGTATAATTGTTATGTCATTAATGGATGTCAATATAACACCAAGGAGCGTGATGATTTACTAGCTACCCAAATTAGTGGAGTTAGTATTGTATCAACGACAATGCAAATTGCTAGTGCTAAGGATAAAAATCCTATTTTCGGGGAACTTTCTTTCTATGGGGTTATTACAGAGATTTGGGACCTTGATTATACTATGTTTAGAATTACAGTCTTCAAGTGTGATTGGATTGATAGTAATAATGGAATCAGGGTCGATGATCTTGGGTTTACCTTAGTTGACTTTAGAAAATTGGCTCATAAGTCAGATCCGTACATATTAGACTCCCAGGCTAAGAAAGTCTTTTATGTACAAGATGAGTTTAATCCAAGATGGTCAATTATTTTGTCAACTCCTCAACAAGACTTCACAGAAAGAGAAAACGATGATGATCCCATGGACATTTCTATTGAACACAATTCAGTCATATCTTTTTTGCCACAAGTTGAATTATTTGATGCATTGGATGAATCTGATAAAATTTGTAATCGGGATGATTGCGAGGGAATTTGGGTCGAGGACAAATCATAAATATATCCAATTTTTATCTTTGTTATGGCTTTGTGAACTGATACGATTCTAAAGTTTTTTGTTTTTTAATAAAATGCTGACTAGTTAATTTATTCATCGCTATTATTAGATGAATGTTATTCTTTCAATTTTAGTTAATGGCAGGTTGAGAATATTATAAAAATTGACATTATTATGTTTTATGCAAAACATCTGATTAGGTAATGCCTTTAATTAGTTAATTTTTTTCCCTTTAAATATTTTTTTAATATCTTTGTACTTTTTTTTAAACATTATTATTATTTTTATGATATGTATAGAAAAGGAACAACAAGATAAAGCTACTAAAAAAATAGATGTAGAGGGATAACAAGAAAGCCAATGATTATCAAGAATAGGAGCAAATGAATAAAACTTTCAGTTAAGTATAATATTGATGGTGTTTATGTCGGATAAGCTGCGGTGCATCTCACAAGTTATTTATGGGTATTGGCACGAACCATGGGCCCAATTAGATATAGCACTTGGCACCATGTACCTAAGCAATTGAGGAATAAATTGTGGGACTTCATTGAGGTAACCTTGTATTTTTTTTCTATTTATAATGTTTTCTAATTTTATTTGCATATTTTTTTAACAACTAATAACTATGTTCATTACTTTTAGGCTGCATTTACATTGGATTGTAAAAGTAGAAGGAACTATATAAAAACAATTGGCAGGTGCATTAGATCTTTTAAGAACATGTTGACAGCAAAGTATATCATTCCATTCAAAGACCAACTCGAGCTTCTTAAAAAATCACCATTTGAATACAGTTTTATTGAAGATGAAGATTGGACAATTTTTGTCAAAGAAAGATTGACTCAAAGAATTCAAATAAATTTTTAATTATTTTCATGGCATTTTCTCAATTTTTTTTTGCTTAATATATATTAAAAATTGTAGGAGTTTAGAGAAGTTCAAAAGGAAAGAAGAAAAAAGCATATTTATAATCATCATTTTAGTAGGAAGGGATATGCTGGTCTTGAGGCGGAGATGGTAAGTTAAAGATGTTGTTACTTTACTTTTTATTTTATGTTGAATTTTCCTAGAGACTCATTATATTACATTGCAATATTGTAAAAGTCGATAGAAACCAGATTTACTAGAGTCATTGATAGAAGTGTATTATGGAAGAAAGCGATGGTTAAAAAAGATGACACGTATGATGAAGAGGTCATTCCAGTAGTAAAGAAGATTGTAAGTATAAGTTATGGAACAAATATTTCATTTACATTAAAAACTTATTTATATTAACCAATATAAAATTTAATTTTAAAATATAATTGTGTATCAGGATATGATGTTGAAATAGTCACAAGAAAGCAGTTTGAGTTTCAATGGAAATGACATACTTACAGAAGCATTGGGAACTCTAGAATATAGTGGTCGAGTACGAGCTAAAGGAAAGCATTATACTCCACGACATTATTTTTATTCTATGGCAGATAGTGCTTTGCGGGAATTTATGAAAGAATCGCAAGAGCAACAATCAAAGTTTGAGGCAAAGATTTTATTCCAACTCTCTCGGATGGTACCCACCACACCTCAATCTTATGTTGGTAGCTCTAACATGCTCCAAAAACATAGTGTCCTTCCTGAAATTGTTGAGCAACCAAAACATCGAGTAGAAGACCGCACTTCATCAATGCTAGAAGCAAAAAAGGTAAGTTGTATTTTATATTATGTTCATTAATATAAATGTGGTAACACAAACTCATAATTTTCATATCAACTTACCTAGTTGATATGAAAATATAGAAGTAATGTTACAATATAAGTTAGCATGATTACTTATATTAATAAGCTCATTAAGTTAAGATAACTCAATTTTGTCTAACTAATTCTTTTCTACTTGGAAATTATCAATTTTAGATGATTGCATATGACTAAACAATAAAGTTTCATTTTACAGGAAAGGAATTGTCAATTGGCCATAGGGGTAAAAGAAAATGTTGTTGCAGCTTGAACTATGGTACTTGAATGTGGTACTAACTTCCTTGTTGCCGTGGATGTTTCTTATGATCCAAATGCATTACTTCATGTACCTATTCCAAGCCAAATTACCATTATTGAAGATGCTATTGGGCATCAAATTTTATGGCCTGCCCAATTTTTCATTCCTACTACTCTTCGCATCCAGGTATGTGTTTTTTTTAAATAAAAAATTTCTTACTAATAATAATAAAATAATTGTATCTAGGACAATTCTTATTTATAGAATGATATTTTATGTTTGATAGGATTCAAAGATATTTAAGAAACAGAGTACTAGAGAGAGAACATTGAGTTTAAATGAGGAGAATCCTGTATATATCAAGAACTTTGCTACATTAGTTGGTCGTATGTTAAATGATGAGATCGTACATGCAGTAGAAATCATACAGAAGGTTTTTCGACCATCATTTAAGACCTTCCTCATAAAAGAAGATATGGATATCATAATACCATCAACAGAGGTGTCATCTAATTTCCTTATGTTCTATATATGGTAAGATAAACATTTAATATGTTTTTCATATATTTTAACTATCTTATTTATCCTTTAATTTTTCAATATGAGAATTGTATTAAATATTAGTTAAATTAAAATATTAAAACTTTTAAATATTTTGTGAAATTAAATCAGGCACTTGCATACAATGATGGTTGATGCTATAGAGGCAGAGTGATTTATTTTTGTAAATCTGACCTTAGTTTCCAAAGCTGGATTGGGAGAAGCAAGCAATAAAAATAGGTCAAGGATTATAGCTAATCGATTGATGAATGCAAATAATGCAGATTTTGTTTTTATTCCATATAACCCAAGGTAAGTTATTTAACTTAAGTAAGATTATAAGTATGCATATTTATCAAATTATAAATGTTATGTTGATACACTAATGTTAATTTTGTAGTTTTCATTGGGTATTGGTGGTACTTGATATAAAGACTTTGATCACCTATTACCTTGATTCCTTGCATCATCAACCTTCAGATGATCTTAAAGACATTGTTAATATATAAGTTTTTTCCTTCTTAACAAAGAATGCAGCATTGGTTGGCAACAAAAAAAAATTTTCTTAATGCAGGGCTCAAAGAAATCTTCACTTTAAAAAACATACATTTTCAAAAAGAGAGCCTAATTGAGTTGAACTAGGGGTACATAACTCATTAACTGAGTAATATAATATTTAGTTTCTTCTGCTTTATTTTAAACTTATTACAATAAGTCTTGCAAGTAACCCCAATATAAATATATATAATGATTATATTTTTCATTCAGTGCCCAAGACAACAAGGTAGTGTTGAATGTGGATACTATGTGATGAGATATATGAGTGATATCATTCTTGATCAAGGATGTCTAACAACAAAGGTATGTGTTGATATGTTGTTTCTCAATAAATTAGGTTTTTTAAATTTTCCAATTTTATTGATCAATATAATACTTTACTTTTCAACAGTTTAATAGGAAGAAATCATACAACAAAGATGAGTTGAATGAAGTACGATATGAATGTGTGATGTTGGTGACTCAATTAATACTTTCCTCGGTTTGAAAAGCATTGTGGACACCTTTTTGTATTGAAGCAAGAACAAATTATGGTATTTCCAACTTTAACTTTTGATGAGGTTCATAATTTATATCTCTTTTGACCCAAACTATGACTGAAGGTAAATTGTTCGACATAATCATTTGAAGACATTTTAGTATTTTCCTTACACATTCATTATATTTCTATAATTTTTATATATTGAATTACGTTAGTATATTGTATGCATGATTCTTAGGCATTTAAAGGTAAACTTTTTTTAGGTAAAGTTAGGAGATCTTCCAACTTTGGAATGGTCCATGAACTATTGTGATAAAAAAGGTATTTTTTTATTGAGATCAAAGTTATTACTTCTTACTTTCAATTATATATTTAAAACTTGATTATGTAATTACAATTTTTATGTTTTCATACTATCTTTTGTTTATGTTGTCAACCATAGATTTTTTTTGTAGATTGACAATAGAAAAAATTGTGATATCGACTTTTGGCTTCAATACTTTACCACAATAGTATAAATTACTTTTTCACCCTTAAAAAACACAATTATTATTTCAAGGCACAATTTTTTTTTCCTACAGCCAATATTTTATTAATATATCTAGAACTATAAGTTGATTGGATTACTATATTTGTGTAACCAAATAGAACTTGAAATTACATTACATAACATCTCATCGAGTTTTTTTTGATGTGTTGGGAAGATGCAAAGTAATTTAACTTTTCATTTTATTATATTTAATTGGTTTTTGTAGTGTTTTTTCAAGTTGTTTGTGAGATCTTTAAACTCACTACACACCTACAAGTTTTAAATGAATTATTATTGTTTTGTAATAAAAAAAATTTTATCTACTTTTATGCCATAATTGATACATCTCCTGCTTTATATTTTATCGATTACTACTAACTTTGTTTTTTTTGTTGTTAAATTTGTTTAATCGTATATGTCAATTGCTATATAAATTATTTTTATGATATGTTGTTATCATCATGTTTTTTTTTCCAATTCTCTATAATATATTTTTTTCTGCAAGTGTAAGTATTTATTGTTCATCTTTTTGTATGCAGGTTACATTATTTGGAAATTAACTCTCAACTTTGTCATGCTAGTAGGAACTAATTTTATGGAGTTAAGGCACACATGGGTTGCATATATCAGAAATTTTGAATTGAATTTTAGAAATGAATGTTGAAATTGTGTTATATATATATTTTTTGATTTGTATGAAGTCCGAGTTCCCCTTTGTACTGGAAAACTATATTCTTGGTATGGATTGTAAAGAATGTTATTCTTATGTGCATGCAGTATTACAATAACACGTGAAAATATATTTACAATAATTATTAAATTTAAATTTATTTAAATCATAATCATCCTTGATGCTTTTACTAAGTGTCATAGTTAATAAAAATGATACTTTATTTTAGCGTCAATGTATGATTCAACAACACTACAAAAAAACGTCATTATATGTATAGACTTTTTATGTCACGCTAGCGAATGCCACTATCAATAAGCAACATTATATATATATAATGACGCTTTTTAAGTGTCTTTGATTATGATTTTTGTAGTAGTGTTCACACTCTAATAAAAAAAGAATAACGCTGCTTATATATCATAGATTAAAAATACGGTAAAAATAAAAGGTAACTTTAATTTTGAATGGTGTAACCATATTCGCTTTAATGATCTCTTTATCGATATATCAGAACAACTTGATCCGTAATTGAATATTGATATTGAGAATCCAAGTGCATCAAATACAAGTCCAATATCAATGAAAATGAAGTTTCACACGAATTTCTATATCTGCAGACAGAATCTGCCAAACTTATAGGTTAATATTATCTTTCAAGGTTGTCCATAAACAAAATAAAACTTATATATTTGTCAGTTTGTGATATATTGTAGTAATTAATCAAATAACATCATTTTTGGTTAGGGTTTACTGTTTACATTTTTTCTTATCAATGGTTTGTCCATTGTTTCATAGCCCATCAACGTTTCTATGTGAGCTCTCGTTTTCAATGTCTGCCTGCAATCTACGCCATCCATTAATTAACTATCAATTATATTTTTGAGGTATTTTTTTCAGTAGCATTTATGATGGTAGAGACAATGCCACATACCCATCCAACATCATTGGCTATTTAAGTACCCTTGCCTTCCTCTGTGCCAAATGCCACATAGTTCCATTACATTTCACAGTTTCTTCAGAACATCTCTCTCTCTCTCTCTCTCTCTTTCTCTCTCTCTCTCTCTCGCTCTCTGTTTTCTATCCTCGTCTCCATATGTATGATTTACACAGTTTATATTATATGCCAGTTAAATTACATTTTTCAGTTGTATTACATTTCCCAGTAAAATCATGAATTACGATTCATCTGCCTTAAATCATAATCGAGATTTTTGTTGTTTAACAACAAAAATTCCTTGTTAAAAACAAGGATTTCTTAAGAACAATAAGCACAGAAAGAAGAGATAAATAGAAGAGAAGAAGAAGAGAGTCACACGGCAGTAGGAAACCAAGTATCAATCAATAAGAATAATGTTTGCACTAGGTCAAGGAAAAAAAGAGTTTATATATCACCCTAATAATTTAAGCAAAGAAAATATATAAAAAAGACTTTACAGCTGCATATTTAATAAATGCTCATTAAAGGCATAAGAGTCAATTCACTCTAAGCCCGCTCAACTAATCGAATAGCCCGTCAACAGTCCCCCCCCCCATTTGATGTAGTTGAGATCAGACCAAGCTTTTCTCTCAAGTAAACTAGCTTTTCTCTCGGTAGTGACTTCATAAATATATCGGCAACTTGTTCTTCGGTCCTGCAAAAAACCAATTTAACTTCATTGAATTCAATTGTATCCTTAATGAAGTGATATTTTAAGCCTATGTGTTTAGTTCGACTATGCATTACCACATCACTCGCAATAGATATAGTCGATTGATTATCACATTGAATTTTTGTTGGATGATTTTGAGGTTTATCTAAATCACCCAAAAGTTTTCTAAGCCATAGGACTTGGGAGGTTACAACTGAAGCTAAAACATATTCAGCTTCAGTAGTAGACAGAGCGACTGTGGATTGTTTCTTAGACTGCCAAGAAACAGCCGTAGTTCCTAAGTTAAACACATATCCATAGGTACTTTTGTAATCCTCTAGATTTCCTCCCCAATCATTATCACAGTAACCAGTAATTTTTGTATGGTTAATTTTATTGTATTTTAGACCTAAATTAATTGTGCCTTAAGATACCTCAATATCCTTTTGGCAGCACTTAAATGTATGTGATTTGGACCATGCATAAATCGTGACAACAAGTGGACATAATATACAATATCAAGTCTGGTTGCTGATGCATACAGCAAGCTTCCAATTAAGCTTCTGTATGTCTTTCCATTTACTAGTTTTCCTTGAGCAGAAAGTAACTTTTGCTTTACTTCCAAAGGGGTAGAGATAGGCTTGCAGTCACTCATTCCAAAACTTTTCAGCAATAGATTAAGGTATGAAATTTGAGAAATGGACACACCACTTGTGTCTTGAGTTATTTGAAGTCCTAAGAATTGTTTTAGATGTCCTAGATCTGACATTTCATACTTAGTTTTCATTTCTCTTTTAAAGGTATTTATTAATTCAATTTTATTGCTTGTAAAAATAATATCTACATATAGAGAGACAATTAAAATTCCAGAATGCTTATCTCTTTTAATATAGAGTGTAGGCTCACACTTACTTCTGTTGAATCCTTAATTCAGAAGGTAGGACTTAATTTGTTGATACCAAGCACGAGGAGCTTTTTTCAACCCATACAAAGCCTTATTTAATCTATAAACATAGTGTTCAATCCCCTTTTTTACAAACCCAGGGGGTTGTTCTACATAGATTTCTTCCTTTAGTCTTTCATTTAGGAAGGCTGACTTTATGTCTAATTGAAATAAATTCTAACCTTTTTGTCCAGCTAAGGCTATTAAAAGCCTTATGGTTTCTAACCTTGCTACTGGAGCAAAGGTTTCATGGTAGTCTGTTTCGGGTTTTTGTGAGTAGCATTTAGCTACCAATCGAGCCTTATATACAGGCTAATTTGAATTCAATTTAGTCTTAATCCTATAAATCTACTTAACACCTATGCTGTGTTTATTTGGGGGTAAGTCCACTAAAGTCCAGGTGTTATTTTTTTCAATGATAGACATTTCTGTCTGCATTGCTTTGATCCAGAATTGATGTTTTACAGCCTCTTCATAGTTGAGTGACTCAACTGAGGCGTAATTACATCTTTGGTAAATATCTATTAAGTCTTTATATTTAATAGGAGTTATTTTATTTGGTTCAGTCATAGATTCAGAGTTAGGCAAGGAATTACAACTATATTCAGAAACATATTTAGACTTGCATTCAGAACCACATTCAGAAGAAAAATCAGAAGAAAACTCAGAAGAAAAATCAGAGAGTGAGCTGAAATCATACCTTAGAGTGCTTATTAATTTATTGCTAGCTATAGCAGCTTCTATACAACCATTTTTAGTTCTAGAATTTGCTTCATTCAAACTTTCACCCCATTTTCTATTTTCATCAATCAGTATATCTCTACTCACCAAAATTGACTTAGTTTCTAGTGAATACAGTATGTAACCCTTGGATTGCAGACTGTATCCAACTAAGATGCATTTAAGACTCTTTGGGTCTAGTTTGGTCCTTTGTGCACTAGGTATATGGGAGTAACAAACACTCCCGAATACCCTTAAATGTTTGACATTATGTTTTCTTCCAGTCCAAGCTTGCACTGGAGTAAGGTTGTCCAATGCTTTAGTGGGGCACCTATTGAGCAGATACACTAATGCGTTCACTGCTTCTGCCCAAAAAGTTTTAGGTAAACCTTTCTCATTTAAAAGTGATCTGGCCATTTCCATTACTGTTCTGTTTTTTCTCTCCACAACTCCATTTTGTTGTGGTGAGTAGGCAGCGGTCAACTGCTTATCTATTTCTTTAAGTTCACAAAATTTTATGAATTTTTGAGAGAGGAATTCACCTCCTCTATCTATTCTAAGTGTTTTTACACTTAGTCCAGATTATCTTTCGACAAGGGAAAGTAGCTTCTTGAAGCATTCAAGTGCCTCAGACTTGTGCTTCAAGAAGAACACCCATATGTGTCTTGTGCAATCATCAATAAACAGTATGAAGTAACTACTGTTACCTAATGATTTCACTGACATGGGACCACATATGTCAGCATGCAGTAGTTCTAAAGGCTCAGAGGCTTTCCAGGTAAAGTGCTTTGGAAAACTCTTCCTAGTTTGTTTTCCCAGTGAGCACTCTTCACAAACAGAAGTAGGTATAACAAGGTTTGAAGGCACTCCTTTTACAAAATTATTTTAAAAAATGTTTTTTAGGTTTAAATAATTTAAGTGCCCAAACCTTCTGTGCCAAAGAGAAGCTACAGATTGGACATTCATTGATAATGCCCTATCTGTTCTCTCAGCAAATGTCAGTGGAAAGCTTCTTCCACTTGACATCATTACTGTCCATGAGGGTTGATCACTCCCATGATCAAATATTTCACATGTGTTATTCTCAAATGACTGTTTATAACCTTTTTCAATTAACTGGCCAACACTTAATAAATTCTAGTCCAAGGCAGGAACCAAAAGCACATCTTTATGAATTTCGTTCCAGTGCAGGTGGGTACTGCCACTTTGCCCTTGGCTTGCGCCTGAACTAATTCACCATTTCTTAATTTGACTTGTGAATTTACCACTGGAAGTAAATCCACACAGATTTTCTTATTTCCAGACATGTGGTATGAGAAACCACTGTCCAGAAACTAGGTATTTGCTGAAGGTATATTTTTTGTTTCATTTGCATAAAACAGATGCTCTACAAAGGTTACTCGCTCTGTAAAGCCAGCATTCTGTTTGGAGATGCTTTTATAGTTCTTCGAATTATGCCCAAACTTTTTATAGTTTTGGCATTGATTCTGTTTTCGAAACTAACACTCAGTCACAGTGTGGTTTAATCTCTTGCATATATTACAAGAGACAGGTTGCTCTTTAAGTGAGTCATTAGAGAGAGTAGAAGAAGAGCCAGTTTTAATTTTGTTTTTGTTTTTATTTTTAAACCCATACCTTTGAATGCTTCTCTTTCTCCTCATGTATCTGGATTGATTTTCATCCTTGTTGGAATTGTCCTCCCATCTTGACTGCATTGCAATTTCTCCGGAACTTTCTGCCCTCTTCAATAATCAGCTTTCATATGATTTTAATGAACTCAGAACTTGCTAGATTGACAGCTTTGATAAATCCTTGGTTTCCTCTATCACTATCACAATGACATCAAATTTATCAGGCATACAGATTAGTAATTTCTCAACTAATTGAGTCTCAGAGATGTCTTCTCCGTGAATCTTAAGTTGATTAACTATATCAAGGAACTGAGTTGAAAACTCAGTAAGAGAATCTGAGTTTTTCATACTCAGATTCTCGAAATCTTTTCTCAATGAGTACAGAAGAGCTCCTCAAGCCTTTCTATCTCCTTGGTATTCCTCGATTAGGATGTCCCAAGCCTCCTTGGCTTGAGTACAGCCAAGAAATCGGGGAAATATTGCATTACTTATACCTTGTTGGATGAAAAGTAATGCTTTGGCATTTAATTTTCTTAATTCCTTCTTTTTGTAATAATTCTTTACCTTCCAAAATAGAGAAATTTGGGGCTTCTACATATCCATAAACCAAAATTTTCCATATATCTTGGGAGATAAATAATGTTCGCATTTTAACAAGCTAGTAATCAAAATTTTCACCATCAAACAAGGGAATAGGAATTGATCCCGAGTTTGATGAGATTTGACCTTTTGAAAACATATTTATTTTAAAAAACTTGAAAAAATTTTGAACAGAATGTTAGGGTTTTGTAAAAAAATAGGTTTTAAAAGCCACAAAACCTTTAGATCTTAGTAGATCTGGTCAGATCTATGCTAGATCTTAAGAAATTTGTGAAAATAATTAGGTTTTTCAGAGAATGCCTAATCTGGAGAAATTAAATTTGAATAATATTCAAAAATAATCTCGATCTCAGTTAGAAAATTTTGCTCTGATACCAGAATGTTGTTTAACAACAACAATTCCTTGTTAAAAACAAGGATTTCTTAAGAATAATAAGCACAGAAAGAAGAGATGAATAGAAGAGAAGAAGAAGAGAGTCGTGCGGCAGTAGGAAAACAAGTATCAATCAATAAAAATAATATTTGCACTAGGTCAAGGAAAAAAAGAGTTTATATATCACCATAATAATTTAAGCAAAGAAAATATATAAGAAAGACTTTACAGCTGCATATTTAATAAAAGCTCATTAAGGGCATAAGATTCAATTCACTCTAAGCCCGCTCAACTAATCGAATAGCCCGTCAATGATTTTCCCTCTCCTCCTCATAGATGCATTTGGATTAATGGACCGATTATAGTCGGTGCAGGCCCATCTGGGCTAGCCACTATAGCTTGTTTGAGAATGGTGTCCCATTCATTGTTCTCGAAAGAGAAGAATGCATAGCATCTTTATGGAAAAAGTGTACCTATGATAGGCTGAAACTACACCTTCCCAAACAATTCTGTCAGCTTTCGAAGCTCCCATTTCCTATTTCTTTTCCAGAGTACCCTTCAAAGCTAGAATTCATCCAGTACCTTGAGTCCTACACAAGCCATTTCGAGATCAACTCGAGATTCAAAGAGTGTGTGCAGTTAGCCAAGTACAATGAAACGATCGGATTATGGAAGGTGAAAATGGTTTCTATGAGCCATGATCATTTTATGGAGTTTCAGTACTTTTGCAGATGGTTGGTAATCACCACCGGAGAGAATGCAGAGAGGGTAATGCCGGATTTTAAAGGATTGGGTGAATTTCGCGGTGAAGTATTGCATGCTTGTGATTATGAGACCGGTGAGAAGTTCAGGGGAAAGAAAGTTTTAGTTGTGGGTTGTGGTAATTCTGGAATGGAAGTTGCTCTTGATCTCCGTGATCACCATGCCTCTCCTTTAATTGTGCATGAAACTTAGTAAGTCGACTATGGAGATCGTAGTCATTAAAAATGTCATCATTTTCATGAAAAATAATTTTTCTTTCCATATGCATTTCTGCACAACAATTTCCTGTTTCTTTGATAGGTTCACGTACTACCAAGAGACATTTTGGGAAGATCAACGTTTGAACTGGCAGATTCGCTGATGAAATGGTTCCCCATTTGGCTAGTCGATAAATTATTCTTATTTCTTGCTTGGTTAATCCTGGGGAACACTGAGAGATATGGGTTGGGGGTGTTGACGGGCTGTTCGTTTAAGTTGAGTGGGCTTAGAGTAAAATGACTATTAAGCCCTTAATGAGCATTTATTGAATATGTAGCTGTAACATTTTTTTTAATATTTTCTTTGTTTCAATTATTAGAAGGGATATATAAACTCCTTTTTTTTCTTGACCTAGCTGCAGAACATTTTTTCAAATGATTGATAATTGGTTTCCTCCTGCTGTGCTCAACACTTTCTTCTTCGTCTCTTCTCTTCTACTCATCTTCTCTTTTCTGTGCTTACTGTTCTTAAGAAATCCTTGTTTTAACAAGGAATCATTGTTATTAAACAACAGAAGAGGCCAGTTGTCGGTCCTTTAGCTTTTAAGCCGATTCAGGGAAAGACTCATGTTCTTGATATTGGTGCATTTGGAAAGAGTAAGTGTGGAGACATAGTAGTGGTTCCCGGAATTAATAAGTTTTCTCATGAACAAGCTGAGTTTGTAAATGGTCAAATCATTGCTATTTATATAGTAGTTCTAGCTACTTGCTATCAAAGCAATGTCCCTAATTGGCTTCAGGTAAAAACAACTCAAGATCACGCGACAACACTAACACAGATAACTGAAAGCACTCAATTTATCTTTATTGATTTGCAATATATATTGAATTCATCATTTGTGTACATTATGAACAGGAAAGAGAGTTCTTTTCCAAGAATGGATATCCAAGATTGCCATTTCCAAATGGATGGAAGGGGGGAAATGGGATTTATGCAGTTGGGTTCACAAGAAGAGGCTTATCCGGTGCATCTACTGTTATTTTAATATGGGGGTAGGTGAAAATCACCTTGCCCACATTGGAAAACTGTTTGGAGATTTCCAAACTTTTTCCTATATAAAGGAATTTTCTATTTCTTTTGAAAATCATTCCCATGTATTCCAATTTCTCATTTTCTATTGAATGTATTTTATTTCCTGATGTAATTTATTACTTTACTTTTAAATTTTCTATCTTTCAAATTATTGCGGGTTTAGTTTTATTTTATAACAATGGTATCGGAGGAGGTTAGTTAGTAACTTTTGTAGTTAGTGCATTTTAGAAAAGTTCTGTCAAAAGGGCGATAAGAGTCTCAAGGTTTGTGGTTTTTAAGAGGGTAATTGCATCCCTCCACTTACCTAGGAACTTTTTTAGTGTAATAACACAAATTGTTATTATTATTCTCGGTTACTGTTCACTGTAAAAGTGAAATATTGCAGCAAAATTTGAAATAGAAAAATTCAATGAAAGTAATTTTTCATTGTGGAAAATGAAAATTAAGGCAATTTTGAGGAAGGATAATTGCTTAGATGCAATTGGAAAAAGGCTCACCGGAATTCCTGACAACAAGTGGAATGAGATGGATAGTAATGTAGTAGCTGACCTGCATTTAGCACTTGCTGATGGAGTATTATCGAGTATGGCATAAAAGAATACGGCAAAAGAAATTTGGGATACTTTCACAAGGTTGTACAAGGCAAAGTCACTTCACAACAAGATCTTCTTAAAAAGAAGACTTTACACTTTACGAATGATGGAATCTGTTACGGTAACTGATCATATCAACACTCTGAATACTTTATTTTCGAACTTACTACGTTGGGGCATAAGATAGAAGAAGTTGAATGTGCTGAGATTTTACTTCAGAGTTTACCTGATTCGTATGATCAACTCATCATCAATCTAATGAATGGTGTATTGACTGATATTTAATTTTTAATAATATTGTTTCTGCCATCTTAGAAGAAGAAAATAGACGTAAAAACAAAGAGGATAGATATATAAATGCACAACAAATAGATGCTTTGATGATGATACGAGGGAGATCAACGGAGCGTGACCCCAGTGGGAGTCAGAATTATGGTAGATCAAAATCTCGAAGTAAGAAAAATATTAAATGTTACATCTATGGTAAGAAATGACACTTAAAAAGAGATTGTTAGTTTAAGAAAAGAAATATAGATGATGAGTTATCTAAGACATAAGGGAATGTTGTAAGCATCAATGATGAAGATAGTATTTTGTATAGTGAGGTAACAACAATGGTTGAAAGTAAAAAATAGTTTAGTGATGTATGGTTGCTAGACTCAGGAGCATCATGGCATATGACTTCTCGGAGAGATTGGTTTCAAAAATATGAACCAATCTCAGGTGGGTCAATGCACATGGGTGATGATCATACTTTGAAAATTGTTGATATGGGTACTATAAAAATTATAATATTTGATGGTATGATTCGTACCATTCAAGAGGTACAACATGTGATTAACTAGAAAAAAAATCTATTGTCTTTGGGACAAATAGATAGTCTTGGATGCAAAACTCATATTGAAAATGGGATGATAAAAATTGTGAGAGGTTCACTCGTGTTAATGAAGGGAGAAAAGATCACGGCAAATTTATTCATGCTTAAATGAGAAATAGTACAGGAAGCAGATGCATGTGTTGCATCAATTACTAAGGAAGAAGAATCAAGAATGATATGACATCTTAAACTATGTCACATGTCAGAATAAGGTTTGAAGATTCTCTCTAATAAAAAGTTACTTCCGGGGCTCAAAACAGTAAATTTACCTTTTTGTGAGCATTGTGTTACTAGTAAGCAGAATAGATTGGCATTTAAAAGATCAAATGTAAGAAGTAAAAATACGCTAGACTTGATATATTCTGATGAATGGGAATCACCTGAAATATCTTATGGAGGAGCAAAGTATTTTGTATCCTTCTTTGATGATTATTCAAGGAGATGTTGGGTATATCCAATCAAGAAAAAGTCAGATGTATTTTTAACTTTTAATGAATTCAAAGCATGGGCGGAACTTGAATATGGGAAAAGAATTAAGTATTTGCGGACATATAATAGAAGTTAGTATACATTTGGTGAATTTCTTGTTTTTTGTAAGCAAGAATGTATCAAACTACAGTTCACAGTCACATACACACCACACCAAAATGGAGTAGCAGAACGGTTGAACAGAACTCTTGTAGAAAGAATGAGAGCAATGTTAACGACTGCAAGACTACCCAAGTCCTTTTGGGCGGAAGCAGCAAAAACTGCATGCTATGTGATAAATCGATCGCCATCAACATTGATTGATTTGAAGACACCTATGGAGATGTGGATGGGTAAGCCAGTAGACTACTCTACTTTACATTATTTTGGATGTCCTGCATATGTGATGTACAACACCCAAGAAAGAGCAAAGCTGGATCCAAAATCCAGAAAATGCATATTCTTAGGGTATGTTGAAGGAGTAAAGAGGTATCACCTATGAGAACCCACTGACCACAAGGTAATTATCAGCAGAGATGTAATTTTTAAAGAAAGAATTGAAGATTATAGCACAATAAAAGAAGTTTCAGAAACTACCACTGTTCATGTAGAAAATGACCAGATACAAGATGTTCCAAAGTCAATGGAGAAAGAATTAGAGCATGAAGCACAAGAACAAGTCGTGTCTGAGGCTCAAGGAGTTAGTCGGCCACTTCGTAATAAAAGACCGCTAGCTTGGCACTCGGAGTATGTTACGGAGAGCAACATTGCATATTGGCTTTTAATAGAAGATGGAGAACCTTCAACATTTCAAGAAGCTTCAAATAATTCAGATGCATCTCTGTAGATGAAAACAATGGTGGAAGAAATTGAAGCTCTACACAAGAACAAGACTTGGAAGCTAGTACCATTACCAATCTGAAGAAAAGCTATTGGCAACAAATGGGTTTACAAGATAAAGTGGGATAGTAATGATCAAGTAGAACGGTATCGTGCAAGATTGGTGATAAAGGGATATGCTCAGAAAGAATGTATTGACTTCAATGAAATTTTTTCTCCGGTGGTTCATCTTACAACAATTAGAGTAGTAATGACTCTATATGCTACACTTGATTTGCATTTGGAGCAGTTAGATGTTTAAACTGCTTTTCTTCATGGAGAAATTGAAAAAGAAATTTATATGTTCCAGCCAGAAGGATTTGTTGAAATTGGTAAAGAGAACTTGGTTTGTAAGTTGAACAAATCTCTATACGGTCTGAAACAAGTACCAAGGTGTTGGTATAAGAGATTTGATTCCTTCATCATGAGCCTTAGGTATAATAGACTCAGTTCAGACCATTATACATACTACAAAAGGTTTGAAGAAAATGATTTCATCATTTTACTATTATATGTGGATGACATGTTGGTAGCAGGCCCAAACAAATGTTGAATCCAAGAATTGAAGGCACAGTTGGCTAGAAAATTTGATATGAAGGACTTGGGACTAGCAAACAAGATTCTAGGGATCCAGATTTACCGAGATAGAAATAATAAGAAGATTTTGCTTTCTCAACAAAATTATTTTAACAAAATCTTGTGTCGTTTCAACATGCAAGATAGTAAGCCAATTTCTACCCCTCTTCCTGTTAATTTCAAATTATCCTCAAGTATGTGTCCTAGCTCTGAAGAAGAGAGGATTAAGATGTCTCGAGTACCATATGCATTAGTAGTGGGAAGTTTAATGTTTGCAATTATTTGTACAAGACCAGATATTGCACAAGCAGTGGGAGTGGTTAGTCGATTCATGGCAAATCCAGGCTTAGAACATTGGAGTACTGTGAAGAGGATTTTCAGATATCTGAAAGGAACCTCAAATACTACAATATGCTATTGAAAGTTCAGATCTTATTGTCAGAGGTTATGTTGATGCAGACTATGCTGGAAATGTTGATAATAGCAAGTCTACAACAGGTTATGTTTTTTCTCTTGTTGGAGGAGCTGTAAGTTGGGTTTCGAAATTGCAGCCTATTATATCTACTTCTACGACAGAAGCAGAATATGTTGCAGCTACACAAGCCAGTAAAGAAGCAATCTGGTTGCAAATACTATTGGAAGAGCTTGGATATAAACAAGATAAGGTTATTTTATTTTGTGATAGTCAAAGTGCTCTACACTTAGCAAGAAATCCAGTATTTCACTCAAAGACAAAACACATCAAGGTACAATATCATTTTGTACGAGAGAAAGTAGAAGAAGGAAGTGTGGATTTGCAAAAGATTGATACCGAAGAAAACATCGTGGATGTTTTTACCAAACTGATCAGCACTAACAAGTTTGAATGGTGTAGAACTTCATGTGGCTTAACAAGATTGAAAGCAAGTATTGACAAGAAAAGAAAGTGATTTTCAAGTGGGAGAATGTTATTTTAATATGGGGGTAGGTGAAAATCATCTTGCCCACATTGGAAAACTATTTGGAGATTTCCAAACTTTTTCCTATATAAAGGACTTTTCTATTTCTTTTGAAAATCATTCCCATGTATTCCAATTTCTCATTTTCTTTTGAATGTATTTTATTTCCTGATGTAATTTATTGCTTTACTTTTGAATTTTCTATCTTTCAAATTATTCCGGGTTTAGTTTTATTTTATAACATCTACCGATGCCATGAAAACAGGAGAAGATATTAGAAAGCTGTGGAAAGAGGAAATCGAGCTGGTCAAGAGAGTATCACATGGGCTTAAGCATTGCATTTCACACAAAGATCTAGATAGAGAGGAATATTTTATTTGTTCATGTAATCCTTTTGTCATTAAAAGGCAGCTACAACAATAAACCAAATAGCTTCTCTGATTTATATGCCCAAAGTTTTGAGACATTGATTCGGGGATTCCATGAAGTTATCACTTGTGAGGATCATTTTTCTTTTGAATAAAAATGACCACGTCATGTCAAATTTAACCATTATGTGTCATATAAAATATTGTGTTGAATATTTATCATAGTATCTAGTTTGATTAAAATATATAAAATAGTTGATTTTATTTTTTTACATAGTTAAAAGTAATTTATTTATTTTTAAATAAACATTAAATGTACGTTTTTAATACGGAAGATGAAATGCTAAGAATTAGCAGCTACTCTTATGGATGATAATAATTTTTAATTTTTGGTTTTATTAGGTCAAATTATAGCTTATAAATAAATTATTGTAGTGATTGTAATAAATAATAGAATCCGAATAAAAAACATCTTTTACAGAAATAATTCTTCTCATTTATAGTTTGCAGCTAGCATTTTGTTTTTATAAATAGGCATCGGAGGGATAAAAAGTATAATCAATAATGTTCCGCTGCTCCGATTAACGAAGGATTGTAATTCTGATAAATGTTACAATTGTGGAAATGTGAGGCATTTTACAAAAGAATATCGAGTCGAGAAAAAGATGAAAGAGACAACCAACCTCGCCATGGAAGATGAGGTGGAAGAAGGATTTCTCTTAATGGCATATAACAAAGTCAACACCGACAATGAAACGGTGTGGTACCTCGACATGGCTGCAAACAACCATATGTGTGGGCACGAGCATTGTTTCAAAGAGATGTGAAAGGTTGAAGCTGTATCTGTATCATTTGGAGATGGCAGGAAAGTTGAGGTCAGAGGCCAAGGTATGATTTATTATGTAAAAAGGATGGTTTTGATGGGATAATCCAAGATGTGTATTACATACCAGATCTCGAGAGCAACATTTTAAGTTTGAGACAACTCATGGAGAAAGGTTATTTGGTTTTTATGAAAGATCGGATATTACTATTGAAAGACAAGCAAGGGTATTCTGTCGCACAAGTTGAAATGAGTAGAAATCAGATATACACACTGAATTTGAGAAGTGTACGAGAAAAATATTTGCAAGTCAAAGTGAAAGACATGATATCATTGTGGCATCTCCGTTTTGGTCACCTACATCATGAAGACCTAAACAAGTTGGCAAAAAGAACATGGTGCATGGACTACCGGTCATGGAAAACGAGAAAAAATTTTGCGAATAATATGTGCTCGGAAAGCATGCAAGAATGGCATTTCAAAAGAATGCAGAATATTGGGCTAAGCAACCTTTCGAGTTGATTCATTCTGACATATGTGGACCAATCGCCCATGAATCTTTCAGCGGCAAAAGGTATTTCATTTCTTTTATTGATGATTTCTCATGAAAAACTTGTGTTTATTTTCTGAGAGAAAAATCCCAGGTATTCGAGGTGCTCAAAAAATTCAAAGTGCTAGTGGAAAAGGAAACCATTAGATACATCAAATCTGTACGATCAGATAGAGGTGGTGAATATACTTCGATGGTTTTCATAGAGTATTGCAAGGAGCAAGACATAAGGCAATTTCTAACCATACCATACTCTCCACAGCAAAATGGTGTAACCGAGATGAAGAATCGGACCATTCTCGTCATGGTTCGGTCAATGCTCAAAAGTAAAAAAATACTGAATGAATTTTGGGTGGAAGCTGTGCAATGCATCGTCTATGTTCAAAATCGGTGTCCACATGTGAAGTTGTATGATCAAAAACCACAAGAGACATGGAGCGGACAAAAACTAACAGTCTCTCATCTCAAAGTATTAGGCAGTTTGGCCTATGCACACGTGCTAGATCATCGAAGAACAATGCTCAAAGACAAAAGCAAAAGATATATATTTATAGGGTTTGATTGAGAAAACAAAAGGATACAAGCTATTCGACCCGTTAAGCAAGAAGATTCTAGTGAGCCGTGATGTACGAGTTCATGAAGCAAATGAATGGTATTGGAATAAAGCAACAAAGGATATCATCGAAGTTGGAGAATCATCAACTGCTATGCCAATAACTATACCGGAAAATTCTGAAACTATTAATGATGAAGATGAACCACTACAACCCAAAATATGAAGCTTACAAAATTTGTATGATTCAACAAATGAGATACACCTTGTATGTCTTTTGGTAGATTCCGAGAATTTAAGTTTTGAACAGGCAGTGTAAGACCAGAAGTGGCAAACTGCCATGGACGAGGAGATTAAAGCAATAGATCGCAATAACACATGGGAGTTAGCAGGATTGCCGAAAGGAACTCAGCCCATTGATGTCAAGTGTGTATTTAAGAGAAAGATGAATGCTCAAGGGAAGATAAAATGGTATAAGGTGAGACTTGTAGCAAATGGGTACAAGCAAAAGGTGGGAATCGACTATGATGAGGTGTTTGCTCTCGTTGCAAGAATGGAGACAATCAAATTGCTCATTTCATAAGAGGATCAATTCAATTGGCCAATATTACAAATGGATGTCAAATCGGCATTCCTGAATGGTGTGCTTGAAGAAGAAGTTTATATTAAACAACCACCCGGGTACATGAAAATCGGAGAAGAAAAGAAGGTGTTGAAATTGAAGAAGGCACTTTATGGGTTGAAGCAAGCATCGCGAGCATGGAATACTCGTATTGATACATACTTCAAAGCAAACGGGTTTGAGAAATATCCCTACGAACATGCCCTTTATGTGAAGAAGAGTGAAGGTAAAATGCTATTTGTTGCTCTTTATGTTGATGATCTCATTGTTATGGGGAATAATAATGAAATGATACAAAAGTTCAAGAGCATAATGACACGAGAATTTGAGATGACATATTTGGGCTTGATGAAGTTTTTCTTTGGTCTGGAGGTAAGACAAGAAAAATGGGTATCTTTGTATCCCAGGAGGCATATATAAAAGAGATTTTGAAGAAGTACAGGATGGAATATTGTAATCCGGTTACAACACCAATTGAACCATGTGCAAAACTCTTTAAGTTTGATGGTGGAGAACGGATCGACGCAAGCAAATACCGAAGTTTAGTGGGAAGCCTTCGCTATCTCACATGGGCAATGTCGGACCTTGCATTAAGTGTCGGGATTGTAAGTCGGTTCATGGGGGAGCCAGTCTATTCACATTGGAAGGTGTTAAAGTAAATTCTACGATATATCAAATGAACAATGTCACTCGGGTTATTCTATACAAATGCGGAAAATTACAAGTTGGTCGGATACTCTTACAGTGAATGATGCAGAGACTTGGATGATTGGAAAAGTACATCGGGCTATGTATTTTTTATGGGTGACACAGTGTTTACATGGCTTTCAAAGAAGCAACCAATCGTGATACTTTCGACATGTGAAACTAAATATGTGGTAACATCTTTGTGTGTATGTCATGCGATATGGCTTAGAAATTTTTTGGGTAAGATGAAGCAACAAAAACTCAGTGCAACTGAGATATGAGTTGACAACAAATCAGCAATTGAGTTGAGCAAGAACCCATGGAATCATGAGAGAAGCAAGCATATTGACGTTCGCTTTCACTTCATCCGAGATCAAGTAAAGGAATGAAATATAAAATTAGTATACATGGTGAGTCGGGACCAAGTCACAGATATATTCATGAAACCGCTACCTACAATTCTACTCGACAAATGCAAAAGATTACTCGGCATGAAAGATGACAGAAGTATTTAAGTTTATGGGAAAGTTTTGTTAAATAAACATTAAATGTATATTTTTAATACGGAAGATGAAATTTCAAGAGTTTGTAGTTACTCTTATGGGTGATAATAATTTTTAATTTTCAGTTTTATTAGATCAAATTATAGCCTACAAATAAATCATTGTATTGATTGTAATAAACAACAGAATCATAATAAAAAGCCTCTTTTACAGAAACAATTCTCTTCAGTTATAGTTTGTAGCCAACATTTTTTTTTACATTTATGACTTAATTTTGAGATTAATTTATTATTTGAATTTGTTAAAATGATATGCTTTATAAGCATGTAACAAATTTATGTTTCACAAGTGATCTTGTATATTATAAGTGTTTCCTATTTGAATGAATTAGAACAAGATGTGTTTGAGAAATAGTATAAAATATTTATGCATTGCTCATTTAAATGTATACTATAGATATATTTAGAATCTTATGTATTGAATGTATAAAAAATGTGTACAAGCAAGAGCTTAATTAAGCTAGTGCCAACAAGAGTCAACTATATTTGGTACACAATCCAGCTAGTGATAGTAAGAGTCAATGAGCCACCGGTGTATTTGATATCCCCCTGAAACTTATGGTGGTTTAAGAGAAACCATTTTGAGTTTGAAAGTTGATGCTTGAAAAGTTCCTGGAGAAAGAAATTTGGTGAAGATATCAGCTAACTGGTTTTGAGAGGAAACATACTGAAGTGTGAGTGTACTTTGAAGTAGATGATGTTGGATAAAGTGACAATCAATCTCAATATGTTTGGTATGTTCATGGAAAATATCATTATGAGCAATTTGAATAGCACTTCATTTATCACAGTGAAGTGTAGTTGTAGTGGAATAATTAATGCCTAGACCCTGAAGTAACCAACATAGCCAGATAAGTTCTACCGTTGTATCTACCAATGCTCTATATTCTGCTTCAGTGCTAGAACGAGCAACAAATGTTTCTTACTTTGCTAAGAGATAAGAGAATCTCCTAGAAGAAAGCAATATCCTGCATTAAATCATCATTCAGTGGGATCACCGGCCCAATCTGCATATGAATATGCATGAAGAATTAATGAAGAATGGGAAGAAAAATGAAGATCATCAAATATGGTGCCTTTTAGATATCGAAGAATCCTGAGGGTAGTAGCATAATGAGGAGATCTAGGAGCATCCATAAATTGACTGACTATATGAACGGCATAAGAAATATCAGGGTGAGTAACAGTGAGATAGATTAGACTCCCAACAAGATGTCTGTAGAGAGTAGCATTAGATAGTAATTCTCCATCATGAGAATTAAGATGACAGTTATGCTCAATAGGTGTGTCGACTATCTGGTTATCAGTAATACTAGCTTGAGAAATAAGATTAGAAGTGTACTTGGCTTGAATGAGATAATAACCATATGCAAAAGAAGAGACTTCTAGACTAAGAAAATAATTAAGATGACCAAGATCTTTCATTTCAAATTAATGACCAATAAATTGCTTTAGATCCTGAATTCCTTGCATGTCATCACTCGTAATAATCATATCATCGACATGCAGAAGAATAATAGTAATACCATGGTTAGACCTCCAAAAAAGAGCTATATCAGAAGAACTACTTGAAAAGCCTTGTTGGGAGATAATAGAACTGAACTTTGTGAACCATGCTAGAGAAGCTTGTTTAAGACCATAAACTACTTGTCGTAGTCAACATACCTTGTGAGAAATCCATGGTGGGTGATAATAACCAGGAGGAAGTTGCATATAGACTTCCTTTGAGAGTTCTACATTAAGAAAAGCATTTTTGACATCCATTTGAAAGAGTGGCCATTTGCGAGCCATAGAAATATCAATAAAAGTCTTGACAGAGGAAAGTCAAGCTACTGGAGAAAAAGCCTCCTCATAATCAATCCCATATTCTTGAGTAAAGCTCTTGGCAACAATGTGAGCCTTGTAATGTTCAATGGAGCCATCTGATCAAGTTTTGATCTTATAAACCCATTTACAAAAGAAAGTAGATTTTTCAAGGGGAAGATCAACTAGATCCTATGTCCCAATCTTATGTAGTGCATCCAACTCTTCTTTCACAGCTTGCTGCCATAAAGGATTAGAGGAAGCCTCATGGAAATTATGAGGTTCCCGAAGAGACACAAGGGCAGAAAAATAATGGTAGTCATGGAGGTGAGAAGGAAGAGTAGTTACCCGATGGGAACGGAAAAGTTCATGAGAGTCAGAAGGACCGGCAATCTATAGCTAGAGCAATATCAATGGGCACGTGGATGATTGGTGCTGGAGGCTCATCAGAAGTATGAAAGGGTAAATTTGAGATAGAAATGGGAGGCTCCATAAAAAAAATAACAAGGAGAGGATTGATGGGAGAGACAGGGGAACCAGGAATATGTGGTAGTTTGTAAATTATTTTGTGTTTCCAGAAAACAACATGCCGAGAAATACGGGGATGCTTGTCAATGGGGTCATTGCACCTATAACCTTTTTGACCAATTCCATATCCAAGAAAACAACACAAACGAGAATGAGGTTGAAGTTTGTTTTGTTCATGATTCTGAAGAACAAAATAGACACCTCCAAAAACTCTATGTAAGTTACAGGAGGGAGATGAACCAAACAACAGATCATAAAGTGTTTGATTCTAATATATATTTGTAAGTTGAGGAATCTGATAGATACTAGAAACAAATAAATTTGGGGTAGAGGTATGACCAAGATGGAAGACATGCACAGGGGAACCATTTGCAGTGTATATGGTAGGGAGAGAAGTGGGAGTGGATGAAGGAACAACATCTGTAGAAAAGGTCATATGATTGCAGTAAGCAGAATCGAGAAGCCATGTAGGACAAGCACCTGACATTGTAGAAAAAATAGTATTTGATGCACTAGAAGATGGAAATTGAACTTGAGTGACCATATCCTGAAGATCTACCATATAAAGGGATGAGGAAGGATCAGACTTCATTGTTGATAATCCAGACTTAGTCAATGCAGTAGTGTTCTGAAGAATGCATTGATGAGTATAACAGGTTTCAATATAATGACCTTTGTGTTTACAATAACTACAAATAAGTAGCGGGCTAGCGGCTTTTTATTTTGATGGCGTCGAACATTATTCCTTTTTCCTTTGGATAAATAGGTAGAAGAAAAGATGGAAATAGTCTATGAAACAACTACTGGAGTAGCAAGCACCATCGATTGAGTAGCAATGAAATCTATCTGAAGACATGTCTCATTGTCTACTAGCTTATGAATAGCATGTGAAACTGTGGGTAAAGGATCATGATGTAAGATATGACTATTGGTAGATTCAAACACATCACGAAGCCTCATAAAAAATTGAAACAAGCATACTTGTTCATGGTGAGCATGAACTAGTTTGATGTCAATGGAATTGGAGAACACTAGTTCAGATGCTGTTAATTGATCCCAAATGTGTTTCGGCTAACTATGATAAATAGTAATCCACTCACTAGGTTCCTGATGAATCTGATAAAGAGTGCATGTGAGTGTGAAGTTGTGAGCACCACTTGGTCCAACATACTGAGTAATAAGTAAATCTCAAACTTCTTTGGAAATATCATGGTTACCAAACTCATCGATAATTGATGGAATAGATGTATTTCGGAACCATGTAATGATCTGATGATCAGCACTTTCCCAGTTTTCAATCTGAATGGCATAGGCAAAGTCAATTTCTTTGTCTCTTTTTAATGGAATAAGACGGTCACTAGATACATAAATCAATAGCTTGCGGCCTTTGAGATAACTTCGGATGGCTTGAGACCATTGAGCAAAATTATTTCCATAAAAAATAATCAGACGAGAAATTTCATTTCCATGCATTTTACGTAGTTGCTTAGAACTAGAAATTCTAATCCAAAGAGAAATCTTAATCATTTTCTAGATGTTGCGATTGTTTTAAGAAATGAAAAGATGGGAAAGATAGGAGGCTGGTTGGTCTAATAGGTAAGAGTTTTGGTGTTATTCCCCTAATTTTGGGGTTTTCTCCGCCCACGCACAATATGCGTTTAGTCATGCAGGGCGCGCTAGTTGCGTCAGGTAGAAAACTAGGTGAATTTGAAAAGTGTTACGTCTTCAATCTCGAGTTTGATAAACATATCATTTCAGATATGCAATCTTTCACATAGTTGAACTTAATGATTGTTCTGATTAGGATTCTTTGGCAGTGCTAGACTGCTCCAATGAAGTCACATCGATCAATCACGAAACACCCTATTGTTCTTCAGCCGTGCCAAGGAGGTGACAACCAATGCTCGAGTTATCGTAGTGGTGTCTAATAAAGCACTTGTGAAGCAGCTACAAAAAGTATTGGCCAGGCTGGAGGGCGAGTTGAGAAGCATGTAGTTGTAGAGTCTGATACCATGACTACATGCAAGTTGAGAAGTAAGGGAGACAACTATATCGATGCAGATTCAAATGCATTGATACTAAAAGTAAAAGACCTTCAGATTGAATGGGCATGGCATCGTCCTCCCCCTGCATGGCAGTTCAATTGTGAATTCTTTGTTATCTTTGACTGCTACAGTTAATGAGAGAGATTGGAAAGCCTACTTGGAATCTATGCATTGTACTATCTCAGGCTGAACATCTCATGCGGGTGATAAAGGATGAACACCAACACCAAGAAAGGTGACAAGCTATCGGAAGAAGATAACACTACTCTCATCTCTCCACCCTTTTCTATAGGAATACGGAGCCATATTATCCCAAAGCAAGGAGAATGCCAACATCGAAGAAGGAGAAGGAAGAATAAAGAAGGAAGAGAAGAGGTTAGTGGAACAAGAAAGAGAAAGCTTAGCACAGAACAAGTCAAACTCATGGAACTCAATTTTGTGATGGAGCAAAAGTTAGAAACTGAGAGAAAGGTCAAGCTTGCTATTTGGTTTCAAAATAGAAAAGTTAGATGGAAGTACAACAAGGTATGAGAATAGTATTGCAGACTAAAAAAACCCTCCATGACTGTGCCATTGCCGATAAGTGTCTTGTATATGGGCTCTCCTCTTACCTATTGACAAAAAACTTTTGTGTTCATTCCTTACCTATTCGTATCCTCTGATACCATGTAGAAATATTTAGAATCTCGTGTATTGAATGTATAAAAAATGTGTACAAGCAAGAGCTTAAATAAGCTAGTGCCAACATGAGTCAACTATATTTGGTACACAATCTAGCTAGTGACAGCAAGAGTCAATGAGATTTAGAATCTTGTATATTATAAGTGTTTCCTATTTGAATGAATTAGAACAAGATGTGTTTGAGAAATAGTATTAAATATTTATGCATTGCTCATTATAATGTATACAAACATGATGAGTTTGAAAGGTGGTTGGAAAACATTATGTTTGTTGCCATTTGGATATGTTCAAATAAGATAAGTTCCACAAATGATCTAAAATATTTTATTTATTTTCATTTGAGGATATTAGAATGATACAAGTTCTAGAAGTAATATTATTTATATTTTCCCCAATCAAAATAAATGAACAAGATGTGATTAATGAATAGTCTTAAATATTATGTTAAAATAGATTATGTTCCAGAAACCAATGGCATGGTAGTTGGTTTGGTAGGATGAGGAACATGTAATATTTGGGTTTGGGGTTGATCCTCAATAGTGATCCTCTATCATTGGGATAAGATTGTTATGCATTTCCCTAAGGTCCGGATGTTTGGCTCATTGCCCAATTGGGTAAGATGTCTCATTTGGTAACAAAAAAAAATTATGTTCCTGATGTAATCTGAAAAATTAATATTCATTGTAATTGGAGTTGATTCATTTAAATGTAAAAAAGCCTTATGGGCCAACTAACCCAAATATTATATGAGGAACATGTAATATCACTAGTTATCCTCTATCATTTGGATAGGATTGTTACACAATTCCTTAAGGTCTGAGTGTTTGGCTCTTGACCCATTTGGGTAAAAGGACTCGCCTAGTAATAAAAAAAATTATGTTCTTGAAGTAATCTAGAAAAGTAATATTCATTATAATTGGAGTTGATTCATTCAAATGTTAAAGAATCCAATGAGCCAACTGACCTATTTTGATCCATTTTTTGAAATGACCTCAAGGGAGTGGACTTGTTTGGCTTGAGTGAGTTGCCTGCCATTACCTCACATCTTCCTGTCATGTCAACCTAGTAGTTTCAATTTTTTTTGAAACTACCAAGTGCCAACAATTTGGTTGTAAAGATCACTGGCATAGTGAAATTTAATTAGTTATCAAAAAAATTATATTTGTGTAATATTATAATGGCTAAATAAAATTTTTGTTTTTTTTGTTTTTTTTGTTTTTTTTGTTTTTTTTATTTTTTTTATTTTTTTTATTTTTTTCATTTTTATTCATATATCCATTCCAATATAAAAGGACGAGTTTGTGGGATAAACAAATAAATCAATAGCTATTAATCTTGTTTACATAAATTATCTATAATACCTATCTAAATAACTATTTGACAAATAGGTTTAAGGGAAAATATATAAATGATTCCTAAATTATGCTCAATAAATATCATACATTCTAATTTTTCTCCCACAATTCTTTATTCTTTGTCATTCATTTCTTTAATTTGTTTCTAATTTCTCTATCCATAATTCTTTACAAGTATTAAAGATATCTACTAACATTACAAATGATTAGCATCAAAATATTGAGATATTTATATTTAATTATTTCATTTAGATGTTCTCTTTCTTCAAACTAATTTTTTGTTCTCTAATTTTAAAAAAAATGACAATTTAATCACATAGATGTTGAAAATCGTGACATTGGTATTAATTAATGAAATGATTTAATCCATTTGAAGATAATGAGAACTTCGACCTCCCAAGTATCACTCCTTTTAGCTTTCCCAAATTCATTTTTATAAGTAAAAAAAACTAAAATTAATTGATGCACATCTTTAATGTGAATTCCTCTAATAATAATGAGTAGACAAGGTGCTAGAACAAATGTAAAAAATTTAGTCCAATAAAAATATATATAATTATAAAATTAGTGGTGGAACAATTCACATTGAAAAACATACTAAATAATATATATATATATATATATATATATATATATATATATATATAATATGATACATTAAATCATATGCAATCCCAATTAATTAAAATTTGAATTAGACATAGTACACCATTATTAACCACCTTTATATGCAATGCAACAATTTATAAGAAAAAGTTAACTTGAATGATATAAAGCCTCTATTAAAATTTGGATAAGCTCATTGATTTGCATATTTCATAAAAAATTATGGTCAATCATTTGCTCATAGAATTCTTAGGACTTTCTTACAATGATATGATTATAATTTATGTTAATAAAACAATTTTATAACTAAATACTTTAAAATCATAATAATATTTCAAATGTGCCCTAAGATATATGGACTAATGAAAGTAAATTTTTTGTAACAAGTGTTTGCTCCTAGCCCTCCCCCTCACTCCTACCCTCTTCCTTGCCCACGCCGTCGCCCCTCGCCCACGCCATCGCCCCTCACCCACGCACACACCATCGCCCCTCGCCCTCACCCACGCCCTAGCCCCTTAGCCATCACCCTCATCCATTTCCCCCTGCCTGTCTGCCCTCACCTCTCGCCCCCCTCTCTCCACCCATCTTTCTGCCCATCTCCATGAGCTCCTTCGTGGAGCTCCGTCCAGCTCCATTGTGGAGCTTGACAGATCTCCATGAGCTTCATGAAGGAGCTCATCGAGCTCTAGTGAGCTCGATCGTGGAGCTTCGTCGAGCTCCAGCGAGCTCGAAGTGGAGCTTACTGGAGCTTGACGAGCTCATTTGTGAAGTTCAATTGAGCTCCATGATGGAGCTCGAGGAGCTCCAGTGATCTCCTTCATGGAGCTCGACGGAGCTCGTCGAGCTCCGAGTCGAGCTCACTGGAGCTCGACGAAGCTCCAAGAGGGAGCTCATCGAGCTCTAGTGAGCTCCATCGTGGAGCTCAATGGAACTCCACGAGATACACGAGGAAGCTCGTTGAGCTCTAGTGAGCTCCACTTCGAGCTCGTTGGAGCTCGACGGAGCTCCACTAAGAAGTTCTGAAGTTCCATCGAGCTCCACGAAGGAGCTCGCTGGAGCTTGATAGAGTTCAACGAAGAAGCACGTCATGCTTTAGTGAGCTCCATGATTAAGCTTTTTGGAGCTCAACAAGCTCCTTTGTGGAGCTCATGGAGTTCCGTCGAGCTCCACAATGCAGCTCCAGTGAGCTCCTTCGTGGAGTTCGATGGAGCTCCACGAAGGAGCTCACTAGAGCTCCATGTTGAGCTTGACAGAGCTCAACGAAGGAACTTGTGGAGACTGGCGGGGGGAGAGGGGTTAGGAGAGAGGTGCAAGAGGTGAGGGCAGATGGGAGAGGGGATAAGGGCTAGGACGATGGGCGAGGGTGTGGGCGTGAGTGAGGGCGATGGAAGAGAGGCGAGGGCGAGGGCGAGGGGTGAGGGCATTGGCGATGGTGGGGAGCGAGGGCGGGCGAAAAGGTGAGTGGTGAGACCGTGGGCGAGTTGCAAGGGCGTGAGCATGGGAGAGGGAATGGGCGAGGGTGAGGGACAAGGGTGTGGGTGAGGGGAGGGCGAGGGTGAGGGAAGGGCGAGGGTGAGGTGAGGGGAGGGCGAGGGTGAGGGGCAAGGGCGTGGGTGAGGGGAGGGCAAGAAAGGGACGAGGGGTAGGGGAGAGGGTAGTTTAGGACTTACGAATTTAGGTACATTTATTTTTAATTTATATTTAGTTTTGCGAATTTTTTAAAAATATTAAATGTTTAGTTTCTAAATTTTAAAAATTTCTATGGAAGCATCCTAAAACATAATTCCCCCCATAAAAACACTATAAATTTTATTATTTTTTTAGAAGTTAAACTAACAAAATACTTCAAAAAATTGGATCTCAATATGGATAACGTTATTCAAGAGATTGATTGATGATAAAAAAAATATTTCACGTAACCATCAAATGTAGTGGTGTACTCGTGGTATAATAAAGTAATTATCATATGTTTTTTCCTGCTTGTTCTGTAAGTAATTTGTTGAGATATAAAAAATATGCAATAACTGGTAAACAAATCCTAAAGCAATTAAATGATTTGGGGTTTAAAAAGGTCACTGATATTGATTATGAAGTTATTAATGGTCCAATTTGCAAGGCTTGTGGGTGGAATAAACGGAGTATCTTTTGGATTTGCCATACAGGAGCTCAAATCTAATTAGACACAAACAAGATGTGAAGCATATTGAGAAAAATATTTTTGAATATTTGTTTAATATAGTTATGGAAGTTGAAAGATAAACTTAAAATAATGAGAAGGAAAAAGAAGATCTAAAGGTGTTGTGTCGAAGGCCTGAGTTGGAAAAAAAATGAAGCTACAATAAAATTTTCCAAGGCATGCTACACACTAGATAATCCCAGTAAACAAATATTATGTGAATGGGTGAAAAATCTAAAATTTTCGGATGGTTATGCTTCAAATATGGTAAGGTATGTAGACATAAGAAAGCACAAGTTGTTTGGCGATGAAGAGCCTTGATTGTCATGTATTCATGCAACGATTAATTTCTATTACTTTCCGTGAGCATTTTTTTTTCAAATGTATCCCGACAAATGTATGGCAAGTTTTGATAGAGTTAAGCATTTTTTTTCAAATGCTTAATTTCCACAACAATTAAAGTAGAAGATATGGAAAGATTAGAAAGAGATATTCTAATTATTATTTGCAAATTAGAGCATATATTCCCTCCTAGTTTTTTTGATTTAATGGAACACCTTCCAATACACTTACCTTATATGGCAAAAATCACTGGTCCAGTGTAGTATTATTGGATGCTTCCTTTTGAAAGGTTAAAAATTAAAGATTTTTCTACATTTCATAATTTAGTAAATGATTTGAAAATATTTTATACTTAATTTCCAAACTTGATCTCATAGACTTCTTGGATATTTGAAGAAGAATGTCACTAACAATACCAATGTGGAAGGTTCAATTTGCAATGTTTACTAGGTAGAAAAGGCATCCAATCTTTGTTTACATTATTTTTGAGCCTCAAGTGTATACAAGAATGTAAAAAGTGCCTCATAATGATGATGGTGGCAATGGTGATGAGATTAAAGGGACACTTCCAATATTTAAGCTTCCCGGTCAACCATGTGGATAATCAAAATCTAGGAGGTTATCTAATTGTGAGTATGAGGCTACACGAACTTATGTTTTGTTGAATTGTGAGGACATTGATCCATATGTGAAGTAAGTGACAAAATATCTTTCCGTTTACTTAAAATGATATTTATTACTTATGATACTTGTCTTAACTATTTTCTCATTTCATAAGCAAGTATATTCATGAGATAAAACAAATATCACTAGACATTACTGATGAGAAGTTTGATGTGAAGCTTGACAGAAATTTTGTCGAATAGTTTGAGAACTATGTAAGTATTGAAATAGTGATGTTAATACAATAATTAGAAGTTTAAGATGTTAGATCCTTAATTGACATCAGTTTGTTTTATTTATAAGCACATGATAATGTCATTAACAATAAATTCATTAAAGATCTTGCCAAAGGCCCTTTAGGAGTTGTCGAGACATTTCCCATGTATCTTGTTAATGGTTACAAATTTTATACAAAATCACATGGTTCTATGAGGTCAACTTCAAATAGTGGGGTTTGTATATGGAACAAGTTGCAACAAGACAGAGAGTGATTATTATGGCAGGCTAATAGAGATTTTGCCGCTAGAATATCCAAGGTTACCAATTAAATGGACAATACTTTTCAAGTGCAATTTGTTTGATCCTACTGTTAATGTTGGGATGAAGGTTCATAAATAATATTTTTTGGTTGATGTTAACCAAAAGCACAAACTGAGCAAGGATGAACCATTTATACTTGCTATTCAAGCTGCACAAGTATATTATGTACCTCATCCTAGCTTGAGAAAATCCAAGTCTAATTGGTTAGCAGTATGCAAAGTTAAAGCTAGGTCTGTTATAGATGTTCGTGAAGCCGTTGACAAAATAGTAACTACTAATATTACATTCCAAGAAGATGAGTTAGTTAATCAAATGCTCGTAGCTGAACAACCCATTGATGCACAAAGTAGCATTGATGGATCTAGTTTATTATTGAATGATGTTGATGGAGAAAATGTTGATTTAGCTGAAGATGAAAATGAACTCTCAGAAGAACTATTACTTGAGTTAGAAATAGAAAAGACAGATGAAAATGAAATTGAATATGAAGATGTTGAATCTATGATACTGATAGCGATTACCATTAATTTATTTATATTTATTTTGCATCATATCATGTTATGGTTCATATTCTTAATGGTTAAAAGATATATTTGATTCGTATGGGAATGCTCGTTGTTCATGCAAATGTGCATTGGGTTTTATACAATTATTATTGTTGAAATATTTATCCATTTCATATTGTGATTTTTTTTAGCAATTATCATGAATGTGTAATAATGCTAATTTTTTTTTTAATTTGTTCATTCTATGGATATTTTATTATTTCAACAGCTTACATGAAATGACAAGGAGCCAAAGCACCAATATGAGAAACTCTATTACAAAGAAATCCCAAGACATTACTAGATAGAGGACTACACAATCATCTTCACCTTCCCCAATTGGTTCTATACAAACACAGACATCAACACTAGTTCTACCTCCAATTGTTCCAAATAAAATTTTTCCACACTCACCTTGAGCTGCTACTATAGCATCACCTTCTACTTCTCTACATTCAGGTTTACAAGTAGTAACTATTGGTGCTTAATGTACAAATTCATGAACAACATCTTCTATTCCAAATTCACAGT
The DNA here is from genome assembly GCA_029783825.1 of Sapria himalayana. Taxonomy (NCBI): domain Eukaryota; kingdom Viridiplantae; phylum Streptophyta; class Magnoliopsida; order Malpighiales; family Rafflesiaceae; genus Sapria; species Sapria himalayana. The sequence continues at coordinate 1,340,927 of JAREIK010001435.1, forward strand.
CAGCATCTCCTTCACTAATATATTATGTGCCTGCGTCTGAGCATATGACATCTGAAAATTGATTACGTGTCAACTTACGCAACAATTTGTAATAGTTCTAATTTTTGTATTTTTGTATTTAAGATTTAGGGGTTAGGGTTTAAGGAAGTTTTTTTTTCTATTTTAAAGTTATATTAAGAATTTTTGAATTTAAAAGGTTACTTGCACCACTAGTGGACCAAAAGAATGAACTTGTAATTATTTTATAGCTCACATGTAATGCATTTGTTCATATAGTCCTTGTTTTGAAGATATTTCTATTACAATGGTTTCAGCTTCTTGCTATCACTTTTTATTTATTCCTTCTTTTTTTATGTCCATTTATGGTTCGTAGTTTAGAACCATCTGGACCATCTTCTCACAAGATTAAAAAGATTTTTGAGGAAAATATAGACAATGAAGGGATCAATTGGAAGTCTATTTCTGGGGAAACTAAGAATTTCTATTATAAGGAATTTATGGTATGAAATTAATCTAATTTATTTAATGCAATTTTATAAAAATTTTAAATTTATCTTCATGTCAAAGAAGCTATTTTTGGAAGTTCTTAACGTGCAACCAATATATATTCTTATAGAAACGATATATTTGGGATGAGACATTAAATGCACTAATGAACCCAGCATGGTTGTTCAAAAAAAAGTCTGATACCGATACATGATGCCTGATATAAAGACAAAAGGAAAGAGGCTAGATTTTGTGTTTGAAGACTCATGGGAGAATTGGAAAAAAATGGAATACCTTAAAAATTCAAAAAGTTTGTGATCAAAACTCAAAAAACAGAATGTCCAAGGCCACTGTTGATGGGTCTACACCATCAACGCACACAGGAGGCACTACTACCCATTATGAGCATGGGAATTGACTGGTAATCTTTATTATTATTTATTTAATTAAATAATAATTTTTCTTCTGTTTGGTTTGTGAATTAGTTATGTTTATTTTTTTTTTGCAATTATTTCTAATTTTTAATTTAATTTAATTGTATCTACATGTGTAGGCTAGAAAACTAGGTCAGCCATCCACTACTCCAGAGTTGTTTGTTCACGCACATACAAAAAATGGCGATGACAACACTTTCAAAATTGAAAAGTCCAAAGATGTTAATGTAAATTATTCTATCACTTAACATATTATGTCTTATCTTTCATTTAGTTGATTGCTATAATTGAATATGTTTATGTATTTGTAGGATGCTATTGAGGCTAAGCAAGAGCAATTGACACAAAATAATGAAACAATAGATGAAAATAATATGTTTCTATATGTTGTGTGTGGACAACAAAAAGGTCAGGTTTATGCGCTTGGTTCACAAGTTACACAATATTATAAGTTTGGTTCTACCGCTTCTTCCACATCGGCATTTGCTCTTTCTCAAAAAAATGCAGAGGTAATTCGGCAGCTGCAACACATGATTAATGATTAGAGATCTGTGAGAGATGACACAACTATTATTTAGGTATTTGGATGAAATATCTAAAGGTGGACAAGTACTAGTATACAATCAATCTTCGCATGACCATGGTAATGAGCATCATACATCTAGTGATAATCACACCTTTGATGATGCTAATTTATCTTCACGGTTGTGAACTATTTAATTTCATTTTTATGTAGCTTTACTACTTTTTAACTATTTAGGTAATTTGTTTAATACTTTCGAAATATTTAGGTATTTTTTTAATACATTTGTCCTATTCAAACTATTATTTTTTTTGTTATTGGGATATGTTAGTGTTATATTATTAGGAATAATTGTTATATATAAATTTTCTTTTATGATTCTCATAGAATATGTATTAATTAGGTTTTAAGAGCCAAATTATAGTAGTAAAAATATAAATATTTTTTTTATATTTATCTATAATTTACCAATGGAATACTTACAAAAGTGATGAATAATAACTATTAATTATCGATGGATTACCTACAAAATCATCGATTAAATACAGACAAAGGGCTTCCATAGCTAAATTACTAACAATTTATTGATGGAATACCTGCAAAAGTGATCATCAATTATTGGCAAATTACCTACAAAATTAACAATAATATTCATAAATAATTAATGACATAATACCAATGGAATGTCTATAAAAGTGGTTGTCAATTACTTATAGATTACCTTCAAAATCACCAACAAAATACCTACAAAGTAGATTCATAGCAAATTACCAACAAACTAACAACGAAATACCTATAAATATGGTTGCCAAATTACCGACGGATTACCTACAAACTCACCAACAAAATACCAACGGACTTTTAGTAGGTAAATTACCGGTAGATTACCTACAAAATTTTGTTGGTATTTCATCCCCATTTTGTAAATTTCCCTCAACTTTGCCTACCACTTTTTCATAATTTACCGATAGAATTTTTATAAGTAATTTAACTACGAAGTGATTTTTCATCGGTAATTTATTTACATATGCCACAACAACCTATGAAATATAGTTGTTGGTATTCCATAGGTAAATTTAATTACCGATGAAATTTTTTATATCACCTACAGAATTTTCCATAGGTAAATATTCAATTTGTTGTAGTGTTTCATTAATTTATATTTATTATTATTTTGATTAATTATTAGATGAGTTTAAAGCAATAAAAGAAATTTCTTTTAATGATGGATAAACATTAACAAACAATTATTAGCATGATTCATGAGTCGTTTCCCATGCTCCATGGATGATATGCCATGCCCCATGTCCCAAGGATCATAACGCATGGCTTGTCAAGCATGACTAACATTTGATACCTTTGTTTAAAGTATTTGAACAAACATTATAGGAACTATAGTACAAAATATTTTTAAAATAAATTTACTTGGAATTGAGTGAATTGGGATTGTTTTGTGAACGTGAATTATTTAAAATGTTTTTATAAATAGTCTCATTCTCAATTTTTGAAAAATAGAATCATCATTAAGGGGTTTGTACAGATAAATTTTAGATTCTTAAGTACTCTTAAAGGTGTTTTGCTAAAAATTATACTGTGAATATACTAAAATCAACCCATGTATGTTTGACTATATGAAACACACTCCCACTGCACTAAATCATGACATAAGATGTGTGTAATATGAAAGTCAAAATCTTGGGTGGATACTTAATGTGTGAGTTTAGAGCTTGCACTAGTTGGAGAGAGGGGCTTTCCATTCTATCTAGGTTAGTGTGTCCTTGAATGTTATACAAAAGCCACTTTGAATATATTTAAATATTTTTAAAGTGGCTACTCCATAAAACTATACAAATACAAGTAAAAACTATAGAAGGTAAGATATAAAAATGCTTATAATGATGCTGATTGTAAAATACTTCGAATATATTAAAATATTATTGTTATGAGTGCATAATTTTCAAAAATTATCTTAAGTTTTTTCTTCAGTGAGGGCTTTCTCATTCAAAAAAACTCACGTTTTGTATTACACATTTCATTTCATAGTATTACTTGGGTTTTAGTTATAGTTGTTGTGAAATGATTTGTAAATGCTGATGTGAATAAAAAAAGTATTCGTCATTCCATTCATGATTATGTAATTGTCTGAATATTTGTCTATCAACTTGTTTTTGAATGATAATTAATGAACTATTTTTTTATATACTAATAGATTTTTTTTTAGTTAAGGCATCTGCCTAGTTGTGCATAAGTCATCCCTTAATCTCTTAGTGGTTTTGGGGTAAAATTCCATAATGATATTTCATTATAGAAATTTTATTTCAAATTAATATTTCATTCTAACTAGTTCAAATGAAATTAACTGAAGACCTATCAATTGGAATAATAGGCTAATAGTATGATCATCTGATTGATAAAAAGACAAGGTTACCTAATCTTATGGACATGAGTTTTTTCCTTATAGATGTTGAATATGTATCCCATAGTATCTTTGCTAATTACTCTACTTATAATATTATGATGAGGACCATATATGAGGGGTAGAAAGATAATATGAGATGGGTTGAAGGGAGAGGGGCACAAAAAAGTAGAACAACACATTGTTATTTGAGATTGAAACTTTTTTTTCCAATATATTTTAGGCTCTCAAGTTAGTAACATATCAAGCTATAATATTATGTTGCTACCGAAATATGAATTATGTCTTTTAGAGTTTTTAAGTGTATTTGTTTAGTTTTTATTATTAATATTTTGAGAGAAAGTCATATCCAAACTCTAATTTTTGATGGATCTAACTTTTCTTATTAGGAGATGATAAGATTATACTTAAAATCTATTGATTAATATGTGTGGATATGTTCTAAAAGGTTGGTCATATTTAATCACTTAAATGTTAGTGGAGAGAGAGACATAGACAAATAGGTTGGGTAAGAAGGTAATTTTTTCAATCAATTAAAGAATGGAGAAGATAATAATTTTACTTTAGTAGATGGAATTCAAAAAGAATTACTGCAACCTTGTGGGTAGATAATATAAACATTTACTACTTAGAGGTTTTTTGAATCTAGATTGAGATATATTTGGATAACTCATGAAAGAATCAAATCCAAAGAATAAAATAAAACCTAACTAGTTGACTTAAAGGTAAAAATAAATAAATAGTGATTTGTTTATTGAGTTTTACACCAAACTAAATAAGATTATCAACCCTTGTTACTATAGGTGAAAAAATCTTTATGCAAACAATCATTGAGAAAATGTGTGACATCTACCATATAGATTCAAAAGCTGAGGCATTTTTATCAAACTTATAAAGTACTTTGATAATTTAAAGATTAAGAAGTTGATATGCCCACTTGAAACCTACAAATTATACTTGTAAGACATCCAAAATTCATAAATCAATTAATCTTAGATACACTAGAGAACTATGGTGAAAGTGATGTATAGTGACTTTGATAAGTATGTTCTAACTTGTTGGTGATGAAGTTAAAAAAATTTTAGATGGCTAAAAAGAAAAGTAAAGAATTGTCTATGAAAATATGGAGAGCTAGTCAAACTTTAGAAGATAGAAATTATCATGAGAAGACATCTAACCTGCTCCTCAGTAAATGAATCATACCTTATGAAACATTTTTGAGCATTGACTATATTATCTATTTGCCTATAAAATCTCCAACCTAAGAAATAAGAAGATGGAAGCGATGGTGAACATGAGTTCTTCACTACTAAGTTGCAAGAGTGGGAAAAATCATTAGTGGAAAGCAAGAGTCAAACTACTTTGCATATGTTGTGTTGTTAGACCCTAGGACTGTGAGGATGAGTTTATATGGGAATAATATATGTCAATCAATGATATATGTAATACATAAAAAAATTTATATCTGGAGAACTTGAATATTACAAAGCTTTTGACATTGAAAGTTTATCTTGCGGATGAAACTAAAAAGGAGAAGGTTTCTCTCATAAAAAAAAAAGACTAAAATGGTAGAAAATGAGTGCAAAAATCTCGAGTTATTAAATGAATATTATGAGGTCATGGTAGAAAGATTAAGAAAAGGAATGCTGGATTTGAAATTTAATTAACTTGCATTTGATGAATCAACTAAGCTCGATGAGATCATTAGGCAATCCAAAGGTACATATAACAAGAAAGTCCATATGAGATTATTACTTTCAGAAGAAGTAAAATAATTTTTGTTAAGGATTCCACATTTTGGTTTCATCATCAACTACTAGTATTGAAAATATTAAAAAATTGAAATATTTAGGTAAAAAAGTAGTGTTAATCAAGTAGTGTAAATCAATATTAAGAAATTGTAATTGGACCCTTGGTTTCATCATCCAAAGGTCCAATTTCTATGAATAAACTAATTCTTCGCAAAAAAAAAACTCAAACATATATGAATATTTTTATGTTAGCCAACATGTATAGTCTTCCTGATAGGTAAGGGCGCCTTAAATATATTTTTTTATTAGAACTTAATTGAATGCCACTTCTCTATCTTTACTTTAATCAAAGAAAAAAAAATTGCTTTGATAATAGTTCTAGAATTCTAACCAAGTCATTGATAATATTTCTAGAATTCTAACCAAGTCATTGATAATATTTCTAGGATTCAAATCAAGACATTGATTGATAAATGAATAGACAAGGAAGACCAATGCTCAATCTAATTCTACAATTTCTTAACCCAAAAAGTTAATGGTCAAATGTCGTTGGGTTTGCAAGGAAAAATCAAAATGTGTTGGATGACATCAACTTCTTCTAAATAGATTATTGATAGTTATTATTCACAACATATGATTGAAGTTAGATGATTATTTTTCACATATCATGTGTCTCACAAGGAATTGTAGTCACACTTTCCTAGTTATCTTTTTATTATTATTTTTTTGCATCTAACATTTAGGAAACACCATCTTGAGTGAGATTTTTACTATAGCTGTATTAAATTTTAATTCAATAAATTTCTTTCGAATCTCAAACATTGTATATGGATTTTAAAGTGGATTCCTATGTTCCACTATAGTTTATGTTTGGTGTGGTAGTTTGACTATGATCTAGTGATGTTTTCCTAGTTTTTGTTTTCCACATAATATTGTAGTGTATAATTGGTATCATGTTATTATGGAAATGCTTTGTCAGTATTTTTTTTCTATGCAAAAATACTTACTAAATACTTATCAAAATTAATAGTTTAGCCATATTGATGATATACACACCATTCTTGGTTTTATAACACAAAAACTAAACACCTATCAAAATTAACAATTAAACCATATTTATATGGATATACACATCATTGCTGATGTACTCACCAAATACTCAATAAATATTTATCAAAGGTTAAAACTACTAAAATCACAATCAAAAATCTATTTAACATCATCTTTTTAAATTTATTCAGGATTGTACTTTTCACTGTCTATGATTTGCAAACTAAAACTATAAAAAATAAAAAAAAAATCTAGATTTTTAAATTTTTTAGTCTTCAAATAATTTTTTGATAAAATAGTTTGTAAATTTTGTTACCATTTCCATGGATAAAGTTCCACCATCACAACTGCTAGACCAAACAATGACAACAAAGCCTAATGCAGTGTTTATGGTGGTTAATAGCCTAATCTTTTTCAATGGGTATGGTATTTAATAGGCATCTTCAATGACTGTGAGGATTGGAAACCATGCCATTTTAATTGGTTATTATTAATATTTTGAATGTCTTGGCAACAATGTGCTTTTTAGATTGTTTTTAGTATTGCATGTTTTTGTTATTTTATGGCATACAAAAACAAAAATATTCTAGAGTGAATGAAGAAGAATTTTTTGTGCAACATAATAAAGTCATCACATACATCAGCTGATGGATAGACATAAAAGTTTAAGAACACATTTTTGTGGAAATTTAAGCTTTATGTTGTCTGGAATAAATTAGAAAACTTGTTTGCTAAGAAAACTTTAGGATATAAAACTTATCTTGATTAAGATACTTGTTAATATAAAGTATAAGAATTGAAATATATCAATTTATTCTATAGAATGATGAATAGAATGATCACCATAAAAATGAACAATAATAAAGAGTTGCAAGTCTTATTTCCTCTTAGCTTTCTTCCTAACAACTAGGAAACATTTGTATTATGATTAGTTATTCTACCTCAAATGGAATTCTGACCATGAATATCATTAAAAATATTTTGCTACTAAGGTGGCTAAAAGAAATAATAATGATGAATCATCAACTAGTATTATTATTTAAGATAAAACATTATTGAAATAAAAGAAATTATGGACATGAAAAACAAAAGAGGCATGAGAGAAATCAAAGTGGAGGGAGATCCAAATCTAAGAAAAGTAATAAGTATTTCCATTTCAATAACATAGTTCACATAAAAAAGAGACTATTGGATTTGAGAGAGAACAAAGTGGAGGGAAAACATAAAATAAGGTGAGTAATACTATCACTTATAAAAATGATATTAAGATGTCTTATTTCACATGATTTTTCATCTTGTTTTTTTTTTCACTTTTTGTTAGAAGGGTGATTTTGAAAATGTGAGGGTGAGAAAGTCTTTTCGAGATGTTATGCATCAAGGATGTTAGAAACATTTTGGATATCTAGTTTAATCTAATATCCATGACTAGTATAAGGGTGAATGAATTTTAAATTTGTTTGTTGATAGAAAGTGAAGGCTCACCAATGGTTACTTGATAGTGGTGAACAAAGTGAAAATAAATATGTTGTATTATTTATTACCAATGCCAAGAGTCATAAGTGAGATATTAATGTAGTTTAAAAAAACAAAAAAAAATATCATTTTTTTTGCATTGAAGGTTTGGTCACATAAGTCAAAAGGGGTTTCAAACCCTTTCCAGATCATCCACACCAAACCTACAAGGAGTATGTCTCAAAGAGCAAGACTATAGGTATCCATCAGATCAGGCTACCCATAACAACATGGTCTACCTAATACAAAGACACAAACTAGCATGACACAAAGTAATGAGTCGTGCTCAAGTCATTATCAAGAACTTATGACCCATGATGTGTGACCAAATGGCACATACCTCGACATGGGTCATGATTGAGTCATTTTTAGGAATTCATAATTTTTGACCCAACATGCTAATGTAACCATTTTATTAAAATGGCTGAGTTATATATTATACAACATGACTTAGAAATATTGCTCACATATTAGTCATTGGACATGTCATTGCAGCATTGGAAATGACTATAATAATTAAAATTAAAAAAAAACTTTAATGAATTTATATTTATTTACAAATTATCTATAAATATCAAAAACTTTAATTATTTTTCATACAATTCTTTCTCTACACTCCATCATCTCTTGATATTCTTTTATTAAGTTTTGAGTTTCCAATATTCTAAAGCTTAATTGCTTAGTATTATAAACAGATCTAATAAGTAGTAATGTTTCAATTTGCAAGTGGTCAATATCATACTATAAATGTATATTTTTGTTATTTATTTTAATTAGTAAACACCTTCTTCTCTTACTTATTCTTGAGTCTCAACGTATTTTTCAAATAGAAGTTAAAATAAATCCTAGGAAACTAAATTATGTAGATAATGATCTTAATATTTTTGTAGTGTAGAGGCATCACCTCCACAAGTGTCCCTCTCATTGAAAGTAAAAAACCCATAACAAATAAACACACTTCTGTACTATGAATTTACATAAATATAATAAATAAACAAAAATATTGGAAGAAATATAACAAATTTAGCAAGTGTAAATATTATAAAAAACATATAGCTATAAAAAAGAGTGGCACGAGTCACCTTTTAAGATATGTTAAATATTTTAGCAAAAAAAAAATATATTGTGCAAGAGACACTAGCTTGGTAACCGTAACTTAGTTTAATTATTATTTGATCTACTTTATCTTCAAATAACTCCTCTATATAAAACTAATAATTAGAAACTATGGCTATGTTGATAGCTAGTATAGGTCTTCCACAATAATTTTGAAAAGATTCTAAGTTTGTGCATATCATTTAGAAGTATGTCAAACCTTCATATCATAGGATTCCTATGAAATGTTCTCACAATAATAATAAATAAAAAGTTACAAAATGTCACATGTGTGGTTTCCCATTATGCTGATTCAAATGACAAACTAAAAATGAAAATATTAGATTTTCATAAAATATTTCATTCTCATGATGATCCTATTATAGATGATTTTCTTACTAGTATTTTTAGAATGTTATGATATTAAAAATAAAAGTTTTATTGTTACCGTTGATAATGTTTCAAATAATAATATTACCATTATTTAATATATCTTGTAAACTAGTATGGCTAAAAAAAACTCTAACATGATATACACTAACTTTTGGTAGATAGCCTCTTATCCATGAAGAAAGGATTAGAACTTTTGTGGATTGTGATACAAGAAATTAAAAGATATTGAGTTTTAGTTTTTATAATTTTAGACTTAATTATTAAATACATTGAAAGTTTATTTAGAAGGTTTTTATAGAAAGGTGGCTCAATAGAGTATATTGAACCAAACTCCTGACCCTGTCAATGTCTTGCAAGAATTCTCCACAGAGCAACTTCAACAACTTTACCGTGCCTTATCATTGATGAGCCCAAACCATAATGCTAGTGATAAAAATACCTATGCAAATGCGACAGGCTTGTCACTTTTTTCTGATGCTTCAATTAATTCTATATTCACTAAGCCTTGGATTTTGGATAGTGGAGCCACCGATCATATAACATCTAATTCAACACTTTTCACTAAAATGCAATCATCATCAATACTCAATGTTAATTTATCAATTAGATCTACAGCCTCAATCACTTCAACTGATATTATATCTCTCAATTTTGATATCACCTTAGATGATATTCTTTGTGTCCCTAGTTTTTTCTTAAATCTTATTTCTATTAGCAAAATTATCACTACCTTAAAATATTATGGCATTTTTTTCCCCACCTTTTGTGTCCTACATGACTTGTCTATGGGGAAGATGGTTGGCTCAAGTAAACAATATAGTGGTCTCTATTATATGCCTCCTTTGCAAAGGACACCAACCTGTCATCGAGCTTCACACCTTTCCAATCTATGGCATATGCGGCTTGGACATCCATCACTATATCACCTTACGTTAGCTTCTTCATTGTTATCTTTAAATAATATTTCTTATGACAATAATTATATAATTTGTCCCATAGCAAAACAAACAAGACTTCCTTTTCCATTTAGTTTCATATCAACTCATGCTCCATTTGATTTATTACATTGTAATATAGGGATCTTCACAAAGTCCCCACATACTCAAGGACACGATTCTTCCTTACCATTATAGATGACTTTACAAGATACACATGGATATTTTTTATGCAACACAAGTCTGTGACTCAAAACATTTTGAAATCTTTCATTGATTTTACTTATACTCAATTTCATGCCTAAGTCAAAGCAGTCAGAGTAGACAATGGTTTTGAATTCTTGTCTATAAAAAACTTTTTTAGGTATCATGGCATTGAATATCAGTGTACTTGTGTTTACACTCCACCACAAAATGGAGTTGTTAAATGGAAGCATCGTCACATTCTCATTGTAGCACCATCATTACTTTTTCAATCCCAATTACCTTTGCATTTTTGGAATGAGTCTGTTTTAACTGCTTTTTATCTCATTAACCGGTTACCATCCCCATTGCTTTCAAATAAAACACCTTTTGAAATTTTATACCATTATCCACCCTCCCTCGATCACCTATAGTTTTTTGGTTATTTATGATATGCCACTATTGTACACCCAATTTATAAATTCAAATCACATTCCAAACTTTGCATCTTCATTGGATATCAGACTAGGAAAAAGGGATACAAACTATACGACATGAAACTGAAAAATTATCTTTTTCATCCACCTCAAAAAATTTTGATTTTCTAGTGCCCAATTTTTCTTCTAAGACAACATAACCTCAACTTATCATGATACCAATTCCTTCTAGCACTCATTCTCGCCAACCTGTGCAAGAAAAAACAACTAATACACATGAAGTCATCTTTCCCACACATATGCAAACCACACCTATTGCACCATCTAGTACTACTAAATCTTCCACATTCACACCAGTAGCTAAAACTACACACACTTTCAGACACATCAGACATTCCTTATGAACCTATTACTATTTTCATTCCCTCTACAAGATAATCAACATGACCCAAGCGACCTCCGGCATGGCATAAAGATTCCTGATGTCATCTCAAAGCTAATCGATCAACCTCAACACCAAGTTTTACAATAGGTACTCGATATCCACTCTCACATTTCCTTTCCTACTCATATTTCTCCTCTCCCATCTCTACCTTTTTAGCTACCATCACAGATCACATCGAGTCTAAATATTATTCTCAAGATCTCCTTGATCCACAATGACGAAAAGCTATGCATAAAGAATTAGTAGTATTATAGCTCAACAACACATGGAGCTTAGTCCCTCTACCTATCGGCCATAAACTGATCAGTTATAAATGGTTCTACAAAATCAAATACCAATCGGATGGCACCATTGAGCACTATAAGGCTTGCCTCGTTGTTAAAAGATACAATCAAGTTGTAGAGATTGTCTATCAAAAAATATTTTCACCAATAGCTAAGCTTACAATACTTCGATGTCTACTTACTATTGCTTCTGTGTTCCATTGGTACATCCACCAATTGGACGTTCAAAATGCCTTCCTCCATGGTGATTTACATGAAAGTTGTCTACATGGAGCCTCCACTTGGTCTTTGTTGATAGGGGGGGAACACTTTATGTCAGCTCAACAAGTCTTTTTATGGACTTAAACAAGCATCAAGAAAATAGTTTTCCACATTCTAAGACACTATTCGAAAGGCTGGTTATCAACAATCAGAGGCTAATTATTCACTTTTCACCAAGGCTCAAGGCAATTTTTTTACAGCAATTCTCATATATGTTGATGACATACTTCTCATAGAAATGATCTACATGAAATGGAACTCCTCAAAGGATTCCTTCTTAAGTGCTTCCATATCAAAGAGCTTGGAGACTTGAAGTACTTTCAAGGTATTGAATTCTCTTGTTCAAAAAAAAAGAATTTTTATGTCACAAAGAAAGTATGCATTGGAAATTTTGCAAGATTCAGGACTCCTGGGTGTGTGTGTCCAAATAATTTTCCAATGGAGCAAAATTTAAAGCGCACTTCCACTAACAAGTGACAAGAGACAAGGCCCGACATAGTCTACTCAGTTCACACATTGAGCCAATTTATACAAGAGCCTAGAATACCTCTTTGGGACTCTGCCATTTGAATCCTCAAATACATCAAAGGTACCCCCATGCTAGAAATTATTGCTTCCTTATGATAATAGACAAAATTTGAAAGCCTTGTGTGATTCAGATTGGAAATGTTGTCGCACCACAATAAGGTTAGTTACAAGATATTACATTTTTTAGGAAATTCTATCATATCATGGAAGTCCAAGAAACAAGCCAACATCTCTAGATCATCAGCTGAATCTGAATATCGAGCCATGGCTAATACATGTTTAGAGCTAACTTGGTTATGTTATAAACTACATGATTTAAAGGTCTCTTAGACATCTACAATGCCATTATTTTGTGATAATCAAGCAGCTTTGCACATTGTGGCGAATCATGTCTTTCATGAACGTACAAAGCACATCGAAAGAGACTGTCTTAGTAGGAGAAAAAGTTCAAACTGGAATAATTGCCCCTTCTTTTGTTCCTTCACACTCATAGCTTGCCGATGTATTTACAAAGGCCTTAGGAAAGGATCAGTTTGTGAGTTTGCACAGTAAGTTGAGACTTCATGACATTCACTCTCCAACTTGAGGGGGAGTATTAGGAAAGATTTTATATTAGCTGTATATTGATGTTAATCCCACCAAAAAAAAGGATCATAACTTTTGAGTCATTACCCTAACATCATTAGCTTTGGTTCCTGATAAAGTCTCCATTTATGGGTAGTAGAAAAACACAACAAGCACATAAACTTATCATCATCCACTCTGCCAGCTTCAGCAAGCTTGTTCTTTCATCTTGGCTAGTTATCAATGTAAACATTTTTCCATGCTAAATGAAAAATTATCAATTCCTTCATTATTCGTATTACTACTATTATATTTGATATAGTTAGATTAATGTTTGATGTCTTAAGAAATTATCATATATGGAGTAGTTTTAGTTAGTAATCGTGTTTCTAGTGTCCTTTGTAGTTATTCTAGAAATTGTTTAGTTAATTAGATGTTTGGTCTCTAAAATAGTTATTTCAACCTATTTAGTGTTCAAAATAAGTATCCTAGATAGAATAGTTTTGTTAGGTAAATATTTGGTTCATGAAATATTATTTCATACTATATGGTATCTAAATTAATTATCCCACTATGTCTATAGTGAAAACATGTTATCATATATAGTATTTTTTTAGATATCTAGTTTTAGAAGCAATTATGCTAGACATTATTCATAAGACATAGATAACTTACCTTATATGAAGTTTTTTTGGGAAGCATGGTCTTTCTTACTTTAAGTATTTCTTTAGGTGGAACATGTTTCACATTAGGGGAGCAATGTCCCATGTTGCTCATTTAAGAGCATATGAATTGTATGCTTTAGCTTTTCCTGGCATATATAATTCTTTTCAATTTTCTTTCAGTTTCCAATATAGCTTATCATATTTAATGATTTTAATTTTGTTTTTTTAGCTAGGGTTTTTTTATCAACAATCCCTAGGTTATTGCTTACATATTATCTAATAAAATATAATATTTATCAGCATGTTTGAATAGTTATTCTTTCTATTCACAACATTAATGAAATATATTTTTATATATCTACTTCCCAATCTATGGCGTACAATTCTACACATTACATGGCTTGCCTAAATTTTCTAGTAAAGCATCATATTGACTCTATCTTAAATTCTAACTACGTATATATTTATATATATGTTTGTTTTTTTAATAAAATTATTTATTTTAATAATAATATTTATTTATTTTGGAGTCCAACTCTTTCTTTTAATTAAGCAAAACAAAATTATTAAATTACTTTAGTTTAGAAAATTTGACCAATCAATTTAGTATTGACCATTAAATATTTAAACACTTAAATTTGATTTCCTTTATGTTGTATGATTATGATCCAATAGGTTCTTACAATAATGATTGTAAAATTTAATACATTTTTAATATTATATGTAATGCAAAATATCTAGTAATATATTATTGTCACTCAAGTTATAAGAATGTCATGATTTGACAACACAATGAATGTGATGATATTTATATGTAGTTTTTTTTATCCTTCTTTCCCCCAATCTTACTCATAATTCCCCTAGGTTAGTTTATGAGCCTTGGCGCCTCGAGGTCGACGTAGGCGATGATAAAAATTTCCAATATATCCACCGATATATCCATAAAATCTAAGTATCGATATATTCATTATGACGACTATCTATCCTTGATTGGTGCTCATATACAAGGATTAAAATATCGGTTTTTACGGATATATCGGTACTTGGATTTTACGGATATATCGGATATATCGAAGATTTATCGGTGTGTATTTGCATATGAGCACCAATCAAAGATAGATATATTAGTCTTAATTAATATATCGATACTTAGAATTTATGGATATATCGGAGATATATCGGTGGATATATCAGAAATTTTTATCATTGCTCATATACAAATACAGACCGATATATCTTCGATATATCCGATATATCCATAAAATCCAAGTACCGATATATCCGCAAAAACTAATATTTTAATCCTTGAACGTAGGTAATGCTTTTATCCAAATATTATTAATATCACAATTGGTAAAGATGTCATGGGGTGCAAATATGACATCTATGAGGAACAAACTCATATCTCCAAGATTAGGTAACTTACTCCTTTGTAATTGGGACTACCATATTGTTTAAGGTTTCTATGTAGTTTAAATCCTTTTATCCTTCATATCTAGATTGGACATATGTGATAGAACATGTTAAAATTATACATTCTAATCTTTAATTACGTAATACATAAGTACACTCTAAAACTGAATGAGCTTGATCTCTCATGTTAACTCACTTGAGCATAGTCATGCATTTTCAGTCACACTTTATCAAGAGGCCCAAGATATCTATCATACTATGTATGAGAGATATCCTATCTTGATCACTCATATTTCGTTTCATGGTTTATAGCACACTTAATCTAGATGCTTATGATTCTTCATTATAACAAATGATGGTTGACTATGTTAATGTAAACAACTTGTCATGTATGAAACCATGATGATCTCATGTCCATCGATCTCTTACTCAATCATTACTACAACAACTGCCTATGATGTTTACAAAATAATCTTTGTGGTATACTCATGGAGAGTGAATCTAGTCATGTCCTCCAAAATGCATTCATGTGCTTGCTTCATATCCATATCCATGACAATTTTTCATCAGTCCAAAATCATACTAGTTTTGAATGTGGGAAAATTGGTTGGAAGTCTATCTAGACCAACCCAACCATTTTACCAATCTCATTTCCTATGATTGACTGGATCATTGCATTTTCTATAATGTCTGATTAGATGTATGGACCATAGTGGCTTCAATAATGATGTAGGTAGATATGAGAATATGGGCAGGATAGCTCGAGGCCCTGAGCTAGTAGCTGAGAATTTGGGCATGAGTCCCTTTTTCAGGGAAGAGTTCATGCACTTAGGTTTGTCCTAGCTTTACATTAGGATGCCAGTCCAAATTTCCACGACTAGATCTAGGAATTTTCTCACTTTTCTTATATGTATATTATTCATATTTTTTAAAATTGTATCCTATCCAATTTTATTTTATTTATACTTTTTATATATCATAGTTAAATTTCCTTTAGGTCATTAATAATTATGTGAATTATAATTTTTTAAAATTATGAAAATTGATGTGCACCCGAATGAAAATTAAGAAATTAAAATAATTTCTTTTGATAGTAGATAAAAGTGGGTGGTAGTGCTAATGGAATTTAAGAAATTATTGAATTTTCTTTATTTCATCATGTAGTTCAACAATAACATATAAAGAAGAAATTCACCAAGGTCTAGCATTCTCATGAGTTAATTTTTTTTTTGAGGTATAATATAAAATAATAGATAAAAGTATGCTGAGAAAATTACAAAATATAAAATGATTTTAAAATTTTAAAGGGTTGTGTTTTAGAAACATTATATTTATTAACTTAAGAGTTAAATGTGCTAAGATATTGTTAGATAAATATAAAATAAAACAATTAAAAACTAATAATGATGATATAATTAATACTTTTGTACATGATCCAAGTGAGTCGTATTTTTATGATAATCACTTTTGGTGTCAATGTACTACAATTAACATGTATAAAAAAATATAAAAATGATTTAAAATTTTAAGTGTTAATGTATTCGAGAAACTTATTATTTATTAACTTATGAGTAAATTATGCTAGAATAATGCTAGGTAGATATAAATCTAAACAATTAAAAACTAATAGAGATGATTTAATTAATACTATTGTACATGATTCAGATAAGTCATATATCAAGTCATATTATCTATTTTATATAAAAAATGTGTATAGATATAAGGCAAAGCTCTACAATTAACTTGTATAATAATATATATATCATATGTATTTGTGAAATAAAAATTAGATTTGATATGAATTTAGTAAATCACTTAATAGCATTATGAATGTATTATATTGGATTCATCACATAGATAAATATACAACTGAATTTTATAGTTAATTTTAAAATTTAGAAAATTCAAATTTGATATAAAGTTTAAGTGACATTTAACATTTCAAGTATTTTTTGAATCCTTTTGTTTTGAATCCTTGTGTTTGAATCTTTGTATTTGAATCCTTGTGTTTTTAATTAAAATTTTTTATGTGTTACTTGTTACTATTGCATCATTTATATAAAATAGTGTATATACATTTGTTACATTATTTATTTTAATTTTATTCTAGCTCTTAAAATACTATTAGAATATCTTGAAACTATTTTTAATAAATTTTGTAAGTTAAAAATCATATATGTTTATTCACATGTATGTTAGTAGCTCTTCTATCTACTATTCTATCATAATAAATAAGTATTTCAACTATTTTTATGTTTTTCTTCTAATGAAATAAGTTAGACTTTTTTTATTAATGAAATGCATTTTAATTAATTTTATCAATTTTAAAAATTTATAATGTAAATAAAAATAAATAATATTAATATAGTTATATGATAGCTACCAAAAGGTTTTTAATATTTATTTTTAAAATCATAATAAATAATTTTTTATTCAATCCAAGTAATTTCTTTTCAGCAAAGGTAATGAATGAGTCTGGGCTGGGTTCCATTTTCATGGATGCTGGTCAAGATGCATTGAATTGGACATGAACTTATTTTTCATTGATGTAGGTCGAGCACGATTAGGACTACTCTTTCTAGCTTGTGCCAAGTGGGCTTAAATCTTCACATCTACCCACTATCTCCAAGTACTATAATTTTTTCCAATAATTCATGTATCGAATCACTTCACTTATCTTATTTTTATTAATGTTATTTGAAGCTCTAAATTCTTTGATAATTGATTAATATAAAATCATTTTTAAAATATATCTTTTATTTATATTTTACTTTAACTTAATTTGAATGTTTTGATATTATTATAATCAATAATATTATTTTTAGATTATTAGATATGATGATATTATTATTGATCATATTATCTTATGACATGTATTTTGTTTTACTATAACTAGCCTAATATTTCCAATCTTTTATATGTGAATTGCATGTTTAACCGTCATAATTTTAATATTAATTTCTCATATGCTGATTTTCTCTATACGATTGAAAAATTTTGAGAATGATATTTTCATGAATTAAGTATAATGGATGCTATAGGCTTTATTCCACATTGAGAAGTTCTAGATATTTGGATATTATATTTTTCTTTCTTATACATACCTTCTTATGTGCTTTGATTGTGAGTGTATTTGTTGGAAAAAATTATTAAAATTTTCTAACTCATCATAGCATTATTAGTAAAAAAACTCATTTTATCAGATACACATATATAAAGGCAATTTTATATAAATTTATCATTCATGATATTTTTTGTTATATTGTTATTTACATTAATACTTATTCATTATATAAACTATCTACCATGAGTTCTATTGTGGTAGCTAGTCCATAATCTAGATAAAATAAGAGGACTAAAGTTAAATGTGTAATAGTCAACCATAAAAAAACACATTTTGGGGTTATGATCCCTTCAACTATTAGTTTTCATTTAAATAGATGTTAGCAAAGGCTAGGGCGTGCGCAAAACTCATATTTGTTGCTCATAACGCATAATTGGTGTGCATTACTCATAATTGGTGTGTTGTGAAAACATTGATATAGAGTGAAGAATGAGTCAGACACATTATATCTTTTTTCGGATATAATGAAAAATATGCAAGATAAACAATACCAACATGAAAATTTAGTGTCAAATAAGATAAGCACATCGAAGTTATGCTATATTGTAATGATAAAAGAGGCAAAGTTCTTTCACCATGCTAGATTTGAATAAAAAAAATTAGAAATCTAGATTAAATTTAGTTATATTAGATTAATATGTTGAGATCTAAGAACATAAATAGGTCAGACAATTAGTGAATATTAGAGAAAAATAAATATAATATATGTTTATGAGAAAAATAAAAATGAAATATAACTAAAAAATATTTTAGTAATGAATAATTTTTTTAAAAATGCGATAATTGGTATCAAAGGTTCAAAGATAAGATTAATATCATTATTTTAGCTTTATAACTAAATTTTATGGATGTGATAAACACAAATGTTGGTTCAAATGAAGATATAAAAATACTTTATGTGAATCTTTGGATATGTTAGTTCATCAAAATTTTTCAATTAATAATATTTGGTTTTATGTAGAGATTTATATGCTCATGTAGACAAAATGAAAGCAAACTAATTCCTAAAGATTAATATTTTAAAAGTTTAAAGTAATATGAAAATTTCTATTTAAAATTTTAGCTTTTCATATGAATATGAAGATTTTATTTAAAATTTCATAAGTAATTAAAAGAATATTTAATTACTTATGCATGTGGCCATAATAGAAGTTGTTGATTATTTCATGGTTACAAGATGACTCGAGCATAGTTATTTAAGGAGCAAGATGCACTAAGATATAAAGGTTTTTTGGTGCCTTGAGGTCCAATGCATAATAAAGGCATTGATTTTTTTGTGAGGTGTATTTTACCTATTTTATATATATATATATATATATATATATATATATATATATATATATATATATACATATATATATAATATTTTTACTAAATATTTTTATAATTTTTATTTAGTAATAAAATATAATCAAATATAAAAATTAAATAGCATTAGTATTTCTTATCATCACAAATATTTAGAGTTTTAAAACAAAATAGTAAAATTTCAACAATTTAATATACAATGATCTAAGATATTAAATATATTGTTTGTAGTTTTTGGGAGTAAAATGAACTAGTGCTTTGGGAATAAAATGATTTGTAAGAGAAATTTGGAAAAATTTTATTAATTAGAAGCTCTGGGAATAATTGATTTGAGGGGGAGCAATAAGAATAATATATTTTGGGGGGAGACACCTTGGGGGAGGTGAGATGCTTTTGTTTGGACTTGAATAACTGCAAATTAAGTATTTGGTGGGAAGGCAACTACATGGATCCAGAGGAAAGGTACAACGACCCAATTCCAATAATATAGAGTAGAATGGGGATCATACTCGCAACTCAAAGGTTACGTATTCTTCATCCAACCGATCCAACTATAATGTCATTGATAACTATAAATTAAGTAGATTATGTTATTATCATGCATGAGTAACTCTAATGTTAAATAAAATTTTAAATTCTAGAAAAATATCAGAATTATAAAAATGATATTTAAGAATATTAAAATTATAAAGAAAAAAAATTGATGAGTAATATAATGAAACTTTATGAGAGATTTATAGAAAGAATATTTAAATGTTTAATTTTTATATTAAAGGATCAACTTGATTTTATGATATGTAGATTTCTATGAATATTATTTTCTTGATGAAACAGATTTAGAAAAATATATAGAAGAACAAATATGTGTGTGTGTGTTTGTTTTTTTTTTAAATTGATTTAGAAAATATATGTGAAAGCTTTTTAAGAATTAATTTAATGAATGCTTAATAAAAGGTATCTCTTTGTTATATTAATATCATCAAAGGTAAGCATGATGTTATTGTAGCAAATATTTGTTTTGTAGGAGCAATATTAAATGAACTTTTAATTTTAATAAAATTACTCTAAAGATCTATTTTAATTTTATTTCTTTTTATTTTGTTTTTATGAAGATATATTTAAGTCTGTAGTACTAATTTCTAAAAATAAAGATGATATTTAAGAATATTTAAATTATAAAGAAAAAAAAAGTAATAAGTAATTTGATGAAACTTTATGAGAGAATAATATAAATAATACTTAAACAATCAATTTGTTTTTAGACATTACTATATGAATAATATAAACTTTATGAGAGAATAATAAGTAATAAGCAATTAATTTTTATGAGAGAATAATATAAACAATCAATTTTTATGAGAGAATAATATAAATAAGTAATTAATATAAACTTTATGAAACTTTAATTTCTAAAAAAAGTAATAAGTAATAAGTAATAAGTAATTACTATATTAAACAATCAATTTGATTTTATGATATGTAGATTGCTACAAAAGCTATTTTCCTGATGAGACAAACTTAGAAAAATATCTAGAAAAATAAAAAATTTTATAAGATTTTTATTGATTTAGAAACTGTTTGTGATAAAATATTTCAAGAATTAATTTAGTGGATGCTTAATAAAAAATATTTCTTTGTTATATTAATATCATCGAAGTTATGGATGATATTGTAGTAACAAATATTTGTTTTATATGAATGATATTAAATAGACTTATAATTTTAATAAGATTATGTTCAAGATCTTTTTAAATTTTAATTTTGTTTATTTTGATTTAAAATGAGTTGACGAGTCTTTTAAAAAACATATGGTGGCATATGTTATTTGGAAATCATATTTTCTTAATTGATAAAATTATTGATTATATTTATCAAAAATTATATAAGTAAAATTGCACATTAAATAGTAAAAGTTTTAAAATGAAGTAATTAAAGATAAAATATCCAATTCGTAATTAACTTTAAATTATGAAATAAGTAATTCAATTGAGGTTGAAAGAGGTAAAATCTCAACATGTGAATTATTATTATTATTTAAGATTTTTAACTTGAAAGAAAAGAAATATTTTAATAAACATAGACTAAAATTAAAATCAATTCAATACAACATAAAACATTGCTTAATATTATATTGTTACATAAATGGAATATTATTTTTTGTAAAAAAATTATATATGCAAATGAATATATATATATATATATATATATATATATATATATATATATAGTAAAAATAATACACAAGGAGCTCTCTTTCATACTGTAAGAGCACTCAACTACAAAAAACACACTAAATTTTTGTAATTTAACACTCTCAAAATGGTGCTATATGTCTCACCAAACTTTGAGCAAAAGTGAATAATTTGAATTCTCATTTTTTTGTGAGAATATCTACCAGATGATCTCTATTATAGATTTAAATAATAATAATAAATTATTTCTAAATCTTATTTTTGTTGAAGTTGCATTCAACATCAATTTTTTTTGTCTGCTCACAAAGTTTAAAAGACAAAAGCATTAAGTAAGAAATTTTTATGTTCATGAGGTGAGACACAAGCCTTGAGGTGTTGAGGTATAATTTTTTGAGCTTCATATTATATAATTAATAAATATTTTGAAATACATAAAATATAATAAAATAGCATAAATAAAACTTTGAAAAAATCTATTAGAATGATAAAATAATATATTATCTAGTTAATTACTATCAAAAAAAAAATCATGACAAAGTCTTAAAAAAGAAAATTAATTTAATAATATTTATAATTTCAAATTTTAACAAAAATTCATTACTAAGTCATGAAATAATAACTAATGTAAATTGTTTCGATTTAAATTTTTTTTTCCAAGGTCATCATCATCCTTATCAAATATATTAAAAAGTAAGAAAATGTTCACTATCATGTATCCTCAAATCAATAGTAAAAAAATATTCACTATATAAAAAATTTTCATCTTAATAATTTGGTATCAAATTGAACTCATTCTCTTTGTATTTGCTTTTACTTGTACCCAGGATAAAGGTTTAATTAAGAAGAAGTATTAATTAGGTATAAATATTATAAGTTTTTGTATTAAATTTAATTAAATTTTTTACTTTAATTTTTGAGTACTTACTTAGTATATTATTATGTTTCTTTTGTAATAATATGAAATAATCATTTGATTTGATCATTCTTGAGTCTCTTGGAAGTTAGATGACCTAACTTTAATAGCATCAACATTGAATAACTCATCATCTTAAAGCCAATAAAGATCAAAGGGGAGGAAGAGATCTTATTTCTCTCAACCTATTTATCATCCGAATCGATCTAGAATTGTAGTTTTTGCTTTCTCAATCTAGTATTGTACCTTATATACACTACAACATTCAACCTTTGATGTTCAAGCCTATTTTTTGGTATGGATCTACAAATAGTAAAATAAAGAAAATTATATGTTAAAATGAACTAAAGTTCTTTAACATTGAAATAGAAATATATGTATAAAAATTTACAAAAATAAAAATATTACCAATTCAAATCTGCTTCATTTTCTTTCATATCATGAAGTACTACAAGTAAAGATAAGGACTCGAATAAAAAATTTTTGCGAGTTAATGTTGTACCACCAAAATATATTAATTAACTTATAATACTTCTTAATGTTTAAGAATCAACTGCAATATGATTCAAATGAGTTCAACTAAATGTCAACTTTTAAATATTCTTGATAATCCAATATTTTATCTTTGCATTCAAATAATTTCATCCTCACCTCATCAATATTAGATAAATTATGCCTATATTATAAATGAGGTTAGGTTATGATAACAACTTGATGCATGTAAAGGTCAAAGAAGCTGTAGAGTCTATCTTGCATTTTTTTTTTTTGAAATTGGGCCCTATTTTTTTTACACCACAAGAATTAAATGTAATTTTCTTATTAGTTGAATCGATCATCTCATAAATATAACATATGGTAGGTCTTACTTCTGAATCAAGCTCTCTCAAGATACTAATTAATGGAATAGTGGCCTTTATGCATAAAGCAATATGAGATCGATAATTTGGATCAAACAATATTATAATTCAAGCTTTCACACTCTCTGCTTTTTTAATCCCATATGCTTGAACACCATTTTTTTGAGGAGAACCCATGCTATAAAGGCTTTAGAGAGTAAGAACTGGAGTAGTAAACCATGAAATTATTGGATTAAAGAAGTTCATGATTTTTTATAATTATTTTCACCAAGCTAAACATCTAAGTATTCCCAAATATTAACTTTACTACTTGCTTAAGCTTGATCAAGTATAGTAGTATGAACATTTATCTTTTCATTATCCTAGAATATAAATCAGTACAATGTGCAGTACAAGGAGTTCACTATAATCTTTTCATTCTTTTCATAGGTTTTATTATAGTATTCACATAAATAGAAGCATTATTTGTGATAACTTGCACATGATTTTTTTTAATTAATTTTTTTAACCACTACATTAAGATATTTGAACATCAATTCCTTAATTTTTTTCTTGTAACAGAAATATCAATTATTTTCGTAAACCAAGTGTTAACATGAATATTTATCAAAATTTTGATACGACACTTAATCTTTCCATTTGTTTGACTATTCACAATAATTGAACATTCATATTATTTTCAAGCTTTTCTATAATTTTTTTATATAGATACTTAAATTATTCACTTCTTCTTTAAGAATTCATGTCGACAATTCATGCATTGATGGAGGTTTCAACCCAAACTCAAATTTTGTAATAACATTTATCATAAAAATTTAATAAAGATCATTCATAGTGTTAAATGAGAGATCTATTGAATACATAAATATATTAATTTTTCTATATATTTTCTTTCTTTCTTTTTGCTTTCAGTTTGAATTCAAAGTATTTTGATGTGGTTGTGAAATAGTAAATTTATCAGTGGGTTCTCTAGGAAATGGTTCCCCACTCCCACTCCCACTCCAACTTTCACTCCTAAAGACACATTATTTTGGGCAAGACACTCTCATGTATTGAAGTTGGACTCATACAAGCTTTTTAAAAATAATTAATTCCTTTTTACTTTTTGATACTTAAAATTCAATGTATCTTTGCATTCCAATCTAGAATCTTCATTAAATTTGGTATATGATTTCATAATATGATGAGTTACGGGTAAGTGATATTTGTATTTATTCATCTTTTTCATGCATATTTGATTGCAAAATTCACATCTCAAATACTATTCTTCCGAACCTTCAATAATATATTTTCAAAAAAAATCATTTTTTGACTTGTTTCAAGTTGGAGGAACTTATTTTTTTAAAAACAACCAATAATAATATTCAATAAATATTAGATGTATTTAATAATTTTTAATTTTTGAAAAAAAAAATTTAAATAACCAATAATAATATTCACAATTTAATTGGAATTTTACTCCCGAACACGTAGTTTCCACTCATTTGGGAATGAGCCATTTCTTGAACGAGCTCTCCAAGCTAGTTCTTGGACATAGAAGGAGATTGTGTGATGCCTGGTGTGCTATCAAAGCATTTTTTTAATGCCTCTAAAATTTTTTTGTCATACCTTGCCCTGGGGTATGTGTCTATATGTGCCTTGATAATACCTTTTAAAACAATGGCCACTCATGAAATATTGAATTGGAATCAATGTGTCATGCTAACTATTATAAAATAGAATAGTTGGCTTGGAAATTTAAAATCTCAGTTAATCAATAGGTGTGTGATCCAAAGTTCACAAAAAATAGTTATCATATCTAAGTACTTTGTCTTTTCACTCAATTTATGCATAATTATCTAAATCTTATTTTTGAGAAAACAAGATTCTGTAACAAAAGAATAATAAAAAAATGTGATATGTTCTATCACATATTAAAATAATGTTGAGTACCCACTCAAACTATAATAATCTATTTCAAAAAGAAATTCTAAGTTTTAAGAGTCTTTTTCATGTATCTAAGTATTCAAAAATAATATTATAATAATAACGACAAATAAAATCTAATAAATAACTAATTATATTGATAACATAAGTGATATGTATGATGACTATTAAAATGGTCATGTTTTACGATGATTATTTTATATTTAGTAGAATCAATAATAAAACTTGTGAATGAAAGTAAATGTAATCCCAATTCAAGTGGAGTATTTATTAGAGCACAATTTAGTTATCTAAATTTATAAAGAATGTCATCCATTATGAATTTGCAATCATAAAATTTTTTATTTACCTAGATAAATAATCTCATTCTCAAAAAAGTAACAAAGATAATCAAAATTATTCAGTTGAAACTTTATTTGAATATATTATTTCACTTGGGAAATACTCGATTGATTTTTCCTAATGATAATAATTTCATCTACATAAACTAGCCATTATACATACATACATACATATATATATATATATATATATATATATATATATTATTATTTATTTATTTATTTATTTCTTTCTTTCTTTATCATCTGAATCATGTCTATGACACTAAAAATCAGTTGAAACATATTTATATAGTCAATATGAGCTAATAATCAAATAAGATATATTGAACACTTGAACTAGTCTCTTGAGGTATATTTTAGTTCATATAAAATTTTTTATAAAGTATAGAAACATAAGTTATCCTTACTAAAATTGGAAAACTCGATGAAAACTATATATATATTCATAAAGAAATATATTCTTCACTTTAAATTGATACACCACATAGCTATCAAAAGCTATAAGAGAAAGAAGTAACATGTTAAAGGTTATATTGATCATTGAAAAAAATATTTTGACAATCAACTTCATGTGTCTTATGTAAAGTCTTTCGTAACAAGTTTGATTATTTGTAATAGAATACATTTATTTCAAAATAACTTGTTCTGATTGATTAAGTAACTATGGTTTATGAAGTAAAAATAAATGTTTTGAAACTGTCAAGAGAAAAAAGAAAATTGAAAAACAATATAATCAAGAAAAAAAAAAGAAAATATTTGGGAGATAAGATTTTGTACTAACTATTTTTTTGATTCCTTCCATTGAATAATAATAATATCCAAATTATCTTGATTTAAATGATCAACTAGTTGTGATAATTGTTCAGCTATTAGTTGAGATTGATGTATTTTTCTAGTATAATTATATATAATACACGACTGATTCATAATGTTCTTTGTGTTTCTACTCTAGTAATATCTCTAATCTTAATTATTATTGGAAATGATAAAATATTAATATGAGCAACTTTATTATTTTTTTGTAGATCTACATCTTGTGAAATTGTTGGATTATTTTAAGAAACCCATGATGTTATTTGTTTAAAAAATAATTAAATAATCTGAAGTAGATGATGGTACAATCCATTAATGTTTGTCATTCTTATTCCAATTAGAAGTGATATTGAACTTGCAGCAAGAGAACTAATAGTAGTATCATTTGAAGATGAATTCTTATAAAAATATTTGTGTTTGAAGAATATCAAGACTACACATAGTTCTATTCTTCTCACATTGGGAGAATATTAATGATATCCATTTTGAGTATTACTATAACTAAAAACATATTTAACGACATGAATCTTCAACTTTTTTTTAGGAGAAATGTCATGTGCAAAACACATAATCCCAAAGTATGAGGGTAGTTGATGTGACATTTTTGCTTGATAAAAGATTTGAAATGATATTTGATTTGAAGAAATAGAAAAATACATTTAGTTAGAGGTATCAAGTGGGTTGGGTAGCTCGAGTAGGCATGAGTCATGACTTTAATTAGCCATGTTAGGCCCGACATGGCATGGTCCAAAACTATGTATGGACCTATCATGTCGACCTGAGTCATGACACATGTGTCGGGCCCGTTGGCACGGTCCAAAACTATGTATGGACCTACATCATGTCGACCTGAGGCATGACACATGCGTCAGGCCCATTGGCATGGTCCACATGCACTGTGACCTATGATCAGGCATGGGTGGGTCACATCTCACAACCTATCAAATAACTTGTTGGTGGGGCTGGGTTAAAAAAAACCTAGCCACATAGGATAGTTTTGGCTTACGTGGACATTCCTGTTTGGACTCTTCAACTGGCCATTATGTTTTCACATAGCAAGAGTAAACAAGGAAAGTGATAGGCACGACTTATCACTTTTCCTATATTAAAAAAAATATTTTTTTAAAAAAAGTGTAGCCATTTGATGTATTTTCAATGAATACAAGTAGAAATCCAATAATTATCAAGTTTCTGGTCATATATATTTATAAAAAAAATAAAAATTATATAGATTTTTTTAATATAACAAAATTCTATAAATTGAAAATTGAAATTTCTTAAATTTTATTCTTTATTTCTCTAATTCTCACATCTCCTACTCTCTCTACTATCTCTACTTTCTATGTTCAAGTACTTTTTGTCTTTTGATTGTTGTTATATTTATGGATATGTTATGCAGCTAAAAATTTTAGTTGAGGTGGTCATAGATTATTCTTTAAATTTTTTCTTAGTTTTTTTAAATAAAAAAATAAAAAAATATCAAATAGTAAATTTGATGATAATAAATTTGTTATAAATTTAGATAATAATAACAACCTATCAAAATGTTCGAAACTAAAACTAGGTCCTCTCTAATTGTCTCGACCAAATCTATTTGTTGTCTAAAAAACTAAAAATTAGGTGAACTTCAGCTGTATGGATTCACTTTAAGATAATAAAAAAAATTCTAGGGGTGTTGAAGAAAAATCATCATAATATATAATTATTGTCAAAAGAAATATATATATATATAAGTGCATATAATACTGACCATCTTAAGAGACATATCAATCAATAGACAAAAAAAATATGGTGTATTAAATCTCAAACAAACATAACTAAATGACATAGTCATTTAAGTTGGATCTAGTTTAGTTTTGATGACCTCCTTCATATACCACGATGATTTTGGGAGGAAAAGCATGTCAAACTGATTAAGATTATTAGTCTTTCAATTAAAATTTTGGATGATTTAGGGTAATTTAAATTATGTAGACCTATTTCTAGCTTGCTTATAGTAAAATTTCTAGATCAATAAGTTGAATTGACATAATAAAATATTATAAGTTAGAAAAATAATAAAAAATTAATGAATTTTGGAAATATAATAAAGTGATGCCCATGTTTTCTAATATATGAGCTAGTCATGATAATACATTGTTCGTATGTATCACCATCTATTATGTAGATTCAAGATAGAAACTTAATAACAAAATTTTATGATTTTCTAAGATTTTCTATCTTCATGATGACTCTATCATATATGAATATATGATGAAGATATTTAGTAAATATGACATTTAGAATAAACTTTTTAGAATTACTTTCAATAATGTTTCTATTAACAGATTTATCATTAGTATGTTTGTTAGAAATATTAGAGATGGGTCATTAGGTGAGATTTTTCATATTAGTTATAGTGCTCTGTAATTAATATGATAGTAAAGGTGGTAATAAAATTTTTTTTTCACTTATTATAAATGATAAGAAATTCACTAAAATACCATAAGACACACTTAATAGGCAACATGACTTTAACAATCTCTATTTTTTATTTAGTCTAATAAAATTTCAAATGGATATGAGAAACCATTGGAATTACCTCTACATGCTATTAAAATCATATGTTTCATATCAACATGTAATATTAGATTACGTCAATAGTAAGAATGATAAACTTATCATTGATGAGTTTGACTGAGATACAAAATAATTGTTAATAAAAATTTTGAAAATCTTTTATGATAGAATAAATATGTGTTTGTCTATGTGCACTCTTACAACTTGCATTACACATAGATGAATATGTAATATTATTATTATATTTAGAAAATATAGAGACTAACTTGCACTTAGTTTTATGATTATTGAGATAGAAATCAAGTATTTAAAATATTGATCTTTCATTTCACATCTTTATAGCTTGTCTTCCTGTATGGATCCAATGGTTAATGTGTGATAGATAGATAATTTTTTGACATACATATCACATGCATTAACTAATAACACTAACTTAAAGGTTTTATTCATTAAAAATTAACTAACTTGTTTACATATTATGATACTAGATATGATAGTTGTAATTAGGCTTCAAGTATGGACATTGACACTATATTTTGAGATGATGACTTCTCCATTCAATTTTCAATGGGTAAATGATGGGGTGGTCCGTCATATAGGAGTGAGCTATATTCGTACTTAGATTCTAATTACTACTCTATCATATTATTTGATGATAATAATAATTTGGATATTTTGTTTTGGTGTAAATCCTTCCAATCCATCTATTATCTATTATATGTTATCTAAGATGACATGTGATATACTAACTCCTTTGATGATTAACATATTAACGGAGTCTATTTTTTATGGCATTAAATATTATTTCAGATAGGAGATTAAGATTGTGACTAGATAACATTAAGATACTTACAAGCATGAAGGATTGGAAAAATTAGAGGTTGGACATTTAGGATAAGATGCGAGAGTTGCTTGCATGTTTCATGAGATCTGGAATATATTGAGGCTATCACTAGCAATACTTTTAGATGCTTATATGATGATTATGATTTGCATCTGCACTACCATACTAATGATATAAATATGGATTAATGATTTGTGTGCTTTTTAATTATTTTTTTATATGATACATTATTTTCATTGTTTTTAAATTTTTGTCAGCCATATCATTATGTAGTTATGTTTTATCTTATGTTATGCATGTATGATATTCTATTTTTGATTATGAAATAAATTATTTTTTTATTAAATATTTTCTTTTTTTAGTTGAGTTGAATTTAGAATTTGTTTAATTATTTCTCATTTTAATTCATCTAAATTTATAATACAATATTAATATATAATGTATATTGCCCATTTATTTTTTTAATTATATTAATTTGATTTATAATTATATAAGTAAAAAAAATAGTATTTTGAATAAATAATAAATTAAAATTTTGAAATATTTTAATTGGTACTTGCACATGCAAATACAAATTCAATTTAGATTTTAGGGCTCAAACTACCCCCACCTAAGCTGGATGTTAAAATATTAGAGTCTATTTTTTTCTATGACGATTAATATTATTTTAGATGGGAGATTAAGATTGTGGTCTGATATTTTTCAGACACTTGTATGCATAAAGGTCTAAAAAAATTCGAGGTTGAGTATTTTGGATATGACTCAAGAGTTGATGATAGATAATGATTCATTAGACCTAGAAGATATTGAGGCCACCACTAGCAATTCCTTTAGATGCTAATGACGATGACAATCTGCATCCACACAACCATATAAGTGTTACATATACAAATTGATGACTAGTGTGATTTTTAATTATTTTTTTCATATGATATCATATTTTCATTGTTTTTGGATTTCTATTAGTCATGTCTTTATGCACTTATATTTCATCTTATGATATGTATGTGCATATATGATAATATATTTTTGTTTTATGAAATAGATTATTATTTTTACTAAATTTATTTATTTTGTTATTGAGTTGAATGTTATAATTTTTTAATTATTTATCTTACTTTAATTCATTTAAATTTCTAATTCAATGTAAATATGTAATACATATTGCAAATATACTTTTTAATTATATTATTTTGATTTATAATTATATAAATAATAAATATAATATTTTTAATAAATAATAAACTAAAATTTAAAATTATTTTAATTGGGATTAGGCTGCCCCCACATGATATCATATTTTCATTGTTTTTGTATTTCTATTAGTCATGTCTTTATTCACTTATATTTCATTTTATGATATGTATGTGCATATATGATAATATATTTTTGTTTTATGAAATAGATTATTATTTTTATTAAATTTATTTATTTTGTTATTGAGTTGAATGTTATAATTTTTTAATTATTTATCTTACTTTAATTCATTTAAATTTATAATTCAATGTAAATATGTAATACATATTGTAGATATACTTTTTAATTATATTATTTTGATTTATAATTATATAAATAATAAATATAATATTTTTAATAAATAATAGTTTAAAATTTAAAATTATTTTAATTGGGATTAGGCTACCCCCACTTGGTGGCTTGGCACTTGCCGATGAAGCTGTGGTACTGCCCAAAAATTGGCATGATTTGGCATGATCTGACATGACCCAACATAACCTAGTATAATATGACCCAACATAACCTAGTATAACACGACCCAACATGATCTGGCACAACATGACTCCTTTAATATCTCTACATTTAGTTGATCAAATAATTTATGATCATAAGTACATAATTTCAAAAATATTTGAGTAAGTTAATATTTACAGTGAGAGAAATATCTTATCTATTTTTACTATATATTTTTTCTTCTTTGTTGGATAAAGGCATCTTGTGGATAATCTTGTGCTTCTCAAAATATGAGGTAGACACACTAAATGTATATTTGAGGGTATTCTCGATCATCAAAATATAAAAATCATGAGGAAATTTAATTTTTATCAATTTATAAAGATACAAAAAACTAAAAATTATATTATTTTTTTTAAATAAAATCAAGCATGTAAATTGAGTGTGATCATAAATGAAAGTACCAAAAGTATGACACATGATGGGCTTACATAGATTCCTAACTTTTATATGAACTAAATGAAAATGAATTGAACTAATCTTGATATGACATTTTGGATAAAAATTTTTTGTATGTTTTTCTACATTACAAGAAAATGTCAATTTAGCTAGGGATCAATCTTTGGCTAAATTGTGAGGGATTAGCTAGAGAATAGCAAGAGATTTTTAATTTATATTAAAATAAAAATTTGCAACGGATTAGCGACTGAATTGGTCAAATTTTCACTCCCTATTTATTTCGTAAATTTTAGCACAATGAAAAGCGGGGAATTTAGCGTCGGATTTAGCGAGGAAATTTTCCTAGCTAATTATTAGCAAGAGATTTTAGCGACGGATTTTAGTGATAGAAATAAAAATAACTATATTTGTATTAATAAATATATAAATACGAATACAAATTTATATTAAATATGATAAAAATAACTATTTTTTGATTATAATTTAATTAAAAAATTATACTTAATTTTTTCTGGGATATTTATTTATGATATTTAAATATTTGTATTAAAAACATTATATAATTTATTATATAATTATAATATTTTTAAAATAATTTAATTAATAAATAAAAATAAATAAAATTACTACAAATAAAAAAATAAAATAAACAATTGTTTAATTAAATAAAAAAATTATAAAAATATATGAATAAATGAATAAACAAGTAAATATTTATAAAAATAAAAGTATAAAATAATATTGTTATGAAATAAATGAATAAACAAGTAAATATTTATAAAAATAAAAGTATAAAATAATATTTTTATGATTATAAAAATTTTTTAATAATATAATGACTAAAAGATTTGAAAATTTTGAATTATAAAAAAATTATTTCATAAAATTTAAAAGAAAAAAAATTGATATTTTAAGATAAATATATTGGTATTTTAATTACATCAAAAAAAAAATTTGATGAATTAAAAAATTAATATTTCAATGTAGTTATAAAATAAATACTTTAAACATTAAAATTTATAATGACTAAAAGATTCAAATTTTATGATTTTATAATTATTTCATATTATATTAATAAAAAATAAATTGAATTCTTATAAATATATAACCATATTATATATATAGGAATACTTTATTATTATGTAATATTATTTTATTTATTTATTAAATAATATCATTTATGGTTAAAGAAAAATCTATTTCAATTATGTTATTTAAATTATTTATTTTTTATAATTTTATTTTATTTTTTACATATTTTATTTTATATATATTTACATACATTTTAGTATTTATATAAGGCGTCATTGAAATAAAAAATGCTGTGTTATTAACACTTTGCAATTTTTCTATCTTTCAAATGACGAAGGAGAGGCGAAACACGACTACGGCAGCAACCTAAATCAATCTCTTCTTGTTATCAGGTAATATTATCATTGTTTTTCTCTTTGAAAATGCTATATACATATCTCCGTCTCTCTCAATTTGATTACCATTGACGGATTTTCATTTTTACAGAATATTCAGGTATTAACTTTTTTTTTATTTCCCCCCAATTTTCCGTCTTTTTGCTTCTATATTTATATCACCTCTATGATTTTGACTTTACATCATTAATGAAACAATAAATTATTACTGTAATCTTTATTCATTTACTGTTTAAAATTTTAAGGTTTTATTGATTTCAAATACTAAATGTTTGTATTTTGTTTTCACCTTCTGTAACATAAGAAAATAAATAATGCTTGACGTTTTCTGCTTCTGCAACTTAAAAATAACAAACATAATGTTAATGGGTTCTATTTTTATGGTCTCCGAATATATTATAAATAGATAACAGTTTATATAAACTTTTATACATTTATATAATCATATGACATTATATATAAATTTTTATACTTTAATATATATAAATGTATTACATTATATATAAATACTGAATTGTTTATATTAACATATAATGTTATATTATATATAAATATTTATACATATGTATTAATGTTTATAAATATCTATACAACATTTACATAAAACTATACATTTATATAATTTTTTATATAACAATTATATAACATAAAATATTTATACATTTTTGTAAACATTTATATAACATATTAATTTTTATATAAATATACAATATTTATAATGTTTATATAAATATGATATATGTACTATTTAATATTTTAAAAAGTGTTACATATATATAACTACATATAAGTAACATTTATAAAATATTGTAAACACAAATATTATATCTAAACACTTGTTTAATTGTATAATCATATGCCATTATATATAAAAGTATTTATTATTATATTTATAATTATGTAACCTATTTTTATAACTATATTTATAATTATACATAACTAATTTTTTAACTATATACTAATGTATAACTATATGTATAATTCTATATAATTATATTTCTACAAAATATACCATATGTATAATAAATATAACTATATATAATTGTATTTTACTAAATGTATACTAGAGGTGTCAAACGGGCCGGGCCGGCCCGGCCCGGCACGATAAAAAAACGTGCCCGGGCCCGTGCCGGGCCCGTCCGCACGAACCACGTGCCGGGCCGTGCCCGGCACGAGCCGTGCCGTGCCTGGCCAGGCACGACTCGTGCCTTGGCACGGCACGACTCGTGCCTGGCCAGGCACGACTCGTCGGCCCGCGTGCCTGAGTCGCGACTCGTGAGTCGCGACTCACGAGTCGCGAGTCGCGAGTCACGAGTCGCGAGTCGCGAGTCACGAGTCACGACTCACGGTCACGACTCACTGAGTCGTGACTCGTGACCCAACCGGGCCCCGCCCCCGGTAAAAAGACCGCGGGTCGGGTCCAAACAGACCCGACCCGCCCCGCCCCGCCTGCCCTGCCTTGCCGTGCGCCCGTGCCCGAGCGGGCCGGCACGGCACGGCACGGCCTTGCCGTGCCCACGGGCCGTGCCGTGCCCGAATTTTAAAAACCGTGCCGTGCCGGGCACGGCACGGTACAGTGACCGTGCCGTGCCCGGCACGGCACGGCAGCACGGCTGGGCACGTGAAAAACGGGCCGTGCCGTGCCGGGCCGGCCCGTTTGACACCTCTAATGTATACCGATATTAAATGTTATATGTAATTATATCTTTAACTACTTACATATTTATAACTATATGTGTATAACTATATATAAATATTTGTATAAATATGTACACTCTATATAATTAAATATAACTATATTTGTAACTATATATACATATATGTATTCATATAATTAAATCTAAATATTTGTTTATAGCATTGTATACATTTATGCATAACTACTTATAACTACTTGCATGAATATATTTATATATAACTATATGTTTAATTATATATAACTATTTATAATTATATATATTATATGTATAATAATATATAACTATAAATAATTGCATCTTACTATATGTATAACTATAAAAGCTTTATACATAACTATATTTAAATATATAATTTACCACTTATATTTAATATATAAATGTATATACTATTATATAAAAAAGTATTTTACTATATCTATACCTATACATAACTATATGTATAAATATATAAAATTATATGAAAAAATTTATATACCTATTGTATAAATATAAATTAAACTATATGTATAACCACATGTAATTTTATTTATAATTACATGTGGTTATACATATAGTTTAACTAAATGTGTATAATTATATATAAATATTTGTATAACTACTATATATAAATAAATATAATTGTATTTGTAACTATGTATACATATATGCATACATATATGGAAATTTATATAATTGTTTATAACTTTGTATACATTTATGTATAACTACATATAACTACTTGTATGAATATATCTATATATAACTATATGTTTAACTATATATAACTCTATTTTTAACTATATATACTATAGATATAAGAACATATAACTATAAATAATTGTATTTGCCTAAATGTATAACTAAAAAAAATATTATACATAACTATATATAAATATATAATTAACAACATATATTTAATATACATTTTTATATATTAGTATATAAAAATGTATTTTACTATATCTATACCTATAGATAACAATATGTACACATATATAAAATTAAATAAAAACATATTTATACCTACATGTATAAATATAAGTATAACTATATGTATAACTATATGTATAACCACTGGTAACTATATTTATAATTACTGTATAACAACATACAACATTATGTTTAACTATGTATACAACTATATATATATATATATATATATATATATTTGTATAATTATATAAAACTCTATATAATTAAATATACCTATATTTGTAACTATGTATACATATATGTATACATATATGTAAATCTATATATGTGTTTATAACTTTGTATTTATTTATGCATAACTACTTATAACTACTTGCATAAATATATCTATATATAACTATTTGTTTAATCATATATAACTATTTATAACTATATATTATATATGTATAATAATATATAACTATAAATAATTGTATCTTACTATATGTATAACTATAAAAGCTTTATACATAACTATATTTAAATATATAATTTAAAACTTATATTTAATATATATTTGAATATATTAGTATATAAAAAGTATTTTACTATATCTATACCTATACATAATTATATGTATAAATATATAAAATTATATGAAAAAATATATATACCTACATGTATAAATATAAGTTAACGATATGCGTAACTATATGTATAACCACATGTTACTATATTTATAATTATATGTATAACAATATACAACATTATGTTTAACTATATGTGCATAACTATATATAAATATTTGTATAACTATGTAAAAGTCAATATAATTAAATATAACTATATTTATAACTATGTATACATATATGTAAATCTATATATTTATTTATAACTTTATATACATTTATGTATAATTACTTATAATTACAATTTATGAATATATCTATATATAACTATATGTTTAACTATATATAATTATTTATAACTATATATACTATATGTATAATAACATAACTATACATATATGTCACACTATAATGGGCATATATACTGCAATATATGTACATATTTATATGCACATATAAATACTTATAATTACTCATATATGTAGATATAACTATACATATATGCCACATTATAATGGTAATTATAATTAATTATAATTACCATCATATATGTACATATACTTAGTAGTATATATACATATTTATATGTAAATTTAAATACTCATTATATGTACATATATACAATGCAGTATATGTACATATAAACTACAGTGTAAATGTACATATATACTATAATGTATATGTATACACTACTATATATGTACATATATATTAAAGTGTATATTTATACACTGGTATTAATGTACATATATAATACAGTGTATATGTACATATATACCATAGTGTATATGTACATATATACTAGTATATATGTACAAGTATTTACCAGTATAAACGTACATACTTGTACATATACACTACGGTGTATATATACATACTTGTACATATACACTATGGTATATATGTACATACATGTACATATATATGAACATATATACTATAGTGTATATGTATACACTGGTATATATGTACATATACACTATAGTGTATGTACATATACTGAGTATATATATACATATAATTACTTGTACATATATACTAGTATATATGTATATGTACATATATATCAGCATATATGTACATATATACTATAGTATATATACATATTTATATGTACATATAAATACTCAGTATATGTACATATATACACTGTTATATATGTACACATACACTGATATGTACATATATACCAAGTATATACATTCGTATATACCGAGTACATACATACATATATACTAAGTATATACATAAGTTGGTGCATATATTTATTTGTAGACATGTATATATTGTTATACATACACGCCCATTTACACATTCACACACACACACACACACATTTGAATATATAATTGTTCGGGCTAGTCTAGTCATCATCGTGCATTATTTATCGATGTAGGTCATAAAAGCCATAAATCTTATACATTCCCCAAAGTTGTGGCATGAAGATATTTTTGGTTCAGGCCAGCCAGGTAGACAAAGGCAGACCGAGGTAGATATAGGCTCTTAGTAATTGTGTAGATATGAAATTATCACATGGTACAAAACGTATGTATGAGGAAATAAATTTTCTTATGTTTGTTCTGTAAGATTGGTTCTAATTGTACTAGGTCATTGGATGATGATGATGATGCTTGCGTAGTGTCATGTAATTTTATTATATTTCACAAAACTTTATTCAATTGGAAGGAAAAATGTAACATTGCCCGATTTTTACATGCCACGAGTGCTAGGAGGAATATTGGGTCCTACTTTGGGAGAAGCAGCTTGCTACCTCAAAAACTCACTCAATCTCAAAATGAGTGATTGGCAGGGAAGTTCATCAGTCAAGCATAGAGGTGTCAAACGGGCCGGCCCAGCACGGCACGGCCCGTTTTTCACGTGCCCCGCCGTGCTACCGTGCCGTGCCCGGCACGGCCCGTGGGCACGGCAAGGCCGTGCCGTGCCGTGCCCGGCCTGCAACGGCACGGCCTGGCTTGGCCAGGCGGGGCACGGGCGCACGGCAGGCGTCCAGCCTGGACGCCTGGACCGGCTCAACCGGGGTCCGGGTCCCGGGAGCCAAGCACGGGCACGGCCCGTGCTTCTGCTTGGCACTTCTGCACTTGGCAGATTATAAAATTTTTTATTTTTTTTTATTTTTTTTATTAAGTTTCTGTTATTCTGTATATACTTTAGAGTATATGTAATAATTAAAAAATATAATTTTTTGTAAAAATTATAAAATTTAAAATTAAATAAAACAAACAAATATTAGAAATTAGAAATTTTTTTTTTATTCAATTAAGTTTAGCTTTTTTTATTATTATAATTTATTAATTATATATTAAAAATTAAAGTTATTAATTTTTAAAATAAAATTTAAATCGTAAAATAATAAATAAATACATTAAGTTAGTAAAAATTAAAATTAAAAAAAAATTTAAACTACACAAATGAAAAATTACCATTCATGCTTTTGAAACCAATAGTCCGAACAAAACATGTATAAGTTTCAACACAACGTATAATACAAAGTACAAACAAAGCGTATAAATAAAATAAATAAAAAAATATCGAAAAAAAAGAGCAGATGAGCATCAATCGTCAAGCGACATATCATGAGAATCATCAGCCGCAACATCAAGATCAGTATCATATGGGTCATCATCATCGGCAATCAGCTCCTCCGCCATCGTAGTGGATGTGGATGCAACTGCAGTGTCTGTCACAGTCCCAGCTTCAGCATGATCACTGATGCTAAATCTCGATTCCTCCCAATCCTTCAAACATGCCAAGGCCTCAACCATATCTGGACGTAATCTCGATCTCCTATCCAAAATCACGTTCACTGCAACAGAAAAAGCAGACTCCGATGCTACGCTCGACACCGGAGGAGTCAGTAGATCCCGTGCCATCCTAGATAGCACGGGATAGGCGGACTCATATGATTTCCACCACTGTAATAAATCAAGATTCTTATTGTCAGAAGGTGATAGGATTGAGCAGTAATCGGTATCTAAGTACCGAGACAGCTCGCTCCTATGTGAAGGTCCACCCCTACGTTTTCCCCTCGCTAGGTTAATGGAATAAGCGTCATCTCCGAACAAGGTATCAGAGTCCGTACTCACAGTCTCACCACCACCACCACCATACCTAGTATCGTAGTATGTGAACAGGTCTGTCAACTTCTCGTAAATGAACCCTTCAGGTGGCTCTTCCAGGTTTATGCACGAGGAAATGAAAGTCAGGGTATTTTCAACCCCTTCCACCTTAGCCCTAGGGTCCATGCATGCTGCGAGGCAATAAAGAGATGAAATGGTGGACCAGTACTTCAGGTACTTGGTCTCCATCTCTGCAACCATATGGCTAAGCGTCGGGTCCGCTCGATACATCCTAAACATGCTACTAATGTTGCATATGCAACGGAGTGTAATGCAAGTGGTGGGTGTATAAACCGACGAACACATGTTCGTCGTGTCATAAAATATCTTCAGGAATTTCATAAATGAAATTTCTGAATCTCAGTCAGTGTCGTCAATAATAAGTTCGCCACTCTTACTATTGACGTAGTTGGATATCACGTGTTCGTATCCAACACATGATTCCAACATCAGGTACGTGTAATTCCAACGATGTCTCACATCCGATTGGAATTTCTTCTTCTTAAGATTCGCAGACAAACAGAGATTACCAAACTCTTGTAGTCTGCGAGGAGTGCGAATATACTTGAGTGCATTGCGTATATTTTCCAACGCGGGGGAACAGACCTTCATACCCGCTTGAACTATCAGGTTAATAACATGACACATGCATCTGACATGAAAGATCTCTCCTAATGGTGTGTTTCTAATATTCCTAACAAACATGTTGATCGCTACTCCATTATTTGCAGCATTATCGAAAGTGACATTAAAAATTTTATTTTGAATTTTATATTCCCTAAATATTTTCATCATACACTCAAAAATGGCCGGGTCATCATGAGGATGAAGAATCTCAGTGAATCCTAATATTTTTTTATTGATAATCCAGTTTTAATCTACATAATGACTCGTGAGACATGCATAAGAAGAATCATCGTGACATGTCCATATATCGGACGTCACGGACACCACTCCACTAAATGCCAAAAATTCCTTAATTATTTTTTGTTTTTCTAACTTATATATCTTTAGTATGTCACTCCTAGATGTGGACCTAGGAATCCTACGATAGAATGACTGAAAATAAGTTTGCATGATGCGCACTACCCTCGGATCTTCCGAAAATCTGATCGGAAGACCCATCAATGTGATGAGCCTGGCCATGCCGTCCCTATCCAACTCGCTGGAGTATACGAAGGGAGTAAACTTTGAGACTGAACTTGATCCAGTCTCAAAAAATGTAGTGCAAAGTTGGGTTTGCCTAGGATCTAAGGTCCATGTTTTTTGGAGTATATTTCAGCATGCCTCTTGAGGTGCCCAGTCCCACATGTACTCTTGCATGTTAAAAATCTCATACAATATTTGCACTGTGCCATTTCATGTTCCTCACCCCTAACATCTACTTGTGTTATGATTTTAAAATGTGTCCAAACTACAGAAGTCCTCCTAGTTTTTTGTTTTTTAGAACTTTGGGCTGAGACGACAGGAGAAACCAAAGTTTCAGGAGCCACGGATGTCTGTGTAACACTAACATTTTCATTTTCCAAATTTAAATATGTGTTAGGTGTATTTGTCATTTTTTATTTTTCGTAAGTTTTTCTAGAGAGAGAAGCTTTAGAGAGAGAAAGTACAAAAAAGTAAATTATATTACCCGGTAAAAGTAATGAGGTCACTCACGTGCAAGGTGCACTGCAGGAAGTTTTGATGTTCAAAATTCAAGTTGAGTTTCACGAAAATCCAAGCCGAAATCAAATTCATGAGGGCCGAGAGAGAGATGCACGGTTTATGTGAGAGAGAGAAAATATTGAGAGATTTTGTTTTTGAAAAACACAAAATGTTATAGGGAGGGGGGTAGATTTTATAGGCTAAATAAAGTTTTATTTTTTTTTAAAAAATATTTTTTTATTAATTTTTTGAATTTTTTTAATATATTTAAGGGGCAGAATCACGAGGACCGTTGGATTCTGCCCCCTAGCCGTTGGAGGCGAATCCAAGGGCTGAAAATTGCTCAAGTTTGAAAAAAATTTTTTTTTTCTC
Organism: Sapria himalayana; assembly: GCA_029783825.1. Taxonomy (NCBI): domain Eukaryota; kingdom Viridiplantae; phylum Streptophyta; class Magnoliopsida; order Malpighiales; family Rafflesiaceae; genus Sapria; species Sapria himalayana. Next base: position 1,383,133 of record JAREIK010001435.1, read on the forward strand.
GTTGGAAATTTTTTTGGATTCGGGTTTTGGCAGAAAAGACCACGGGTCGGGTCTGTTTGGACCCGACCCGCGGTCTTTTTACCGGCGGGGGGGGGGGGGGGCGGTTGGGTCACGACTCACGCCACGGCATGCGTGGCACGCCGCCAGTGCCACGCGTGCCTGCGTGAACCGGCACGGGATTGACCCGTGCCGGCGTGCCGTGCCAAGGCACGACACGGCACGGGTCCATCTTCACCCGGGCACGGCACGGTCCCGGGCACGGTGTTTGAACGTGCCGGGCCGGCCCAGGCACGGCCGAACCGTGCCGTGCCTCGTGCAGGGCCGGGCCGGCCCGACACGTTTGATACCTCTAGTCAAGCATTATTGTCTGCCCTACTTTTATTATCTGCGGCAGCAGCATCAATATATACGTACGTATATACTTGATATATACGTATGTATATACTCATTTCTGTCTATTGTCTTTAATGGTATGTGTATTTGTATGAAAGTATATGTGTTTGTTTAATCAGAGGCTATGTTATTTTATATATGTATGTATATACTGAGTATATAGGTACATATATACTGAGTATATAGGTACATATATACTAAGTATATATATATACTTATATACTATAGTATATAAGTATATCGAGTATATACATTTGTATATACTACAGTATATATGTACGTATATATTGAGTATATATGTACATATATACAACAATATATAAGCATGTATATACAGAGTATATACGTATGTATATATTGCAGTATATATGTATGTATATACTCAGTATATATGTACATATATACTCCGAATATATGTATGTATATACTCAATATATACTAACATATAAACTCAGTATATATGTCTGCATATATTGAGTATATATGTATGTATATACTATAGTATATAAGTATGTATATACCAAGTATATATGTATGTATATACTAAGTACATACATACATATATACTTATATATGAACATTATACTCAGTATATACGTACATATATACTCAGTATATATGAACATTATACTCGGTATAAGCGTACATATATACTCAGTATATATGAACATTATACTCGGTATAAGCGTACATATATACTCAATATATGTGTACATATGTACTCAATATATGTGTACATATGTACTCATTATATACATACATATATACTCAGTATATACATACGTATATACTTAGTATATGTACATATAATACTACAATTTATATGTATAAATACTGCAGTAATATATGTAACTAGTGAAATACTAGTATATGTGTACATATACACTGTAGTATATATGTACATATATACTACAGTATTATATATTTATCAAAACATAAATTTATTTATTTATTTATTTTGATTTTATTGACTAATTTAAATTTCATACAGATATGATACTTCATTATTTCCCATATAAGCTCGTATAAGTGAAGAGATTTTTTACTATACATGACGCACCACGACTCGGATAGCTTTGTCACAGTAGAAAGATGATGATGCGAGGAGCTGAGAGAGAGAAAGCAATGTCATTGCATGGATAGGAAAATCATTATTTTAGCTAGGGAATTTTCCGTCACTAAAATTTGTTAGCTTAGGGACCTTTTTCCTTGTTAATTTTTAGTGACGAGCACTTTAGCTTGAGAAAGCTTCCATTGCTAATCCATCATTATATCCTGTTTAGTGACGAAAAGCCCCCATTTAGCTAGAGAATTTTCGCTAGCTATTTGGGTTTTTTCTTGTAGTGCTAATTGTCTAAATTTTTGAATATTTTTTTACTAAATATCAATTCTTCATAATTTATCATGATAAAATTTCTTCATGATTAACTCTAAAAGCGTGCACTTCTATAATAGAAGATGATAAGAATAGATTAAACAATGGATCAATTCTAGTCAAGAATGCTACTAGTTTGTTGAGAGAAAAATAAAATATAATGTTCCTCAAGTTTAATGTTTTAGAGAAGTCATTATTAAGATATGTTGATTTTGCAAAAGAACAAATATAATGAGAAAAAAAATAATATCATAATCTAGTTAAAAATAATATCATAAAAGTCATGAAATAATATAACTAACATCAATGATGACATATCCATTAGCTCTAATAGCGATACCATTAATTACTATAACATCAAAGACTTTCAACTCTAAAAGAAAAGAAAATAAAAAGTAGTTATGTAATATGATTTTTAGTTCTTTAACATCTTATCTCATGGTATACTTTGTAGTGTTTCTAGATTGTAATATCTGTACTCCTATTTAGAGATCTGAATGATATTAATGAGTGAGTTCTGTTTGAACACTTAAGTCGGGCAAATAGCTTGCTCTAATATATTTGTAGACTTGACATGGGTGTAAATGGCAACATATATCAAGAGTGAGTATACTCTTCCCACAATGGGATCATTCATTGTAGCTATAACACTTTTTCATGTTATTGATGCTTTCTCTTCTTCAATTGCTTGGAATTGTAGGAGAAGCTATAATTTAGGCATCTAATTAGTTGTGCCAGGATGCTTGATCATTTTTTGGGCTGCATCATTAAATAATGCAAGGATGACACACCCATTTCAAAGTGGGGCTGTGCTAGCATAGGACACTTAAAAAATAAGGGTTCCTACATATTGGCTTGCTTGCCAATCCCAAGCATGATGATTTTGTTGGGCTGGGCTGGCATGACATGACGTGAGCATGAGATGTGTTGGCCTTGGGCATGTGACTCATTTCTTTTCTTAAAAGATTAAAACACTTGATTGATATATTGCATGTGGTGTAAATTTGTTTTGGGTTTTTCATGTTCTGGGAAGAAGATTAATTTAAAAATGTTGATCACTTACCATAATTTTATGTGCTCTTGGTGTATCCAGACCCTTCTTTTGTATTTTCTTCCCTAATGTCATGAGGAATAAAAAGAGTGTCGATTATTCTATTCTTTTATCATTATAAATTGAAACTAAAAAAAAAATCAAAAGAGTATGTCACATCACTTTTCAAAGTGATGTGATGTTTTGTCTTTTATTTTATATTTATATTATTATTTTGAAGATTATATATATATATATATATATAATCAAATGATTAATTCAATTTTAATTTATATCAATTAATAAGATTAGGTAATATAATTTCAATCAAATTAATTATGTTGATTTTATGTATATAAACTCTAAACAAATAAATAAAATTTTTAATTATAATTTAAATTTTTTTAATAACACTTGATTAGACTATGGAAGTGATTCTTGATAAAATAATGTTTAGAAATCTCATTATAAATTATTTTATACCATTTATATTAATTATAAATCCTTCAACTATAAAATTATAATTACATCCACTTACTAATTCAAAATAATTCGAGCTTGTTATTATCCAATACTTATTAAACTCTTCACGTTAAGATTACAAATACTTATCGATCAAATTTAATTTTCTACAATTTCATTCTATCAATCTCTTATAAATTTTTTGAGACATTCCACTTAACTTATTCGATATGTCGAATCAAAATCTACTTGCTGGGTTTGATAATATCTAAACTTATATATATCATCAAGGGGACATCATCAATCTACTTGACAAAATATTAATCTTATTAATAATTAATTATATGTGTCAAGTGGGGTAGGTGGCATTGGCATGACTCGATTTAGAGATGTATGGCCCAACATGACACAATCAAGAACCTTGCTTGGATCAGGGTCGTGCATGACTAAGGCATAGCTTATGTCGTGCTGGGCTGTAGGAAGCCATTCCTCATGCTGGGCCAAGCATAACTCATTCAGGATAGGCATGACCTACATGCCTAGCTAGGTAAGCATGTTCTAAAGGCATGTGACATGTGACCAGAATTTTTTTAAAAAATTGGGATGCCTCGTGCTCTTTTCTAGCTATGCTTGTTATGAATTCACATAATAGTCATTGACAATGAAAGCAACGCGCATAACCTGTCACTTTCTATGTCGACAAAAAAATTTCTTTTTAAATTCAAATGAACTGTAGTTATCTAATTTGTTTCTAATAGCTATAATAGAAATTTGATGGCTATAAGATTTCTATCCTTTAAAATATAAAAAAAAAATTTAAAAAATTCTATAAATATAGAATAAAGAATTCTAGAATTTCATTCTCTCATATTATCTCTTATTTTCAGTTTATCATCTGGCTCTCCCACTCGTTTCTCTGCTCTTATCCTAACTTTTAGAACCTAATTAGTCCTATTGTAATTTCTGAAGTTGTGAAAAGTGAGGGACAAGCTTCTACTCAAATAAATAAACACAATGCGGTTGTGAATTCTCTATCTCAATTCTCTATCTCAAGATTGTCTTTTTTGATTTTCCCAATATCTAAGTCTAGAGTTATTAGCTCAGTTCTGAATTTTCTGCTCATAAATGTAGTTGATATAAAAAAATAAATAAGATAATATTATCCAAACTACAAAAAATATAATTATTTTTTTTCAAACATATTTCTTCAACTAAAGTTGACTAACCAAACTAAATAATATTTGGAAACAAAATAAAAAAAAATTTTGCAACTTTGTTTTGAAGCTTAAAATTTAAGATTAAGAAATATTTCAACATATAGCTAAGGTCACTCGTTCAACCAGTCATACAAATATGTATGTTATACAAGTAATAAAGTAAACTTTCATCTATAAATTAATCTCACGACCCATATGAATTGCATTGGATCAACTAATCATGAGTCAACTTTTATTTCTAGTTGATAGGATAAAAGAGGGGTTTGGTAAGACTATTTAATTCTTGGGCTGATCCATTTGATTATGCATAATGACCTGTCTAAATTATTTTGTTATTATTATGCTTGATTAGTAAATGAAGGTTGGACCAGTGTGAAAATATCATAATACTCTATTGATATTCAAAGTGGTTGTTAACTATTGGGTCCTCCTTAATGTAGACCTCTCAAAATTTTCTCATCAATAATTTATCACAAAAATAAAAAATCATCTCTACTTGAAGATGTTTATTAACTTTATACCTTTTAAGAAATTCATCAACTGATCTTGATTATTACTTTATATATATATTCTTATTTTCTAACCTCGAGTATTATAAATATGAAATATTATCATATTAAAAGTATTTGTACTTTCAGCTTCTTAAATATTATATTCATATAATTAATATAGGTTTTCTTTCAAATCTCATTATTAGAAGACATAAGATAGAGAGTAACTCGTAGGATTATTATCACCTTATGAGTCATCCTTGCTCTCTTATATCTTATGACTTACTTATCATCATCTACCCTAATAATATGTGACTCTACACTAAAGGTGAAACCTTTAAGATAACTTTTTAAAAAATCACATATCAATTGAGGGTCAATTCATCTAAGATATATTTAATAGATTGACTTATAAAAATATTTTAGTTTGTTGCTTTGTAAGGACCATACACATACGAAATCAATGTATCAAATCAAGCCTAATAATATTAGTTTAGCAATATCAATATAGTGAGAAGAAATCAATGTATCAAAATGGGCATGTCATAATGTTTCTAGAGTTATGTGATAATTCAAATGAAAGGAGTTAGTCTGATCACCATTAGGTTATATCTATTCCCCTTTTATTTAAGAGACAAGGAACAAAGTTAGTTTCAATGTTTATCCAAAGGCTCGATTGAGTGTTGTGTTGAAGCTTTTCTCACAAAATTCCTACCGAAAATCATCTCAAAAATTATTGAGCGAGATAAGCCAATTTTTTTTAGGAAGAGATGGAAACCTTGTATGATTTTTGGAACTAATTTAAGGATTTATTGAGGAGAAGCTCTTAACATGGGTTTGAGTTGTAGTTCCAAGCTCAAACCTTTTATGAACAAGTCACCCAAGAAAGCATATTATTTATTTGAGTTAGAAAATAATAACTATCCAACTTAAAGTGATAATATCTATGTGAAAATAAGCTAGCGTGTTTGAGTTGAATAGATTTACCATGATGGTAGCAATGATAGAATTATTTCGAAAAAAGTTGGAATTCCAATAGGAGAAGTGAAAAGGAATGTGATAAATCACTATTTTGTAATGACAACAAATGATGAATTTTATTCTTGTTTATCAAGTGGAGGAGGCTAATGGTTTGTAAAATAATTGATATGTGTTTTGACTCAATACTAATATTCTCACACATTATCATCTGACATGAAAAATCATAAAAAGATTTTTTTTGAAGGCGATGGAAAGGAGCAGTAGAATACTAGAATGTGGGAAAAATCTTGTAAAATTGTAAGAATCGTTCCATGGAACATATTATTGAAAGAGGATCAAACTCATATTATTAATATTCAAATGATAAAGAAAAGTCTTTTTTTAGTGACAAATTGATAGAATTACTAACTAAGATGAAAATAAGAAGTAATCTTCAAAAGGATTATATGAAAAGGTTTGAGACAAAGAACTTGTCAATGAAACTTTTAGTGGCAAAGAGCTTGAAGGGTAACAAATAGAGGAAGCATAAATATAGAGAGATGAGACTAATAGCATCAAAACTTTTTTAAAAGTTGTGGCTTCCACAAAGGCATTTTTGATAATCATAACCTCTAATGCCATGGAATTATAGATAGTCATGACACCCAATGTCATTGTATTTTTCAAAGTTGTAGTATCCGATAAATAGGATGGACAACTCAACCTTCTAGAGGTGATAATAGGAGTAAAGGAGAAGCAAATAGAGATTACCTAAAGCATTGAATGGAAAATATGATGGAGAATGATGATATAAGTAATTTTCTTATAATCTTTTTTTTTTTCCACAAAGTTTTAGAAAGGAGAAATTAGAAAAATAGTTTTAGGAGTTTCTCAATATTTTCCATAAGTTAAAGTAGATATTTTATTTGTAATAGCATTATATCGAATGTTGAACTAAGTGAAATTCATGAAGGTTGTCATGAGTAGTAAGTGAAATTTAAAGACATATGAAACTATAAATATGGAGAAAAAATATAGAGTAATTATTCAATGAAAACTCATGAAAAAATAAAAGGATCCGATAATATTTGTGATACTATGCATAATTCGGGAGCACACATTCTATTATTCATAAGGCACTATGTGATTTGGGATTAAGTATCAACTTAATGTATTTGTCAATAGACCAAAGACTAAACCTTTGTAAGATCACTCTAATCATTCTCTCATTACAAATAGCCTATCAATCAACCAAGAACCCAATGGGAATTATTGAATATATGTTGATTAAGGTTGATATATTTATTTTTATCATATATTTTGTGGTGTTGGATATGGAGGAAGACCAACACATTGTATTAACTTTGAGATGACTATTTTTAGCTACTAGAAAAGTCTTCATTGATATCAAGAAAGAATAATTCATATTTTTCATAGGCATAGAGCAAGTGTAACAACCTTTATAAAGGCATGTAAAGATTATAAGATGATGAGAAAGATTATTTAAAGATAGATAACTACCTCCACGCAGCAAGGCAATAAAATGTGGACTTTAGGTGGAAATATTTTTTAGAATATTACAGCCCAATAAAGATGAGAAAAATAAAGTAGAAGATAAAATATAGAGCTATGAAAGTGAAGTTGAGACAAAGGAGAATCACTGTTATGAACTTGTGGTATTCTTCAAAGTCATAACTTTAGAAGACTCCATAGAAAAATACTCTAGATAGGTTGAAAAAAAAAGTGAAATGCCTAAATTCTCTTTACAATTACAGGAAAAAAATGATGTTGAGGATTGAATGAATATTTTAATATCAAAAGCAAAGGTAGAATATCAAGTAATAGCTGATGAAATGATAGTGTAAGACATTACTTTAACAGTTATTCTAGAAGATCCAATAGGAAAATACTCTAGATAGGTTGAAAAAAAAGTGAAATGCCTAAATTCTCTTTACAATTACATGGAAAAAAATGATGTAGAGGATTGAATGAATATCTTAATATCAAAAGCAAAGGTAGAATCTCAAGTAGTGACTGATGAAATGATAGTGTAAGACATTACTTTAATAGTTATACTAGAAGATACAATAGGAAAAATAAAGGTAGCAATGAAAGACATGACTTTCACCAGTTTCATGACTTTGGAGATATATAAACTAAAGAAAAAAAGCCAAATATATCTCAGTCACTACTTGAGAGAATGAAACTAAGATGAAGCTAAGATCCATAAAGTCAAATTATACCACAACAAAAGGCCATGGGAATCCATAAAGTCATAGCATCATGAGAGGATGAAGCTAAGATGATCCAAAGATCCATGGATTCCTAGGAAATTAAAAAAAAGAAGGAAGCCCAAAAAAGAAAGTATAGAATATAACTCAACATTGAAACAAATTTTAGAAATAAATGAGCAAGTAAGAGATTATACAATGAAGCTAGCCTGGATAATTGAGATTGTTAATTGAGATAACAACTTATTAATGGTATATTTATGAATATTAATTTTAGTACTACTTGAGAGGCAACCTATGAGTTTTCTTTTGTATTCTGTGATGAAATAAACACACACACACACACAATATATATATATATATATATATATATATATATATGTGTGTGTGTGTGTGTGTGTTTGTGTGGGTGTGTGTGTCAAATGAGATGGCTAGTGTTGTGTTCTCTTGAGTATTGAGTTATACGAGTAGTAAAATAGACATAAGTCTAGATATCAATCCTATAAGCGTTGAGTTGATAGATCGAGCAATTAATTGTGAATCAACTACTCAAGTTGTGTCAATAAAGTAGAGCTTTTAGCAAGATACTTAGAATCTAGAGTTAACTCACTTTCTTATGTGTGATAATATTTTTTTAGTATTTGATCAATATTATATTTGATTATTAAATGAATAGTAGATTAGGGCTGCCTCACATCCTTTGATTATCACTACTAAGGATAATATCTTCGTTGTTATCCCCTTAGTATTTCACAATCCAAGTAACACATCATTCTATTCATGGATCATCTGGATATCTACTAAAAATTCAACTATCCTTGATGATCCCTATGAATATACATTCCAATTTTTTGATCTCTAATATCTTAAAGATATGAGATAACATGGTAATAAATATATATTTACTATAAACTTCATAAGTATCATCCTCATAATAATTAATTTATATCTTCTTATAATTCTTACGTATAAAAATCATATGAGAATTTGACTTGCAAGACTATTACCTTCGTATGGGCCACCTTTTCTTACATGAGCCTTTTGACTTACCTATTACTATTTGCAATAGTTAGCACATGATTCACAAATTATGGTGAAACTCATAGGTTAGAAATTTAACTTAACCCTCACAATACTCGTGGTCAGTCTTACAAAATTTAATAATAGATTAGTTGTAAGTGCAATCATGCTTTTGACTTTGTGAGCATCATAGTTTCAACTATTAAACATACTTCAATCTCAAGGTTTAGCTCATAGATTTGTCTCACTTGTAAAGGTTAGAAAGATTATCACCACTTTCTTATCATACTACCTAAGTTTGTCCTGTTACATACTTGTAACCCTCCATCGTGGATGGCATGTACAAAACAATGATATAGCTAAAATTCTAAATTTTAATTATATAACAAATCCATATCAACCAACATTCCATAAAACAACAATAACACAAATATTCAATAATATAATAATAGCATATTTATCATACACATGTACATAATCTAATCCTAGATATTAATTTAGTCTAATATTGGAGACGATTTCAAGCGAGATCTAATAAGAGGCATATCATACAAATTGACTATTCCCAATGGAACACAAAGTTAATTTTAAGAGTCCAAACCTAAAACTTAATCAAACTTCGTAACATTTGCAATGAATTTGCTCCTAAGTGGGGGTTTGTATCTTTTCTTGGCTTGAAAATCAATTTCTCCTTCTTTCCTTTTGTTTTCTTTTTAGTGTTGCTTAAATACTTGGGGAGCATCTGTGCAACGCCTTTAGTTGGAAGTCACAAAATTGGTTTGAGATTATGACTTTCATGTCTCATTGGGTCTTTTTTGTAGTGCCAAAGACATGTTGGCAATGAATGTTAAAGCACTAGGAAGGGCAGAAACTTCTCTATGGAATAAAATCTTTTGGTAATGGCACTAAGAATATCATGACTAATATATTTACTCGATGTAACCAAACATTGCAATACTAGGAATGGTTGTGGATTTGGTTATTTCTTTTTGGAGCATAAGTTTGTGGTGGTAAAAAAATACATGCCTAGAGTAGATGCTATCTAAAACTAAATGTCATGAAGGAAAATAATATCATGACTATCACTACTAATTGTACTAGTAGGATGCTTGGCTACTATAATATGAAAATAATGTCAATTGATGTTAAAAATGTTAGAGATAGTCTAGTCGTGACTTTAAGATAATTTCATTGTTACAAAGACTATGTTTCATTGTAAAAATATTATGTAAACTTGATGGTAGAGTCGTAACATACATAAATTATGATGACTGATTTTGTAGAGCTAAGATCAAGAAAAAATATAGTAACTACTCGGTAAGAAAGTGAAATTTGAACTCAAGTCATGATATGAAAAATATCATGACTCTCTATTACTTCTCTCACCCCTAACCCCTCCAAGTCTTCATTTCACCAAGTTTATCAATTTCTATACAAATTGCTACTATTTCACTAATATTTATCAAAATCTCACAAAACATAGTGGTAAAATCTCATAGATAAAAGAATAAATAATGCAAACAAACCAATAAACATAATGTAAACCACCCATAAAAGTTTGTACTTGGAGTGTCAAATAAAATTATGTACTAAAAGTATAGTTCATATCCAAGTAATGAATCTCTCTCTATTTTTCAACATAATATATCATCACCAAGGTATTACCATGATTTGGTTTAAGTATTGTGGTGAACTATTTTCTTTGGTAATTAGGTTATGAAATCTTGGAATTAGTTATTTTTGTGTGAGAATCATGGGTGCACATATTTATTCAATCAAAATGCATAAAAAGAATTTTGGGTTGCTTGAAAAGAAACACTATATTCAACACTCATATATAGACCTTTCTTAAATGTCCAATTAGGTCTATGATCTCAATGATCCAACAAGGTTCTCTGTATAATATTTTTCTTCTTCTCAAATTCTTGATTGCTCCTATAACCTCTAGTAATCCTCTAGATCATATTCTTCAGGCTATTTTTTCATAAATATCTTGACTTTGGTAGAATTCATGACATTATTTACTATGACCTCCTTCGATAGCATCATGGCTAGTTGTGATGTCATGACATGTAAAATTACTCTCTAAATTATATCTTTCATAGCATTTAAAAGAGCTATGATTTTATCTTTGGTTCTATCAAGTAGAGTAATAACTTCTATTTCTTTCACCATTTCAGCTTCTATTGGATCTCCCTTATAATGCTTCAATATTTGCATGTTTACTTTAATTTTCATTCTATGTTCTGATTTTATTGTGACTACCCCACGTGGTATCATTGTGGTGATTACAAATGGTCCATATGCCTATGATTTTAACTTTCCAGCAAACAACTTGAGATGAGATTTGAATACTAATACTTTTTCTTCTATTTTGAACTTATTCCTCTATAGATTCATGTCATTCCATTTTTTGTATTGTCTTGGTAGATCTAAGCATTATCATAGGATTCTTTCTGAAATTCTTTTAATTTACTCATTTGAAGGACACTTCTCTTATTTATCTCTCATTTTATAATTTTTTTGTTTTATTTCCCACTATGCTCAATGTTTGATTTCAACTGGTAAGTTACAAGCTTTTCCAAAAAACAAGTCTTGGGATATATCCCCAAGAGATTTTTGAATGTCATTCTATAAGCATATAATACTTCTTCCAACATTTGAGACTATTTTTTTTTGTCATATTAATTATCTTTTCAAATATATTCTTGATCTCCCTATTTGAGATCTATACTTGCCCTTTTATCTATTGAGGATATGGAAACTCCAAATAATTTGTCTCCTATGCATAGCCAAGTAAGCTCCAAATAATTTGTTGCAAAAAGACTTTTTTCAGCTTCATGGTGTGCTAAACATGTGAAAATATTATTACTTAGGAAACTTACAACTTTCTTTCAATCATTCTTTTGTAATGCTATTGTTTCAGCCCATTTAGAGATGTAATCCACTACTATTAGTATGGATTCCTTGCCAAAGGATACAAAAAATGGTCCCATAAATTTTATTCCCCATACATCATAAATTTTTGCTTCAATGATATTGTTGAGTGGCATCTCACCACACTTAGATATGTTCTCAAATTTATGCCATCATTCACATCTCACCACATTCTGACAATCTATAAATAAAAATGGCCAAAAAATATGATTGCAATATCTTTTAAACCATTTTGTTACATTTGAAATCCTCTCCATAAGATGAAGAGTAATATTTAAGGATAATATCTATCTGTTCATCTTCTAGTATACATCTTTTTATGACTTGGTTTACCCATCTTCTAAATAGCAATTGATCATCACATAGGTTGTGTCTCACATCATGCAAATTTTTCTCTTTTATTGTGAAGTGAGAGATGGTGGAAGAACATCACAAGCTAGGTAATTAACAAAATTTTCATACTACAACAACTTAGTTTTCAAGATCAAGATCTACTTGTCTGAGTATTTATTTGAGATTTCAACTACTCCATGGTTCCTATTAGATTCCAAATGAGACAGATGATCTATTATCACATTATTTCTCACCTTCTTATCTCTTATTTCTATATTAAATTATTGGAGCAAAGAAATATATCTTATCAGTCTCAACTTTGTTTCTTTCTTCACCATTAAAAAACACATCTTGGCATAATATATAATAAATCATTACTTTTTCCATAAGGATATATCATCAAAAGTTGTCGATAGCAAACACCATGGTTAACATCTTTTTTTAAGTAGTAGTATAATTTACATGAGTTTCATTCAATGTTTTGCTAGTATATGAAATGGGTTCAAAGATCTTTTCTCTTTTCTGACTCAGTACAGCTCCTAGTGTTTATGCACTTGCATTGCACATAATCACGAATTGCTCACCCCATTGTGGTGTCATCATAATCATGCTTTCTTTCAATTTTTTTTGGCTCTTCAAAATCATTAATGTATTCTTCATTAAACTTAAAACAAATTTTTTCTATAATAGATTTTATAAAAGTTTAGATGTCTTCAACAAGTTATTGATAAATCTTTGGTAGAATCCAATATAACTAAGAAAACTATACACATCCTTGATAGTTGTAGGGTGATGTAAATTTTTTATTACTAAAATCTTTATGTTATCCACCTCTAATTTTCTAGTTAAGATAGAATGCCCTAGTACTATTCCTTCCATTATCATTATTTGATATTTCTTCCATGTAAGAATAAAATTCTTTTCTTTGTATCATTTCAGTACTATTTCTATGTTTTACAAACAACCTTCAAAAGAATCTACATACACAGAAAAGTCATCCATAAATACCTCTATGAATTTCTCTTTGAGGTCAACAAAAATCATGTTCATGCATCTCAAAAAAATAACCAAAACATTGCAAAGATCAAATGACATTCTCAAAAAATACAAATGTTTCATAAGGGCAAGCAAAAGTTACCTTTTCTTGGTCTATTGGATCAATCAAAATTTGGTTCTATCCCAAAAATCTATCAAAAATAATAATAGAAGGCTTGCCCTAAGATTCTATCGAGTATTTGATTCATGAAAGGTAATGAGTAGTGATCTTTCATTATTTCTTTGTTCAAGTTCTAGTAATCCAAACTTATACACCATCTCATAGTTACACATGATGAGATTTCTTCATCATTTGAGTTTTATACTACCATTAAGCCTTCCTTTTTTGGCACTATGTTAATTGGACTAACTCCTGAACTATCTGATATGACATATATGATTTTCAGACTGAGACACTTCTTGTCTCCCTCCTATCACCATATCTATTATCATTGGATTCAACCTCCATTGGTATTTGATTATTGACCTTGTCCCATTTTTCATAAGTATCTTGTGCATGTATATCGATTGAATGATTCCTCAAATATCTTCAATCACCTAAGATATAGTATAGGCGTATTTCTTTATCATTTTTACCAAGATTTCTTCCATCTCTTCATTCAAGCTCACTAAAATGATAATTGGATTTGTTTTCTCTTCCCCCAATAAATCATAATGGAGGTGATTGGGTAGCACCTTCAAGATTAATTCATCTAGAATCATCTATATTTGGAGGCATACTTCTATCATTCCCATGATTTTCATAAAAGTCTTGGAATCATCAGGCATATCTTCCATCATGATTGTTATGGCTTTGATTTTAGCTGTGACTTTTTCCTCCATATCCATGGCTATTTGTAAAGTCATGATATTAGTATATGCTTCATGTAACTCCATAATCATGATGTTGGAATAAGTCGTGATTCATCCTTTATTAGGCTTTATCAATACCACAATTTTTTCAAATACCATATGTAAAGCCATGATATTTTTTGTTTATCTATTTCTTGGGGTTTTTTGTACTTTTTTGACCTTTTAATTTTGTACTATTTTTATGTTTTATGAACATACATCCCTGTGGATTCTCCTTGGTATCATCTTCCACATCATCACTTTTGTATTATTTCTAACTTTTTTCATCTACCACTAGTAAAGTCATGACTTTCTTTCATCCATCTTTTTATATAGTAGTGCTAGTCACCCAACTTGATCCTCACTAAGTTTATTTGTCTCCACTTGTATTTCATCATCACTCCTTGTCTCCATGAATACATTGACAATACTTTCTCCAAATATTGGCTTAGTTGTGAGAAACATATTAAAGTGTTACAATGGTTGCTTTGGAATCCCATAAGGTGATGATAAAAATAGAAGTCATTGTTTGATCTGAACTAATACCCATTATTTTGTAGTAACTTTATTTCTCTTAATTGACATATTCAGTTGGTGTAAGTCATCTCCCCACTCTCTCTAAACTCCATGTCACAGTGGTACTCTCGCAATCATCTCTCCAATTCTAGATCTAAAGATATTACCTTTGTTCCAGAGTTTTTTCTCATGTATGTATGCGGCTACAAAATACATGTGTCAAATGAGCCTGGCCAAGCTAGCCTGACACGAAGCCCGTCATGGTTCAGTCGTGCCTAGCCCGACACGGTACGCTATAATGTCGTGCTCAGGCCCATGCTAGGCGCACCCTCAACATGAGTCATGTCGTGCCAGGTGGAAGGTTTTCAGCTCACGTGACATGCCAGGCAAGGCACGAGTGCTTAGAACGTGGGCATGTCATGCTAGTCCATGCACTGAGTGATGCCCGATGGGGGGACGATGCGTCGACGCCTGATGGATGAGGCTCAGCACGCCTAATTAGTGATGGCAGCATGGATGTATTTTGTCGAAATCCTAATTTTTTAAAAATTCAATTGACCTGATCCGAACCAGTCAACTCGAAACAGCCCGAACCAAGTAAATTTTGGGTCATGGGCTCATGTCGGGCATGCCCTCCAAAAAAGCCACAGTACTAGGCACAGCATGGTATTGTAGCGTGTCGTGCCTGGCACAGCATGCCAACCCTGTTGGGCCTGAAAAAACTAGGTCGACCTGGGCCAGCCCATTTGACACCTCTACTACAAAATAAAAAATAGATGCAAAATAAATATTAGCAAAAAATTTATTAAATCAACTAAAAATAAATCTATCCTTTGCAAATAATAATTATGTCAACTCAAATTGACTAGTCGAACTATAATTAACTATCAATCCTTGGTAATGGTGCTAAAAATTTATTATATTCTAGCAAGTATATGCATAAGTAGTTAAGAGAATGTAAGTCATGATATCATTCCCATAATTATTGAGTTAGTAGTTCAAGTAATTAATAGAGAATCAACTACTACTCGAGTTGAGTCGATAAACTTGAACTTTGATAAGAAACTTACTCTATGATAATCATTTCCTTGTGTGTGATGATATTTTACTAATGTTTGGTTAATATTATGTTTGATTATTAAAATAAATGGAAGATTGTGTAAAAATACTCATACAACCTTTTGGCATATGAGGTGACTATCATCCTTATACTATCATAACTAAGGATAATCCAGTCATAGTTATCCCCTTAATATTTCACCACCAAAGTAATATATCATTCTATTTGTGGGTTATCCTCATTTCTTCTTATTTTAGGTTCTTCATCAATTGTCCTTGATGATTACTTCAAATATTCATTCATATTCTCTAATCTCTAATATCTTAAATATGTGAGATAATGTAGTAATAAATATATTTATACTTTCGACTTCATAACTATCATACTCATAATAATTAACATATGTCTTCCTACTAATATTACCTATAAAAATCACATAAGAAAATTTGACTCATAAGGTTATTACTATCATATGTTTTACCTCTTCTTGCATATGTTCCATGACTTATCCATTACCCTCCACCATAGCTGATACATGGCTCTCACATTATGGTGAAAATACCTAGGTTAGATATTCTACCTAATTCCCACATTACCCAAGATCAATTCTTCTAGAATATGCATAATGGGTTGATTATAAGTGAGTTTGTACTTTTGACGTCTTGAGTGTCATACTTGCAATGATTTAATTTAATTAAATTTCATGCTTTTGCTCATAAATTTGTCTCATGTGAAGGTTAGAAGGGATGTCACCACCTACTTACTATACCATGTGAGTGTATCCCATTATATACTTATTTTTATTCACCATGACTGACATGCACAAAACTATGATATATCAAACACTATAATTTTTAGTTTTATAATACATTTATATCCATCAATATTTCATATGACAATATTAACAGAAACATTCAATAATATAATTAAACATATATATCATACATATATGCAAAACACAACTTTAGATATCAATTTACCCTAATATTGGAGAAGATTTCGAGTGAAATATATTGAGAGGTATCTTGTGTAAATCAAGAGTTACCAATGTAAACCCAAACATGAATCTTAGCCTCAAATTCTAAAACTTAATCAAATAGTGTCATGCTTGCCTTGAATTTGCTTCTAAGTGGGGATCGGAGTAACACCACCAAAGATTTAAATCTTATCCTCGATCTCCTATCTCTCTTTTTTATCTATTCTCTTTCGAGTCTTTCTTAAATAATATGAAAAATGTGTGAGATGCTTTTAGTTGGAAGCCATTGCACTAGCTTGAGGTCATGAATGCAGATGTCATATTATATCTTCTCTAGAGTAGTAAAGTCATAATGGAAATGAATATTGAGATTCCGGTATCTTCTCTCTGGAAGACAATATCATGGTGTGGGGAAGAGTCATGGCTCAAATAAATTCTTTCTAGAATAATTTTTCAAAATGGTGTAAATTATCATGATTGATACATTTGTTATATGTAACCAAGAGTCATGATGCTAAGAATAACCATGATTTTAGTGATATCTTTCTTGAGCATAAGGTCATGCTAAAAAATCTTACAAATAAAGTAAATGCTTTCTAGAGCTAAATAATTTCACAACTCAAAGTACTTTATATTTGTTCTCTATAATAAATAAGTTGTGATGAAATTTGTCATAACTAATTATGCTTTTTAAACACTTGGCTACCATATTATAAAAATAAATTTTTGGATATTAAATATTTTAGAGATAGTGTGGTCATGGTTCCTAGACAGTGTGACATCCATGAAGACTATGTAGCATAGTATAAAGATTCTGTCAACTCAATGGTTTGTCATGTTATATAGAAATTATCATTTTTGGTTTTGTAGAGTTATGCCCAAGAAAAAATGTCATAACTACTCAGTAAGATACTGGAAGGTGAACTCAAGTCGTGAAATTAGAAATTTCATGACTTTCTATCACTTTTCTCTCCCTTCCAAGTCTTTGCTCCACCAAGTCTATCAATGTCCACTTAAATAGCTATAATTTCACTAATATTAATCACAATTTCTCAAACCATAAAGTTAATAAAATATCTCTAATAAAAGCATAAATACAAGTAAACATACAAAAATATACTGAAAATTAACTTTAAAAAGTTGATATGTAGAGTACTAAACAGGCAGTCTTGTCGATGTCCCAACCAATGTAGGTTGGCCATATCATGCCTAATTAGTCTGCCCACATGTCACCCAAATGGTGTCATGGACTACCTTTGCATATCATGTGGTACCCATGCATGCATGGGGGATCCATTCTGATCCATGGCTCGAGCTAATGCATTAGTGCATGAACCCAAGCATAGGCATGGCATGTGCATGGCACGGGCATGGCATGAGCATGGGGTGCAACCATGGCTTAAGCTTGGGTGCAAACTTGTTTCCAACTCATACCTTTGCATGAACCCAAACACAAGCATGGTCAATGTCTAGCTCAAAAATGTGCCATGCCTAGGTATATATTTGAGCCTCAGTTTGGACATGGTTCGTTCCATGCCAACACAGACTTATCCCCAAATCAGGGTCCCACACAACATGAACTAGAGCCGATGTGAATTTTAGCCCTAGCAAGCTAACATGCTATGTCGGGATTCTATTTTTAAGATTTTCTTGGATAGCAAGACCATATTTCTAACCTAGGCCATTCTTGGCATTACACAATGACATGCTTGGACTAAAAAACAATGGATCACTTTTGCTCTTTCTGCCCATTTGAATATTTTATATATTTTGACTTTCATGCCTCTCTCTTTCTCTCTCCTTTCTTCCCATGTGTGTTGCCTGAAAGAATGCTATCCCTATTTTGGTGAAAACTAGCCCCACAACCCAAGGTAATTATGATCACAATCTAAGTGGTGACATAGATTATACTATAAAGTGGAGCTCTAAGAGGTTGTACTTGGTTCATATTCAGTTTAGTTTTCAAACCAAATGTAATTTTTTTTTCTAATCTAGTTTGTACTTTGTTTCAAATTAAATCTTATCATAGGATGTGATTTCTCCTGATTATTTATTATTTTTCTACTATATATATGGTAGAAATCAGTCCAATTCCTAATAATGACCCAACTCATGAGACACTAAATATCATAAGATTATACACTTTTATTTTAGTCAGCAACTTAGTATGCAAGGTACAAAGAAAAGTATTCTACATTAGCATTCATTGTATAATTTATTGATTCATTTTACAAGTGTTTCCAGAGTAATCTGATGACTTAGTTTCCATATTATGGTCCAGATTTACATAAATATCATAAGATTTTCATACATTTGTATTCATAAAATATCATCACATTAGATTCTATCACGCAAGAGCCTTTGTGATCATGTTACTTTTATTGAGCATGTTTTTTTCATAGATAAAAAATTTTGAGTTTGAGAGTCATATTTATAATATCAACTGCATGACTCCATTTCTATAGTTAATGAAAATAATTTTTGTAGCAAGGAATGATCTCTCAAAAACTATAGACATATGATTTAACCCTTTCTCAACTGGTTTTATTTTAACACAAAATCCAATAGATTATAAAATCATCCCACTTATATCAGCACATCTTCAATTACACTACATTGTATTTTCAATGTATGATCAACCAATGAGAGTGTGATTGATGTAGTCTTGAATTCTATCATCTTGAGTTACTTTTATATGCAGTAAGAGAGGAGATTTATACTTTATTCCAATTCTAGTATAGTTTTTCAACAACAAAAAATTCTCTAATATTTACTTGAAGGGTGGAACAATACAATCTAGATCTTTAAATTTTATCAAAGTCATAGACTCAAAAATAGTAGTCACTTGTTCAAGAAAGTCTTTTAATTTTTACCTATCCTATTGTTTATCATGCATAAATCTTTGAGAAAGTTTGCATAAAATGAGACTAATTTAATCATGTCCAAAAATAATATGATCACATTCACTTACTTGAGGACTTCAAAGATTTGAAATAAATTGTTGGCTCTTTTTCTAACATTAAGAGCTTTTCATATAGGTGATTTTGCAAGTTTCTCTTTATTTTGTGTCTTAGTTAAAAATTGATTTTTTTCAAATATTTGCATGACACAATGAATGTTTCTTCCTTTTTCTCAGCTAGTTTTTGTTTCTTTTATTTTGAACATGTAATTAAGGCAGAAGCTTCTCCAACTAATTCTCAAATCAATCTTTTGGAAGATTTGGCTTCGTGACTTGCTTGCTCATCAACGTGTCTTGAGTAATATTTTCTCAGAATTTTCATAGTGTTGTGAATATTTTTTGCTTCCGCCTTTTGTAATTTTTTTCTTCTTTCTCCTTAACTAGTCTTTTTTTCTTTTACTCTCATCTTTTAGTTGTAGCATTGGCTGCTAAATATTTCCCCATCCCACAAAATATTGATAGAGATGACTTCACCTATCTTGGTGGAATCTTCTCATAAGCTGAAAAGCCTAAGTATATCTCTAGTATTTAGTTGTAGGTAAAAAAAAAATATTTTTTTATTGGGCCTAATGGGGGTAGGTGAACTTGGAAATAAGGTTCATCTTAGAAATGTGTCATTGCAATTTGCATTCTTTTTTTGAAAAATGAACTTTAAATACTGTTCACCTTTTTTGTTGATTTTAGTGTTAAAATCTTCTTATCCCATATATTTTCTAGCAAATTTATTCAAAGTCATAACCTCTTGCACTACCAGCTAAGATTGTGGAAGAGTGTGCATATTTGAAGGAAAATGAGCTTCATTATTCTTCTAAAAAAAATTCAGATTATTTTTCCAACTTCACTGATAAGTATTGCCATTAAGGAAAATGTGCTTCATTATTGTTCTTTTACCTTGTAAAATAAAATAATTTTTTTTCAATTGATTGAAAATTTATTAGTTTCTAGTAATAATAAATAGTAGCATTATTTTATAGTAAGAACCAATGTACAATATTACATCAACCTCTTACAAAACTATTACAATTAAGTTAACAAATAAAGATTTTATTAAATTTATAATTAATAGACTTGTATTCATCGTGTTGAATTGACAACTTTCTATATTGCAATTATATGTTATAATAGTTCGGAAATTAATTAAGCTCATTTTCTCCATAAACTCCTTAGAAATAAAAGAATATATTACTTCAAAATCAAAAAATAAATATACACACAATTTCATATGTAAAATATTTTATGTGTATCATATTAAATGACGTACATGCATAAGAAAAAAATAAGTTATTTTGAAAAAAAAAAAATGCAATATTAAAATACACAGGATCTTCAATATATCATTTTAATAATTCTACTACGAGATGGTGTCAACTATATCATAAATTTCTTATTATATATTTATTGTTATTTATAGTATATTATCAAAGAATCATCTTGAGTAACACAATTTTTTCCTCTACTTCCAAAAAGTTCTTAACATGCATTTGTATAATTCCATATTAAAAACATTCCACACTTATTATAGAGGGAAAATTACTTGTACATGTGATATTGGGTTAAATCTCTTCAATCCACATCTTTGTTCTCCCATGTATTAAAATTTATGAGATGGCCTTCAAATTGCCGATCTTGAAATTTATAATCTCTAGTTTCAAAAATATTTATGAACCTTTGAAATTAATTTTTTAGACCTTACTTAAAATAACATTCTTTTTTTTTGTTGTCTCCTAAATTGTATAGAACAAGACTGATTACACTTTGAAATTTATTAATGTAATTGCTCGCAATCAAATACACTTTGGGATAGATGTACAAATTCCTAAATTATTTTCTTCTCATTTGTTTGGAAAAATCTTTCTCAAAACATATTTCTTTAATGATTTTCCAAAATAAAACTTGATTTTCTAAACAATTACAAGTAATTAACATCAAATTCCATTAGAGTTTAAAAAATGTTTTACATCACTTTTGGTATACAACTTCTAAATTGTTCTAATATATAATCTTTTATTTCCATTCTCATCACCATTCTATACTAAATAGGATGATTTCAAAGTTGGTTAATTATGTTTAGCATTTGGAAAAAAAAAACTAAAATCTTCATTTACTTAGAAAAACAATAAAGGAGGAGACACAAGCACACATATATGGGGTGGCCCACATGCTAGCTCCTCCCATGCAAAAGTGAAAACTAGCAAAATAATAAATGAAATAAAGCATGACATAAGAAATCTCAAAATTTCCCTTTCAAATTGGGTCTTACAAATCACAGATACTCAACTTGTAGAAAATGAAAGTTGCATGTGGTCCCCTAAGTGCTTGCATGTGGATATTTCCAATCTGATCACATGTAGGCACATAGTAGATATAGAATCATCCTATAATTTCTCTCATATAAAATGATAATATATTTTGATATACTTCACCTGCTCATAAAATAACAAAATTGGTAGCAATGTGAAGAGCTACTTGATTATCATAGTAAAGTAGCATCAACCTCTATACTTATAAGCCCAAACCATCCAAAAAAATAACTGATCCACCGAAGCTCACAAGTAAGTAAAGTCATAGCTCTAGCTACGCATTAATACATAATTTAAAATAATTTATAGTCACTCTTCCATGAGACAAAATTCCATCCAAGAAAAATACAAAATTTAAAGTAGATCTTCTTTCAATGATTGCATGAGCCCAACTAAAATTTGAGTAAGTTTCAACCCAGCTATGCTCATAGTCTCTAAAAGAAGTCTCATGTCTTGATGCTCTCTCTATATATCTAAGAATCTAAAGAATAACATCTATATAAATCTACGAATCTAAAGAATAACATCTATATAAAGCTATCTAGGAAAACTTAGAAAATAACAAATTATACTAATATCATAGGTAATGTTTGGTCTAGTAACTATTATATTGTAAGCTTTATAATCATTCTTCTATATCTGGAAGAATCAACTAAAGTGTTGATATTTGTGAATAATTCAATACTTAGATTGAGCAGTGAGTTGACTAATACACATCACATAATTCTAAGC
This sequence comes from Sapria himalayana, assembly GCA_029783825.1. Classification (NCBI taxonomy): domain Eukaryota; kingdom Viridiplantae; phylum Streptophyta; class Magnoliopsida; order Malpighiales; family Rafflesiaceae; genus Sapria; species Sapria himalayana. The sequence continues at coordinate 1,406,012 of JAREIK010001435.1, forward strand.
ATAGATAAAAAATCTAGAGAATACTTTATATGAGAAAGAAAAATTATGCCTACTAAATAAGCAACCTGAATACTCAAAAGTATATATGATGGTTCAAATCCTTCATCTGAAATTTGGCTTACAAGAACAACTTAAGTTGAGATATACCCAATTGATCATCACTAGTAATAAGAATATCATCGACATATACCGCTAATATCACATATTGTTCTTCTAATCTGTGTCATTAAAAAGTAAGTATAATTTGATACACATCTATTAAGGCCAAAAGTAGTAAGTGCTGAAAAGAGATGGTTGAACCATGCCTCAAGAGAGAGATTAAGGCTACAAGGAGCCTTCCATAGTCTACACACTATACATTCACTCTCTAGAATAATAAAATCTAGTATTTACTTTCACTCCTTGGAATCATAAATCTTAGTAGTATCTGGATATGCAGTTTACTTATTAACAAAAATAATAGAAAGTAATAATCTCATAGTATTCATTTTGTCCATATGAGAAAAAGTATCCAAATATTTCACATCATAATCTTGTATAAATTCAATGACTACCAAAATATCTTAAGTCAATCAACTTTTCCTTCAAATCTATTCTAATTATATACTCCCACTTATATCTCACTATAAGCTTGCTTGTAGGTTTGGAAAAAAATTGTATATTGATGGTGGTGATTTTACAAAGTTTATCCAACATAGTATGTTGCACCCTACATAAATTTGTGCCTCGAAGAGAGTATCAAAGATCTTGCAACTATTAAGTGAATACAAAAATCTAAGAATGTAATGCCTAAATGAAAGTAATAAATTATTAATAAATCATTAGTTCCTTCAATAGGTTAATCAAAAAATACAAGCTTTAACATTGAACTAGATTAGTTGAAGTATCAAATGGCTCACAAAAGAAGTGTTTTGAACAATTATTTTTAGTATAAACCTTTAGATTGGAATCACCAAGTCTCAAAACCTTAATCTCCTCTTTATGAGACCCACAAATCTTGTCCTATGAGACATTGTTACTAGAGGTCTCCTTCAAACTCAACACTAGGAGCCTCAACAAAATTGTGTTCCAATGATGTTCTAGAAGATGTCCCATTATACTCTTCAAGACAAACTATGATAGTAGTATCAAGTACATGAGCATGTTTAATTGTCAGACTATGAAGGGTAACAATTGGACAAATGAAAGATTATATCATTATTGTATCTAAATGTGAATCTTATAAAATTGAATCCATAAAAATGACATATCCTAAAAGAAAATCACATCTATACTATAATTATTCTTTTAATATCTTTTGACAAAACTTATAAAATTTTTGAGAACTAGATTTTCTAAAGAAATCAAATTAGATGGCACTAGTAGCCATTTTTTCTCTACCAAATGAAAGATTTTGTATAAAACAAATAAGCCCAAAAATCTTTAGTGAAAGATTAAAAAGTTTCTCTCATTGATACATAAGTTAATATGGGATATGACTTAAAAGAGAAAAAATAATAATTTGTTGATCATGAAGTTAGCAATTAATACCACTACTCACAATAAAATACCTATAAACACTTCTTAGTAGTAAAAGTGTCCTAATTATTTCAATAAAATATCATTTATTACTTTTAGCTTCACTATTCTATGCAAGACTGCCAATACATGATGTCTAGTAAATTATCTCATGCTCCTCAAATAAATAATAAAAATGATATTAAGTATATTTTAAAGTATTATCATTTCATAATATTTAATTTTATATTCAAACTTTTTTTTTCACAATTTAATATAATATTATAAAGATCGATACAATTTTAGATGTCGCTTTAAAAATAGATAATAACATATATTGAGTACAATCATTAATAAAAAATATAAAATATATAAAACCATCATGTGTGATAGTCCTACAATAACCCCAAATATCTAAATGATTTAGATATAATGGGTCATTAAAAACATCCTCTTGACATTTCAAATAGTAATCTCTAATTTAATTTCTTAGGCAAAGTTCTTTATAGTCAACATAAGTCATGCCCATGCTTGGTTACATAGTTTTTATCTTGATCAATGATGGATTTCCAAGCTAATAATACATAAAATGTAGGTCAATAGTAACCAAGCACCTAGAGGGAATTTAAGGGTGGAGAAAAATATGTATAATACATTTCTCTCAATCTATAAAAAAAATCATATGCATGAACTATCAAATCTTGCATAGAAATATGAAAAAAAACAAAATAGAATGTTATAGTTAAGTTGTTTTGTAAATTAACTGACTACAGATAAATCATGATTACACTAGAGTACAAAAGATCACTTCTAAAAAGAATAGACCAAACATTGATATTATCACATTCACTAGCATATACAATGGTGTTATTCACCCTAACAATAATAAATTCTCTAGGCTTAATAAATGAAAAAAAATAGAGTCCAATCACCTATTAAATGAGTGTTGGCACTTGAGTGTATGACCCAATAGTTTGGAGTGAGGTAGAAAAAAAGAATAGTTGAGATATATGTATCTTTGTTGGACTTGGTAACCCCTAAGGAAAGAGGTATGAAATAATCTTTCTAAGTAATTATAATGATATTAATGGGAGTATATGTAGAAGATTTAACTTGATCAGATGTGGTAGACTGCTATATAACATCTAAATTTTAAAATATCATTAGTAATTCGGTATGCAAATTCCAACACTATCCTAAGTGTGTCCTAATCTCCCAAAACAAAGGCAAGTCACCATCGACTTCTTCCATATAGGAGCACTCCTCCCTATTCTCTCATAGCCACCATGAGAAGAACAAACTATAGTGGTCTCATTTATCATCTCAACTTTACTAGATTTGAGTATAACTATAGATGCCTAAATCATCATTTAATAAATCTTCAAGAAAGTGGATTCACTCACTTATGAATTGTATCTGCAATAAATTACAAGTCCCCCAACAAATATAAATACAAAATTTTGTGAATATGATGACCTAGTCTCCTAAGCAATGTTAAATCCATCAATACAAGTATCTCTTATCAATTATCTCACACAAATGTATCCAAGCCAAAAATTAAGCAAATTCATCATGATTAATTAGTTTATATGCCAATAGTTTAGAAATATTATCAAGTAAGTGAAACACCTTAGAAGAATAAATGGTGTGTGCAAAACCCTATAGCTTCTTGCATGTTTGGCAAGAACCAAACATACTGGCCATACTCTAATCAATCAATTACCATAAATAAATAAATAATTGTGTATCTATCACCTACCACTCATGCAAATTAATCTAAGGTGGATCATCTGACATGTATCTCACATATTTCTTGGCCCCAAAATAAAATCCTCACCAAAATGGCCCATAAAGTATAAGTATTTACATTTTGGTCTTACTATGTTATTCCTTGTAGTCCTATACTAACCATCATCATTTCCTTTTTTTTTATTAAATACACACTGTAGCAAACACAACCAGGTAATCAAACCATGCAACCCCTATTACACATGATTACCCCCATTGCACCATAATTACACTCCTTCACCAAGCACTCACGGCACCACAATTTTACCCACTACACCATGGTTGCATCACTATCCAAACACCATGATTGCACCATTATCTAGTCACCATGGTTTCACCACTATCTAGTCTCCATGGTTTCACCACTATCCACTCACCATGGTTGCACCACTATTCAGTCATCATGGTTGCACCACTATCTAATCACCATGATTGCACCACTATCCAATCACCACAGTTTAATACCAAATGCACCGTGACACTATCTTTAATACCAAATGTAAATATAGCATATCTTATATTTAATTAAGATATAGTATGACAAAAAGATTATAACAATAAATATGGATTATGTTATGTTTGATGATGAAATATAGCATAAATTGACAATCCTAATATCATGGTGTAGGTTGCTTATGATTTGTGAGCTAAAAAGAAATTTTAGGCACATTGTCAATATTATGTGAACCTATAGGGTTACACACTAAGAATGTCCTAGAAACTAGGTATTGAGTTAGATTGATAGTAGATATAGGATTGAAATATAACTTTAATGCTATTTGTGAAATATAACTAATATTAATTATTTATATGTGATTTTCTTTTAATAAATCCATGAGAAGTTTTATTTTAATAGAATATTATTTTATTAAATAATATTTGTTGTACAAAAACTATGAGACAATTTGATTTAATACAATATAATTTTATTAAATCATGTTTATTTTTGAAAATGAGAGACAATTTATAAATGTGTGTATTTATGAAAATACACTTATATTTAGGAAACACGTATGATTTTAGTTTTAAGAAAATATGATCACATAATATGAATTTTAAGAAAATACATATTTATTTACAATAAATAAAATTAAATAAAATATGAGTTTTTTTTCAAAAAAAACACATGTTTCATGTTTTCAAAAAATGCAAATGTGCATGTGTTTCTTAAAAACATGCCATGACATGTTAGTAGAACAATAGCATCCTATCAACATGTTGCATGTTTTCTTAAAACACCCGTGTTTTTATGAAAACATGACTCTAATTAAAAGATTATAAATAACAAATAATGTATAAAAACCTAACCATTGTAAATAAATGCCTCACGTGTAGTAAAGATTATTAGAATCAAGATTATTTTTATTATGTATGGTATATGTTATCATAATATATGATAGATAGAGAAAATAAGCTAAATATTTCAAAAGTTGTGTTAAAGAACATAACAATATTTTTTCACAAGTGTATGTGAAAAAAATTGAAATGTTATCTTTTCAAGATTAAGATTGTTGTAAGAAAAACAAGAGTGCTTGTTCATCATCATTTTAGTTTTAAAATGATTAGTGAATATATCCATTCATGTGGATTATTTGTAAAGGGTGTGCGCCAATCAATAGTGCCAAAAAATAAAAATTGTGAATTTCCAAAAAATTAAAAAAATTTTGTTGTTATACAACTAGTTAATTATTTTCATGGATTTATAATTGGGTTTATAAAATCTATTGTGTTATAAAATCTCAACTAGTAATCAATAATTCCAAATGTGATTAGGATAGGCAGGTAACTTAACTAAGGTCTAAATTTGTAACAAAATTTTACTTTTTAAATTCAATAAACCCCAATTGTGGTTTACTAAGCTACATGGGATGCTTAAGATAGTTGAGAAAAGTAATGAGTACCAATAATGTACTAGTTGTTCTAAAGGATAAGAGCATGACAAGAAATGAAAAAGTATGAGTAAGGCTTGGGAATACAAGAAACTTAAACTCATCCATAAGTTTAATCATCAGCCCAATGATTTTTTTATCCTCACCCCAAAGTTAGGCAACATGAGAAGATAGAATGCATTTTCTTCCATGAGCTTAGTCATTGGAAAAAAAATTACTAGCTCTACTTGGAAGTGTTGGGATCTTAACCCAAGCATCACAATCACGGGGCAATGGAAAGAATTAAAGTTTTGATTCTACCCATAAATTAACTATTGATCTCCAAATTGAAGATCATATATGTATATTATACAAGAAAAATGTTTAACTCTCGTAGCACTACTTCTTTTGTTTAGGATTTGTAGTTGACCACAACATTTCAATTCGAGCTTACCACTAATGGTGATCTACGCAAAGCTAGAGATAAAAACCTCCAAAAAAGTGATCTTCGAGATAAGTTGGTTCTAGTCAAACTCAGATCATTACAAAAGAGATTGAATTGAGATAATCTTATTTTCTCCTTCATATAAACTTGAGAACATTTTCTTAGATATCACTAAAGAATCCTAAAAGCAAGCTATGTAAAAATTTCTTTTATAATTTTTAAAACTCTTATTTAAATTTTTGCCTTATGTTATGGAATGTGAAAGTTTAATTCTTTCTTTTCCTTTTTATTATCTAGATTCAATGAATTAAGACATAATTATGTGATTTAAAAGGGAACTTACTGACCTGGGTTGTTCTTTATAAAGAGAGTGAACTCAACATGTCTCACACCTTTCTTATCTATTAGAGAACTAATCAAATCAAGCCCCAATTCAATAAATATTTTCCTAGTTTGATTTTCACTTACTTTATCACCTTTTAACACATGGTATTACCATATTACACAAGGGTGAAAAAACACAAAATAATCTTCCCCTTTTGGTGAGGCTTTCATGTGCATCTCATGCACATATGGTCTATTTATCATGGGCTTCAAGCTCATTAGAGAGCCCAAGTTATCTAAAGTCATGTTCAAATCATATGCGTGACATGCCCCTTAATTTGTATCAAATTGAAATTACTTTATTCCATCTTAAAACTTTGAAGTGTGTGACCCATTAGGCTTCCGATTATTTTGGTTAGATTGTTCAACATTTGAATCAAGTAAATTATGAGTGATATCTAGTAATACATTATGACCCTAATTGATTAGAGACTAAGTGGTCTTCCTACAAATCCTTTCATATACAACATCATGTGCAAATCATCCTTTTACCTTTCTATACCTAACTTGGTTCATAGCATGCACAAAGTATAGCTCCCACAAAACTAGCTATTCCATGTATAGCCCAAGTACAAAAGGTTCTTATTTTGGGACTTATTAGTCATTATTCAAGTCATCAAATTTATTTTTTATGATATTTTAACCCTAGCTAAAGATTTTTGAGTAATAATCTTATCAAGTGATCATGAATATACATTTCCTATATTAGGAGTGATGAATACTCTATTGGCTACTCAACTAACTTCAAATACATCAAGTTGTACTGAATCATCATCTTGTGAACAACCTCCAAAAAGCAATAAGGAATGAAGTCAAAGCACATGAACAATATCCAAGAGAAAGTTGAGTATCTAAAGTTTAAGGATACTTGTATCATCTATAATAAATAAATAATTCATATGATTGTTTCATAGTAGGTCTCATAATATACTTGATTACTCTTAGAAAAACTACATATCTACTTTAATCATCACTATGATCATAATTCATGAGATCAACTACTTGATCAAATCAATGAGTACAACATGCGCTAGTCTATCTGAATCAAAAATGTCAAATCTAGTTGATCCTATGACTAAGGATAATTTATATATAATATAAATACACATGATAGGAATCTCATTATCTCACCATGATTTCCTTCATGTTATGTAATATAAAATTTCAAAGGAAGCAAAACCTTTTCTATTAAAATAATGAGTTGGACTCAAAAATAAATATTTATATTTATTAAAAAGAGGTTGGAGTACTTATATATGAAGTACCACATTAGGAGTGCTCAAATACAAATTACTAAAATTAGTTTCTATAATTATATATAGAAATCATCTTTAAGTTTTATGCTGCTTTCCTTCTATTCCTTCTGTGTTACATAAAACAATACCCTAACACCAACTTTTAGTTGATTGCTAATATATTCACCAAAGGTAATTATGGCTACATCCACTAGATTATCATATTGGTATTCCAATTAGTGAAGGGGACTATATTAAAGAAGGAGCTTGAAGGGGTTAGGCTTGGTTGAAAAATCATTAGAATATATCATATAGAGGCTATGAGAGTAGAGGTGTCAAATGGGTCAGGGCGGCCCAGGCCCGACCAAAGCTTGACTCGGTTCAGGCATGTATGGCCCGACATGACATGGTCCAGGACTGTGCCTAAATCCAACATGGGCACAAAAATGAACTGTGCCAGGCAAGACCCGCATGCCTGGCACATGGGCACAAAAATGGACAATGGCATGATGAGCAATGCATGGCTTTCAATGAAGTGATGCCTGATGGAGGACGACAAGGCGATGCCCGACTAGCGACAGCTTGGCCTGCCTAATGGGTGATGGTGGCACAGGCACTCCATCCTTAATTCTCTATTTCTTTTTCTAGGTGAAGAATTATGTAACCTAGAACTAACTTGAAGCTGCCTAAATCCGAGCTGATTTTGGGCTGTGGCCAGTGCATGGCCTACCCTCCAATGAACTGTGCCATGCTTGGCACGACAAGGTAACTGTAGCATGTCGTGCCAGGCACGACATGCGAGCCCGTATAGGCCTACACAAAATAGGTTGTGCCAGCCCGTCTCGACCTATTTGATACATGTATATAAGAATGGAATGTATAATGTTTGGCAAGCTCTGAAAAAACATGATTTCATGAGAACATTTTCAACCTTCAAGAAGAAATGAAGAGTTGACAATGGTAGATATTATGAATGCTATATTAGCAATATAAAAAAAAGAAATGACCACTAAGATACTCAGATAGAGAGGTTTGATGTGAGATTGGATCAAACAACTTCAAAAATCAAAAATATAAAGAATCCTGTTGGACAATTTGCATTATTGATGAAAGAAAATGATTTAATAAATTATCAAGTGGTATTGAGACAAACCAAAATAAGTACTTATCAATATTATTTCAATGTGGAAAAGAGCTAGAGGGGAAGAAATTGATCAAGATGAATATGAAAGTTTTATAACTAATTGCACTATGACTTTACCAAATGCCATAACACTGACTATGAATTTATCCAAATATGAAGGCTACAACACCATGATACCTTCCAAAGTTATGACTTAGGTGGAAGTACAATATCAACTCTTACTCCTAGTTGTGAATGAAGCATGCAAAGAAATATATAGAGGAGTGAATGAAGGTTATCTAAATCTATGGAGAGAAAGTTGTGAATGAAAATGAAGTTAAAAGTAAGTTTTTGATAAATCTTTATATTCTACAATATTTTAGGAAAGGGAATTTGGATGAATTGTTTGAGAAATTTCTAAAAATTTTAAGAAATTAGAATAAATATAACATTTGTCAAAGTTACAACATCTAAAACTGGATGACCCAAAGAACGAAGTGTAATGGATACAAAACGAAAGGAAAAAAAAGAAAGAAGGAAGTAATAATATACACTAAAAAAGCTAGAGAATATGACAAAGATCACTAACAGAGGTCAAACATATTTTATGGTCTACCTATGGACTTTAAATATAATATTATTTTGGAGGCAACCTATTATCACATGTATGATGTAATAAATACCCATACCTTCAAATGGATCATTTTGCATACCTAACTTACCCATTGGTATAAGCATAAAAAATTAAGATGTTCCACTATCTTGAGATACTATGATGCTCAAACCTAGTCATAGAAAAGCATATTTTGTTTGAGATGATGTAGGAGATATTTTATTACGAGGGAGTTTTTGCTCAAGGATGAGCATTAGTTTATGTATGAGTTTATTTGATATGTAATATATTAAACATTCTTTTGTATTTGTAGTGATATTAAATAATGTGTGTCAGCATTGACAAGAGTCATAATTGGATCAATTTCACCACTTTGGAGTTTTGGTGGATTTTGATGAATAGTCATGAAATCGATATATTTTTGGAGATAATTAGTAACTTGGTGATGTGTTGTTCATCAAGTAGTTTTGGCATCCATTCTTGGATAAAACTCTATTTATTTAGCACTAATAATATTTGTATGTAGTATCCTAAAAGCTCATTAGTGAATGTACCTCATCAATAAAAATCAATAAGTATATAAGTCATACAAGTAGTAAAAATGACTTTCTAGTTTGATCATTCAAAAGTGAAATAACTCAATTCTAGTAAAATATATATTTTAGATTGTTGTATCAATATTAAATCTATAGATTTTTTCCATTTAATTTATATGATATATTTTTAAATACTTTGAATTGTATTGGTTTGAATATAGAAAAATGGTTGGATTATTGTGTAATGATACTTTTCCCTAATAACATACAAGGTGGTTATCACCATTGAACCTATCTCATTGATGGTCGTGTCATAGATTTCTACTTAGTACTTTATCTCTGAGGCAACAAATCATCTCTACTCAAGAGTCATATACAAGCCCAAACCTTTTACAAAAATTATCAACTATCTATGATGGTTGTTTCATATTAATACTCTTATTCTCTTGCCTCAAGTATCATATACACTAAGAATTGAAGTAGACTATAAGCATTTATACAATTGGCTTCATAAGTATTATATGGATAATTAATATATGCTTTTCTCAAGGTTCACTAGTAGGAATCATATGAGTAAAAGTAATTCAAAGGGGTTATTAGCTCATTGTGAGTCAAAATTAATGTACCCGTGCTCGTTCCATGGATTACCTATGACCATTATTTACGGTGAATATTTGTCTCTCACACTAAAGGTGAAACTATTAGGAGAATGTTCTATATAACATTTACTTTAATCAAGAACTAGTTCTTCTAAGACATCTACAATGAATTGATATGTAAAATTATTCATACTTTTGGTTTCATAACTATCATATTCACAATGATATATAAATTTCAAGTTTTAATATATAGGTTTTTCTTTTCCGTCATGGTCAGAAAGGCTATCACTTCCTTTCTATCACATGAATGAGTGAGCCTCATAGTTTACCTGTCACCATTCACCATGACAACTCACACAAACTCAACAATAAAAAAATACCTAATTCATATTCCATTTAATCACTCATCCATTAATTTTCAGAACAAAATATAAATCAAACCACATTCAGTTATATAAAAATCATTTATACAACACACAAATAAAGATATACAAATTCTAGACCACAAGTTATTATATAAATTTTCAAATCTACCCAAGAGGTGGGGGGTTGAAATTAGTGCCTTACAACTCTCTGATTTAGTTTATGTATTGCATCCATTGCTTGCTAGTGGATTTCATAAGGAGTGCAAAAGTCACCCAAAGAGTTTTGGTTGCAACCTTTTGGACTCTGCTTGGTACATGGAAGAAGAATAAGATTATAGATTTAGTTTATACTTGAATGTTTTTTAATTACATTAAGTTGGAAATTATGACTTTCAAAAGGAACACACAACTTCGGCCTTCATCTTGTAAGCTTGAGGTCATTACTCTAGAGGGTGGCTATGACTCTAGAATATATAACCATCTTTCTAAAAAATAGAGTTGCAAAGTTGGGGTAATATCTATGACTTGATTCAATTATCTTTATAACATAGAGTCATAACTGTAAAAATGATAAAATCTTCGGCATCTATCTCTCTAATTTATCATATGATCATGGCATTGGGGATGGCCTTGACATTAGGAATTGCCTCTCATGTGCATTATATGATAGTGGCATTGTGAGTGGTCATTACTTTGGCATCACTCTTTCTTGATTTCATATAGCCACAACACTAAAATTTCCACAGTATTTGAAATCACTGCTCATGTCTATCACATGGCCATGACATTGTGAATGATCATGGCACAGAGAATGATCTTGCTCATGTCTCAAGTAGTCATGACACTAGGAGTGGTAATTGTTAGGACATACAAGTCACAACCTGGGGGAATGATCATGCTCAAGTAAATGTCTTTTATAACATTTAGTGTTCAAAAGTCACAACATTAAATAAATTTCATAGCATTTTGACTAATTAGTTTTTGTAGCCCAAAAGTCATAACTTTGTAAAAAGGTCATGGCTCTGACTTGAGATTACAAAGTCTTATTACAGATAAAGCTATGACATTATTAAGTGGTTGTGACTTTAGCACTAGTGAGATACTTGGTAATTATGATATGAGATTAATATCATATCAGTTTAATAGGTATGAGATAAGTATGATTGTAACTTCATGATAATATCATAGACATAAAAAATGTGTTGCATAGCTAAATGATTGTGCTAAAGAGGTAGGAGAGTCATGACATATAAAATTTGTCATGAGCAATTATGTAGAGTTTCGATTTTGAATGAATGTTAAAACTAATGGATGCTCCATAACTTTCCAATTAGCCAAATTTCTCTAAAAGTCTATCAATCTCATGATTATTTATCAAAATCTACCAAAACTCAAGTTATGAAATTAATCCATTTATTTTCTATTATCATACATACACATAATATAAAAAAAATAAAATACTCAAGAATATTCTATAATTTGATTACTAAAAAATCTTTCATACTAAAACTATTACTCATTCCCAAGTAATAACTACCCCCTCAATAAACAAAACTATACTTCATCTCAGAGAATTCTTTTTTTCTATGTGTAGGTTTGAATGTCATGTAGTCTCAAAATAGTTGAGCAACTTCAAGTAATCATATTGATAGTCATGGTCAGGTTTGAGTTCCATGACTATACTCATATGGGTGTGTAAAAATATGTATATGATGGATATGTGTATTTATTACATCATACATGTAAAAAATAAAATTTTTGGGTTACCTCTAAGTAGTGTTATGTTTAACGTCAATACCTAGACCATCAATATTTATTTTTCTCCAATAGAAATCTTTTCTATCCAAGTTAACTTCTCAATGTACTATTTTACTTCTTTTTTTATTTCTTTCCTTGGTCTTACTTTAGATACACTTGCTTCTTTGGCCTTTTATTCTTTAGGTGCCATGTCTTTCTTAAATGGTATGCCTTTTTCTTCAATGTTAGCATGTCATTTTTCTTCCTATATGTTTATAGTTGTGGTGTTGTGAACAACCATGGCTTTGTCTTTGAGCATTCCTTGGTTAATTTTTTTCTATACCACCAAAGTCAAGGCCATGTGCATAACCATTGCTTTGCCTTTTATTTGATCCTCCATAGTTTCTATCTTGGTCTTATCTTTCTCAATTATTCCCTCTACTTTTTTGAAGTTGTCAGCATGAGATTCCTCTGAGATCATAACTTCGAATAATATTGCAATCTCATAGCATTCATCTTCCTCATTGCCTTATTTTTTAAACTTTATAAAAGCTCTTCCTCATCATATTTTTTATCTTAATCACTTCCATAGCTCCAAAGTTGTTATTCTAAGTCATCTCTTTCATCATCATTTGGCTAGTAGTCTTCTACAAAATTTTTTCATTGAATTCCACTTTTGTTGTATTATAGTATGAAGGAGAGTGTCTAATCTTTAGTAATTCATCTCATCATCATTTGGACATACTTATTTCCAACATAGAGAGTGAACTCGCCTTTTTTTGAAATCAATAATGACTTGTTCAATGGCCAAAATGGTCATCCCAAACTTAATACTACATAATTATCTTTCTCCATATCTAGTGTAACAAAATCTACTAAAAAATAAAGATACTCACCTTAACTAAAATATCTTATATAATATCAATCAGATACTTGATAGTTCGATTAATCATTTAGAGTAAAAAAGATGTAGGAGTGATTTTTTCAAGATTTAATCATTCCCTAATAAACAAATGCATCAAGTTGATACTTGATCCTAAGTTGCATAATGTTTTCGAAATATGTAGACCCCAATTTTTCCTTTGAAGTATTTTTTAAATAATTATACTACATTTTTCAATCATATTTATAGTCTCATATATTTCCATATATCATTTATTACTTATGATACCTTTCATATACTTCACATAGTTCAATAATTGGGCCAGAGCTTTGGAAAATGATAAGTTTACTTCTAATTTCCAAAATATATTGAAAAACTTCTTAAAGTATTCATCTAATTTTTCTTTTTTAAATTATTTTGGAAATATAAGATTCATCAAAACCCTACTCTAACCTTTATTCTAATTCATTTCTTTATCATCATAGCCTCGGATAACCTCTATTCACTCCTATATTTCATTACTTCTTTCATTTGCATCAAGGCATGAATTTGGGTTTACACTTCTTCTAGACTCATGGTTTTTTTAGGTGCCATGACATTATAGGCTTTATTCTTGAAGAAATATTTAGTGGGAGATGCAACCTCTTGAACAATTTTAGTGGGAGCCATGACTATTGGGAAAGTCATAGTGCTATTAGCTTCAGAAGTTCCAAAATACTCTAGCTCGATACATTGTACTTGTAGCTCTTTCCCACTTCAAAGAAATATAGATAAGCAATTATTTTGATTTATCTTAGTATTACTTGATAGTTCATTGACTCATTTTTCCTTCATTGCTATTTATTCATTATATTCTTTATTTTCGAACTCATGTAATCCAATCTCACTTGAAATTTCCCCATCTAATTGACTTGGTTATTGTTTCTCTTTATTAATTTTGTATTGATAGTATCCATGCATTATTACAAATCTAAGTTCTCTTCTTTTAGTAATGATTGACAAATCAAGCTTAATCTTCCTTGATTATGATAACTCACTACATTGTTCTTAAAATTTCTCGGAGCTAGCCCAACAACACAATCTCAAAGCCTTAATATAAAAATTTCTTATGATTTCTCACATTAAGAAGCTAATGTATCATGACATTATTTTCGGGTAGAAATAGATCCCCTCAACTTTTCATTCTATTATCTTCTTCCATTTCTGAAACAAGATCTATGTTCACTATTTCATATGGATGCAAAAATTGTGATTTTATGTGATCATCAATATTTTTATTATTGGGTGTCAAATTTCCTTAGGAGAACCTCCATTTTTTCTTAAATTATGATGAGTCCATCCAAATCCAATACTATAGCTTGTCTTCTCTCAAAGGAATGATCCATTATAGTTTGGTAGTTATTCTTCACTAACTCCTCAAACAAATAATATGTCTCATATAGAGATTGATTCATAATTGAACCTCTCATGCCTGCATCAGCCATGCATCTAATCATATAGTCTAGCTCATTGTAGAAAGTTTGGCTTTGAAACTACATCTCAAACACATGTTGAGGGAACTTCCTCAATAACTCCTTAAAATGGTCTTAATTATATTATAAAGTGTATTGCTCATATTTCCAAAACTAGCTTATATTACTTCGTAATTGAGAAGTAATTTAAAATAGAAAAAAATTAGTGAAAAATACTCTCACTAGTTCATCCCAACTCTCAATAGAGTAGCAAGATAAGAACTAGTACATACTCTTTACATTATCCCTTAATAAGAATGAGATAATCACTAGTTAATCTTTATAATGTTACATAACTTTATTGTACATACTCACTAGTTTACTAAGCTCCAAATTTAAATAATTTTCTTCTACTAGTTGCACCCAAATACTCGAATAATTATCAATCATCATTGGCCACCAATAATCTTCCAATGTATGGTTATGGATGGACTATTGAACAACTTGTGTGTTGCCACCTTGGAGCTCTTCATTACTACTAGCTTTCTCTATTTGTTCTTAATCAACTTTTTTTAGAACTCTCTCCTTTTTTTTTGATTTCTAGGTCTAGAGGGGTTAGCTTAGTCTCATATCTTTGGCTCATGAAAGCATGCTAAAAAACAAAGAAAAATATACAAACAAAATACCAAATATAACTATTCATTTTTCAAATAAGATAATAAGACTATCCATTAGATCCAAAAAGATTTAGCAAAATTAATGTTATCTAAACTTCTAAAAAAGAATTATTTTTTCTCAATGATAATTACAAAAACTCACATTTACAAACCTAACCAAATAATCTTAGCCAATGATGTCGAAAACTTTTTGCAAGGATATTTAGTCAACAAAGATCCATAACTAAATGAGTCATGCAAGTAGTAAAGAAAACTTTCGTGTAAATATAAACTCATAGGAATTGTATTAGTATTTTGGTCGATTAATAATGAGACAATTAATTCTATTAAAATATATATTTTGGATAATTATATCAATCTTAGATCCATGGATGTGTGCATTTAAATTATATGATATGTGTTCAAATAGTATGAATTATATTAGGTTTGGATACAAAATGAACGTTGAGTTATTGTATAATGACTTTTTATCCTGGTAGCATATAATATAGTAATCACCTTTGAACATACCCTAATAATAGTCCTTTCATAATTGTCATCTTAGTACTTTACAACCAAAAAAATGAATCATGTCCACTAAAGAGTCATTTACAAGCCAAAACCATTTAGAAAACTGATCAACTACTCTTGATAGTTGTTTCATATGTAAACTCTTATTCTCTAGCCTCATGAATCATAAAGAACACAATTTAATTTGGTTTATAAGCTTTTCTACTTTCAGCTTCATAAGTATTAATACTCGTATAATTAACATATATTTTCCTCAAGTTTCACTAGTTTGAATCATATAAGTGAAAGTAATTCAAAGGGTTGTCACTACCTTATGAGTCATAATATACTCATACATATCTCTTGGATAATCTATCACCATCCTCCTTTATAACTATGTGAATCTCATTCTAATGTTAAAACTCTTAGAAAAATTTTATATAAAATATTCATCTCAATTGAAAATTAGTTTTTCTATGACATGTATAATATATTAACATATAAAAGTATATGTACTTTCAACTTGATAACATACTCACAATAATTAGCATACCTAAATTTTGAGTTTTAACCTATAAGTTTATCTCATTTTTCAATGATAGAAAAGCTGTCTTTTTTTTCCAATCATATGCATGAGAAATCATGATAGTTTACCTATCATTGTCCATTATGAAAACTCGAATAAACCTACTAATATTCAAATCCCTAATTTAAGTTCTATTTAATCACTCATCCATAAATTTCTATAACACAATATAAATCAAAATACATCACACCAAGAAAGTTACACAAATCCTAGACCATATGCTATTTTGATAAAATTTATAAAGTTATCCTTGAGAGAGGAAGAGGGATTTAAAAGTTATGCTCTCCATCTCAAGGGCTTAAGTTATGTCTTGTATTTCTTGCTTACTTGTGGAGCCCTAGGAAGTGTATAAATTGTCCATACACTTTTGGTTGCAATTTTTTGGACTCTACTTGGTGCATGGAAGAAGAAATAGAAGATTATAGATTTTTTATGATTTCTTTCTTTTCTATTTTATACTCGATTGTTTCTATATTACTTTAAGTAGGAAGTCATGAATTTTAGAAGACAACCACCACTATGGCCTTCATCTCATGAGATTGATGTCGACTCTAGAAAGTTGTCATAATTCTAGAATATATCTCAATCTTTCTATAACACAAAGTAAACACTAGGCAATGTCCATAATATGATCCAAATAATTTTTATAACACAAAGTTGTGGGACTGATAATGACCATTGCTTCAATATTTATCTTTTTCATTCATCAAATGGTCATGGTGCTAGGAATGACCATGACATTAGGAATTTCTTGTCATGTGCAATATATGGCCATGTTTCTATAAAATGCCACAATGTAAAGACAATTCTTTCTTGTGTCTGAAGTGGTAGTAGCATTGGAAGTGATCATGACACTAGTCTTGACTTCTTTCATATATTATATGGATATGATACTACAAAAGGCTATGACACTATGAATTATTTTGACATAGAAGTTGTCTTTGCCTCCTCGTGAGGACAAGAGTCATGACCTTAATGAATGTTCATACAATAGTGAATGTCCTCTGTAAAATTTCTTGTCCAAAAAATCATAATGCTAAATAATTATCATGGCTTTGCTGTGAGTAGTTTTGGCTTTCAATAATACAAAAGTCATGACTTTGTTAAAAGGTCATGACTCTAACTTGAGATTATAAAACTTTATTAAACATAGTGTCATGGTACTAAAAAGTGGTCACAACTTTTAATACCAATAGGGCACTTCATTACTACAACATAAAATTAATGTCACAACAATGTAATTATTATAAAATAAGTATGGCAGCAACTACATAATAATATTGCAGTCATAAAGAATGTATTACATAGTTAAAAAATTATGCTAATGAGGTGGTAGAGATACAATGTACAAAGGCTACTATTACTAATTAGGTAGAGTTTCAATCAAAAATGAAACTCAAAAGGCTCAATGCTCCAAAATCTACCAATTAGCTAAAAGTCTCTTGGGACCTGTCAATTTTATGATTATTCATCAAAATCCACCAAAAACTCCAAAGTCATGAAATTAATCCAATTATATATTATTCTTGTACTTATAAATTCTCTAAAATACTCTAAAATATTAGGTCATTTGAACAAAAAACATTAAAGAGGAAGTTATTAGATGATGTAAAGTACCAAATATTCTTATATATTTGTGATAATATTAGATGATGTGTAAGTAAGGAAATGACTCATAATTAGATTGATTTCATAATTTTAGATTTTTGGTAGATTTTGATAAATAGTTTTGAAATTAGTATATTTTTTGAGATAATTGGTGACTTGTTGATGTGTGATTCATTAGTTAGTTTTGACATCTACTCTTGGTTAAAACTCTACTTATTTAAGTTGTGGTAATATTTGTATGTCATAAATCTACCATCTAATTAATATACTTTTTCAACTATGTAACACATTATATTTGGTTATGTTATTATCTTGGAGTCACAACCTTATCTATCTCATAATAATTAAATAGTTGTGTTATTAGTTTCACGTTATAGTAACCAAGTACCCCCACTGAACTAAAAGTCACAATAACATTTCACCATCATAGTTTTATCTTTAATAAGGTTTTGTATTATCAAATATAAGTCATGGCCATTTTCCAAAGCCATGACTTTTAGGCTATAAAATGTTATAGAACCAAAATTATTTAACCAAAGATATGGACACATAATATTATTGTAAGTATTATTTGAGCATTCCCCTTCTCAATGCAATGACTCTTACCCTCATGAAAAATCATGACCGCAACTTGGATATGCAAGCTAATTATCAAAATCATGGTGATTCTCGCCATCTCAACCATTTGATACATAAGAAACATAAAAATCAAAGTTGTGATGATTCCTAATTCTATGACTATTTGATACAAAATAAAGATTAAATCAAAGCTATGATAATTATCAGAGTCATGACTATTTGTTACAAAAGAAAGAAAAAACAAAAGTCAAGGGCATTCCTATACCATGGCTATTTGTTGTAAAAAAAAAGGCTGAAGCTAAAGTCACAACTATTTCAATATCGTGAATATGTGTTGCAAAGTCAAAATGCACAAGTCATAGATACTTCCCAGTACAGAGACTTTGTCTTATAGAATAATTCATATGTATTCTCAAGCTAAAGCCATATCTCAGAATAAAAACTTTGAGCTCAAGAGACCAATGTCAAAGTTGTGGCATCTTCTCAAAGCTATAACTTTCTATTTAGAAAAATACCAAAAATATGAAGGATAAAATAAGAAAGAAAAAACTCAAAATTTTTATTTTTCACTTTACAAGACAAAAAACAAAGCACAACAATAACTTTGAGTATGCTTTTTTTACTTCCTAGGGGATCCATGAGAAAGTAAGGAATGTAAGACATAAGCTAAATCATAAAATTAGGGGCACAAATTTCAAATCCTTTTATCTAGGGTAGATTTGAGAAATCTACCAAAATAGTGTGTGATTATTGTTAGTATCTTAGATTTTCATAAGGGTCATCATTGTTAAGTTGAAATTCATCAAAATTTTTTTGTGATGCATAAATAGTTTTTAAAGTAATTGATGTATTTGATATAGGTTGTGGAATGAAAATTAATGAAAATAATAATTAAATAAAACTTAAATTAAAAATTAGACAATTAGTAGGTTTGTGCATGTTGTCATAGTGGATAATGATAGGTAAATCATGAGGCATAGTCATGTATATGGTATGAAGAAAGTGACACTCATTTCAACTACAATGTATGAGACAAACTTATATGTAAAATTCAAATTGAATATATTAATCATTGTACATATGGTGCTCACAAAGATAAAAACACAAATAATTTTACACCCCACTCTATTATACATATCTTAGAAAAATTGATCATTGATTTATGTGAACATTTTATATAATAATTTTTTAAGGGTTTTACATTTAGTATGAGAATTGCATTATTACTTTAGAGAATGATAACAATTACTTCATAGGACATATATGAGTAGTTTTGACTCAAAAAGTGGTGATAGCCTTTTGAATTACTTTCACTCATATGGTTCTTACTAGTGATATTTGAGATAAGCTTATATTAATTATATGATATCTGAGAATGGTAACAATTATACTTTTGATATATTTTTTAATCCTAAAAATTAAACATCATAATAAATTTGTAAAAATTTTTTAGTGTTGTTGTCATTAATATTATAGTTTGGTTAGTCAACTTTAATTGATGTAATATTCTTGAAAAAGAATAATTCTTATTTTGGTAGTTTGGATAATATTATCTTCGTTTTGCATTTTGATTTGCATTTCTTGTCTTATGTTACTATTTTGTTTTGTTTCTTTGGGTTAGTGTTGTTTTTTATTTTTTTATAGCTACTACATTTATGAGTAGAAAATCTTGGACTAAGCTAATACCTTTATACTCATATATTTGTAGGATTAAAAAAGTAATCTTTAAGATAGAGAGCTAAAAAAAAGAAATGGAAGAAATTAGTAGCAATAGAGAAGCCGAAGAAGGTATTGGCAAGCTGTCCAACAACTCAACCTTCACCGCACCTTGGAAGACTATTGGTAGCCTATTATGATGAATAGTTACTATGGGATTTGGATGTAACTAATTGAAAAAAAATTTTTGAGTTGAACCCAAGTCTAATAATGATAATCAACAATATCAGTATAGTGGGAAGATATAAGAGGACCCAATTATATATGTAATAATGTTTTTGGAGTTTTGTAATAGTTAAAATGAATGGAGTTATTCTAAATCTCAACAAATTATATCTATTCCCATTTTCTTTAAGAAATAAGGTACGAAGTTAGCTTCAATTCTAATATCATGGTTCAATTGAAAGTTGAGATGAACTTATGTAAGTATTTCTCACAATGTTCTTCTCGCCTAAAATCACCTCATAGTTACGGAGTGAGATAAACTAATTATATCAAGAGGAGTTAGATATTTTGTAGGATGTTTTGGATCATTTTAAGAATTTTTTTGAGGAGATATTGTCAACATGGGTTTGAGCTATGGTTTAATGCTCAAACCATTCTTTATTGGGTTGAATTACATAATGAGGTACAACATTAATGTAGCCTCGGGTGGGTTGATAATGAACAAGTCACCTTGGTGAGCGTATTATTTAATTGAGTTAGCAAAGAATAATTATTAAACTCCAAATGATCATATCTTTGGAAGAAACTTATTTGAAGTTTTTGAGTTTGATAGATTTTATTAGAATGATAGAAATGATGAAAATATTTCTTAAAAAGTTGTAAGTCTAAGATATGAAGTGCAAAGTAATGGGATAAATCACTGTTTTGTAACTACAAGAAATGATGAATTTCAACCTTGTTTATCAAGTAGATGAGGATAATGGTTTGCCAAGCAAAAAGTATTTGTTCTGACCCAATACTAATATCCCCACACACTATCATCCGAATGTGAGAAATAAAGAAAATATTTTATATGGATGCCATGAAAATGTGTGGTAGAATATGGGACAAATCCCAAAAAATTTTAAAAACTATCTCATGTAACATGATTTTGAAGGGGATCAAGCTCACAATATTAATATCTAAAGGGTGATGAAACGTCATTCACTATTGAAAATTTGATAGAAGTATTAGCAAGATGAAAAGAAGAAATAATCTATCAAGAGGATCATATGGAGAGGGTTGAAATGAAGTTAGAATTTATGAATGCAACAATGAGGAATATAGAGAATTAATTCAAACAATTGGTGGTATTAGTGAAGGAGAATAGTTTAAATGAACTATATAGTGATACTGAGACAAACATGAATAAGTGCTTGTCAATTATACTTTGAAGTAACAACAATCTTGAGGGGCAACAAATGGAGGAATCTGAAATAGAGGGAGCTGAAACTAATAGAACTAGATCATTTCCAAAGATCACTGCTACCGCAATGGCATTTTCAAAATTCACAGCCCCCAATTCCATGTAATTTTTAAAAGTTACAACACCCAGTGAATTGAATGGCCAACTCAATCCTTTAGAGATGATAGAAGAATGTATAATAGGGAAGAAAACGAAGATTACCAAAAGTATTGGAAAGGTAATTATAATGGAAAATGATAATAAAGGTAATTTTCTCCTAACTTTTTTTTTCACAATATTTTAGAAAGAGAAATTAGACAAATATTTTGATAAGTTTCACAACATTTTTCTTAAGTTACAAGTAAATATTCCATTTTCTGAATGAGTGTATTACATGCTAAATTATTCAATAAAATGAAGTTATATACATATGAAACTATGAATATGAATAAGAAATATAGTTTAATTATTTAATAAAAACTCATGAGAAAGTTAAAAGATTTGAGAAGTAAATGTTATCATAAATAATTAGGTAACATATATTCTAGAAGGTGCTATGTAATTTGGGATCAAGTGTCTACTTGATACCTTTCTCAATAGTGATATGACTAAACCTTGGTGGGATCACTTTAACCTCTCTCACACTACAAATGGCTTATCGATCAACCAAGTACCCAATGAGAATTTTTAAAGACGTGTTGGTTAAGGTTAATGTATTTATTTTTCTCATGGATTTTGTGGTGGTGGATAGGGAGGAAGAACAACATGCTCCATTGATTTTAGAATGACCATTTTTAGCAACTAAATAATGCCTCATTGATATCAAGAAGTAAGAGATCATACATTGTATAACATATTAATAAGTGAAGTTCAACCTTTACCATGACATACAAAGTTTAGATAATAATGAGAAAGATTTTTGGATGATAGATAACCTTCTCCACATAATAAGGAAACAAAACATGTACTATAATTCAAAATATTTTATAGAAGATGGTTGGCCCTTTGAAAATAAAGAAGATGATGTAGACTAAAAAATATGAAGATATGAAAGTGAAGCCGAGACAAAAAAGAATGACTGCTATAAAGTCTTGACATTCTTGAAAGACATGACTTTAAAATGCTTAAAAGAAGAGTACTCCATAAAGGTAGAAAATGAAAGTGAAATGCTTAAATTCTATTTGAAATTACATGAAGAAAATAATGTTGAGGATTGAAACAATATATTGATAGAAAACATAGAGATAAAATCTCAACTAGTGCCTTGTGAAAAGATAAACTAAGATATTTCTATAACACTAATTCTAGAGTATTCGAAAGAAAGAGAAAAAAAAATAGAGGTTGCAATGAAAATCATGACTTTGACTAGCACCATGACTTTGGAGATATAGAAACTAAAGAAAGAAGTCATGACAAACCTCAATGCCACGACTTAAAGATCTAGAAAGAAAAAGCTCAAGTGTAGTACAACAAAAGGAATATAATTCCATACAGTTGTAGCATCCTAGGAGGATGAAGTCACAATGATCCAAAAAACCATGGCATCCTATGTTAAAAAAAAGGAGGAAGCCACAAGGAGTGAAGTAAAGAATATAATTCAACACTTAAAGAAAGTTCATGAAGAAAAGAGCAATTAAGAGATTATACATCAAAGCTAGCCTAGAAAACTCACATCATTGATGGAAGTAACTACTCATTAATGGTATAACTATGAAAATTAATTATAGTCCTATTTGAGAGGCAATCCATGATTTTTTTTCTTCATTGTGTGAAGAAATAAATATACTCACTCATATAGATCATTTTGCACAATTTTTCACCCATAAATTTAATAATGGAACTCAAACCCCCTTGACTCATTTATATATCAATAAAATGAAGTTGTCTCACCATTTAGAGACATATAATATTGAAACCAAGTACTAAAAATATTTATATAGGATAGATTGAAAGCTAAAATTTTTTAGAGGGAAAGAATCTAAGCTTATGTGATAGTTTTGATATTTATGTTTAGCTGAAGCTCTACACAAAGAGTGATAGTAGATATTGAAACCTAGTACTAAAAAATACTTATGTGGAAAACATTACGTAGATCCTAGCTTCAAAACTAATAAGGATGATTCTCAATCATAATCTCATTATATGTTTTACATTTCTACCATAGAAAATTAGTATATTGTTGCTAGTCAAGTAGCAAACAAGGCAATTTAGTTCAAGAAGTTCATATTTAAATTTGGTGTGCTTCATAGCATTATGTATCTAATACAAGTATATTATAATAATAATGGATCAAACACATAGACTAAAGAAGCTAGATCTCATCAATGATCGAAACATATATTTCATATTTCCACCTCATTCAAGATTTTATCAAGAAAAAGGAGATGTGGATTATCAACTAAAAATAACATGTCTGACTTGTTGACAAAACCTCTAGAGCTAAAAAATCACAATCATCACACTAGATCTCTTGGTATTTGATACATGAGTGGCCTTAGTAAAAGTGAGAATATTAGTGTATGATAATAAGACCAATCATCTTTTATTAAAATTATTTCCATTTTTCTTCTTTTTTATGTAATATAAATAATCATAGCAAATTATCTAGAATAAAAATTTAGCTCCCATACAATTCTTAAATTGATCATGATTAAAAATTATTGTAGATAACTGGAATAATAATATATTAGAAACTAGTATGTGTTAGGCTAATGACAACATTAACATATATATAATATATCCAATCAACACATAGATTCATGCCAGAGAAAATGCATTGTACAAATCCATTATAAGAATACTATGTGATTATTGTATATATTATAAATAATTCGCATAGTAATATTGGTGTTGAATATCATTGGACTTAAGATCACCATAGTTTTTGACGTAACAAATTGTTTATTTTAACATAATTACTCATTATCTACAATAGATTAATTTATATAAAAGTTTTGATTGGGTATGTCATAGTTTATTGAAAGAAATATGAGTGATAATGATATGATTTGTCCCTCCAACATAATTTGAAAGATATCTTAGGCCCCTAGATAGATTATGAGTGAAAATGCATAATTATGTCCAAATAATTCGATATGGAATATCAAGCTTATTTTGTTTGATACTCAACTCAGGTATTAACAAATTAATGACTAGATTATATAATTTTTTGACATGTTTAATAACTTGTGACCAATTTAGATATCTAAGAAATTAGATTAAATTGTACAGTAATATTATTTAAGGTAATTTGATATCAAACCATGATATTAAAAAAGTTTTAATATTATTACTCATATTATAAGAACTTATTAAGTCATGTTCATGCACCATAAAGAAAATTTAATTTAAAGTGTTTAAATAATTAAGAATCAATATTAAATTCATTGCTCGAATTGTTCAAACCAAATTAAATTAATAATTTGGTTTGAACTAATTAAAGGATGAAGCTGGATTCCAAAATAAATTTGTAAATATATTAAAAGAAGTTGAACTCCAAATATATATACATATATTTATGTGTATGTAAGTGTGTGTGTGTGTGGTTTTGTGTGTGTATCAAATGGGATGGGTAATGTAGTGTTCCCACAAGTATATTGTTTATACAGGTAGTAAAATAGACATACATCAAAATATATATCTGATAAGG
Organism: Sapria himalayana; assembly: GCA_029783825.1. NCBI lineage: Eukaryota > Viridiplantae > Streptophyta > Magnoliopsida > Malpighiales > Rafflesiaceae > Sapria > Sapria himalayana. The sequence goes on from JAREIK010001435.1 coordinate 1,431,230, forward strand.
ATTGAGCTAATAGATTGAGCATTCAATAATAAATCAACTATTACTTGAGTTGAGTTAATAAACTTCAGCTTTCAACAAGATACATAAACTCTAAAGTTAATTCACTTTCTTGTTTATGAAAATATGTCTCTAGTATTAAGTCAATTTTATGTTTGACTTTTGAATGAATGTTAGATTAGGGTTGGATCACATCCTTAGACTATTACTACCAAGGATAATCCCCTCGTAGTTATCCTATTGGTAATTCACAATTAAAGTAATACATCATTCTATAATTGTGTCATCTATACATCTACTCATTTTAGGAAGATCATAAATTATCCTTGATAATTTCTATGAATGTACATTTCAATTTTTAAACCTCTAATGTCTTAAAGACATTAGATAATATTGTAATACATATATTTATACTTTCAACTTTATAAGTACCATACTAATGACAATTAATATATATCTTCTTATGAACTTGCTTATAAAAATCATACAAAAGAATTTGACCCTTAAAGCTTTCACCACCATACAGGTCAACTCCTCTTGTTCTTTTCCTATGACTTACCTATTACTATCTGTCATGGGTGATATATGACTTTCACACTAAGATAAAACTCCTAGGATAGACATAATATTCATGTTTTCGACTCTACAAGTATCATACTTGCAATGATTAAACTTACCTTAATCTAAAGGTTTCATCCATACTTGTTTATCACAACCTTCATATCATACTATCTAAGTATGTTCCGTGACATACTTATCAACATCCATCATGACTGACATGCACAAATCTTCAATATAACAAATATCTTAAATTTTAGTTTTAAAACACATCCATATCTATCAACATTCTATAACATAACATTAATAAAAATAAATCATTACTTATGTAACTTTCATCTAAAAGACAATATCAATGCACTAAGAAGGGTCATGAATTAGAGAATTTCTCTCCGAAACAAAATCTTATGGTAGTAAGACTAGAAATGGTTACACATAATATATTTTCTCTCTATAACCAAAAGTTATGACAATAAAAATAGTCATGACTTTTGTCATTTCTCTCTAGAGCATAAGTTCATAATGCTGAAAATGGCACACTTAGAGCAAATGCTTAGTTTTTTTACTCTAATATATAAGTAATAGCATTGGAATTTGCAACTACTAATTGTACTAGTGGAATACATGACTATGAAGACATTAAAATAATATTGTAGAAATTAAATATTTTAGAGATTTTGTGGCTATGACTTTAGGATTATGTTGTGACTACATAGACTATGTTGCATAGTGAAAAGATTGTGAAAAAATTGTGGTAGAGTCATGACATACAAAAATTATTATGAATGGTTTATATAGTTATGGTGAAGAAAAAACATAGTAACTACTTGATAAGATAGTGAAATGTGAACTCAAGTCATGACGATGAAAAAGACTTTTCATTGCTAATATACTTTGGGGTATCTGTGTAATGGCTTTACTTTAAATTCATTAAATTTGCTTGATGTTGTGAATTTTATGTCCCATCGGATCTTCTCTATCTATGTAATGGTTTGTATTTTGTCTTGGCTTGAAATCAAATTCCCATTCTCTCCTTTTTTTGTTTTTTTTCTAAGTGTTGCTTAAATACATTGGGGTATTTGTATAATGGCTTTACTTAAATTCTTTACATTTGCTTGATGTTGTGACTTTCATGTCTCATTAGATCTCTCTATTGTGCCAATGTTGTGGTGGGAATAAATTTCATGACTCATGTAACTTTTATCGGAAATACAATATCAACGCACTAAGAAGGGTATTGAATGAGACAATTTCTATTTGAAACAAAATCTTATGGTAGTAAGACTAGGAATGGCTACACATAATATATTTACTCTCTATAGCCAAAAGTTATGACAATATAAATAGTCATGGATTTTGTTATTTCTTTCTGGAGCATAAGTTCACAATGCTAAAAAAGGCCACACTTAGAGTAAATGCTTTCTAAAACTAAATGTCATGGAGAAAAAGCAACGTAATTCAAAATACTTAGTATTTTTACTCTAATAAATAAGTAATAGCATTGGAATTTTCAACTACTAATTGTACTAGTGAAATACATGGCTATGAGGACATTAAATATTTATCATATCAATTAAATATTTTAGAGATTTTGTGGCTGCCTTTTGGATTATTTTGTGACTACAAACACTATGTTGCACAGTGAAAAGATTATAGCAACTCAATGGTAGATTCATGACATAAAAAATTATCACGAATGGTTTATATAGTTATGGTGAATAGAAAACATAGTAACTACTCGATAAGATAGTGAAATATGAACTCAAGTCATCACAATGAAAATATCATAACTCTTCATTGCTTTTTTCTCCCCTCCAAGCATTCGCTCCACCAAGTATACTAATTTCTATCTAAATAACTACTATATCACTAATATTCATTAAAATCTCTCAAAACCTAAAGTTAGTAAAATCTCTTAGATAAAAAATAAATACATACAAATACACTAATAAATACACTCTAAACCATCCAAAAAAGTTAGTACATGGAATGTCGAACAAAATAACACACTAAAAGTATCACTCATCCCCAAGCAATGAATCCTCCTCTATTTTTCAAAATAATACATCATCACCATGGTATTGGCATGATTAGGTTTGAGTATTGTGATGGATTATTTTTTTTGGTAATTAGTGTGTAGAATCTTGGAATTAGTTATTTTCTAAGAGAATCATGGGTATAATGTTTATTCAATCAAAATTCATAAAAATATTCTTGTGTTACCTTTTGAGCAACTCTATGTTAAACATTCATATGTAGACCTTCCTTGAATCTCTAATTAGGTCTATGATCTCAACAGTCTAGGTGAGCTTCTTGGTATGATCTTTTTTTTTCTTCTCAACTTCTAGATTTCTCCTCTAGCCTTCAGTTATCCTCTAGATCATCTTCTATATTTCATTCTTTCATGGATGCCATGATTTTGGGAGAAGTCATAGCATCATTTCTTATGATCTTTTTTGGTAGCATCATGACTAGTTATGAAGTCGTGGCATGTAAAATTACTTTCTGGAGCATATTTTTTATAGCTTTTGAAATAGCTATGACTTTCTCTTTGGTTGTATTAGGTAAAGTCAGCTTCCATTTCTTTCACCATTTCAACATCTATTAGTTCTCCTTTATAATGCTTTAATATCTACCTATTTACTTTAAGTTTCATTTAATATTATGATTTCATTATAACTAACACATGCGATGTCATTGTGGTGATCAATTGGTCCATACTATTTTAAACTCATTCCTTTGTAATTCTTATCATTCCATTTTTTTGGTCTTTGTAGATTTGAGCATTATCATAGGCTTCATTCCAAAATTATATTAATTCACTCATTTGAAGAACACTTTTATATTATATCTTTCATTTTATAATTCATTTGTTTTATTACCCACCATGCTAGATGTTCAATTTCAACTAGTAAGTGGCAAGCTTTTCAAAAAACAAGTTAATAGGAAGATATCCCCAAGGAAGCTTTGAATGCAATTTTATAAGCCTATAATGCTCTTCCAAACTTGAAGATCAATTTTTCTTTGTGGAATAATTATCATTTCCAATATAATTTTGATTTCCTTCTTTGATATTTGTGCTTGCCCATAAATTTATTGGTGATATGAAAGTTCCCTCTTATGCCTGCCATACATAGCTAAGAAAGCTCTAATAATCTATTACAAAAAGACTCACTTCATCTCATGGTATTCCAAATGATATGAAAATATTATTGGGTCAGAAGCTTATAATTATCTTTGAATCATTCTTTTGCATTGCTAATTCTTTAACATACATTAAAAATTTGCTTACAAAATAGCCTATTTAGAGACTCGATTCACTACTAATAGTATGTAATCTTTTCCAAAAAATACAAAAGCTAGTCCCATTAATTTTATTCCGCATACATTAAAAATTTTTACTTCATGGATATAGTTGAGTGGCATCTCATTTCACTTAGATTTGATCCCTAATCTTTGGTGCATCGATCATAACAGCTCACCAAATTCTGACAATCTCTAATTAATGCTTGCAAAAAAAACTAGATTGAAATATCCTTTAGGCCATTTTGTTACATTCAAAATGCTCTCCATAAGGTGAAAAGTAATATTTGATGATAATATCTATATATTCATATTCTAGTTTACATCTATTTATGACTTAATCTAAACATCTTTTGAATAGCAAACTAGAAGTGGATCATCCCATAGGGAGTGTCTAACATCATGCAAGCATTTTCTCTTTTGTTATGATGTGAAAGATGGTGGAAGAACATCACTAGCTAGGTAATTAACAAAATCAACATACCAATGTAAGTGTGTTTTCAACAACAATATCTACTCATTTGAGTATTTCTTTGATATTTCAACTATTCCATGGTTTCCAGTGGATTCCAAATGAGGCAAATGGTCAACTATCACCATATTGCTCTCCTTATCTCTTATTTCTATACCAAATTATTGGAAAAAAATAATTCATTTTATCAGTCTAACCTCTATTTCTTTCTTTTCCATTAATTACCATACCAAGGCATGATCTATATAAATCATTACTTTTGCCTCAAGGATACAGTGTTGGAATTTATCACAAGCAAATATCATAACTAACATTTCTTTTTTAGTAGTTGTGTAATTTACAATGACTTCATTCAATATATGACTAGCATATGAAATAGTTCCAAAGCCTTTTCTGTTATCTAATTTAGTACAACTCCAAGTACATATGCACCTGCATAGCACATAATCACAAATGGGTCCCCCACTATGATGTCATCAAAATTAGGCTTTTTATCAGTTTTCTTTTCAACTCTTCATAATCATTAGCATATTCTTCATTAAACTTAAAAACTATTTCCTTCTCTAATAGAAAACACAATAGTTTATTTGTCTTTGAGAAGTTATTTTATAAATCATAGATAGAATCCAACATACCTAAAAAAAATATGCACCTCCTTGAAAATTATAGAATGAGGTAAATTTTGTATTACTAAAATATTCATGTTATTCATCTTCAATCTTCTAGTTGAAACAAAATATCAAATTAGAATTCCTTCCATTATCATGATTTGACATTTTTTCTTAGTTAAAAATAAAATTCTAATCTATATATCATTTCAAATCCACTTCTATGTTTTATAAACATCCTTCAAAAGAATCTCCATATATAGAAAATTCATCCATAAATACCTACATGAATTCAAATTGAGTTTGGAAAAATTCATGTTCATGCATCTTTAAAAAGTAACCAAAACATTGCTAAGATCAAATGACAGTCTCAAAAAATACAAAAGTTCTATAAGGGCAAGTGAAATTTGTATTTTCTTGGTTTATTGGTCAATCAAAATTTGGTTATATCTATAATATCCATCAAGAAAATTAAAGAAGGCATGCCCTATGATTGTGACAATAATTTGATCCATGAAGGTAATGAGTAATGATCATTCCTTATTTCTTTCTTCAATTTCTAGTAAACCACACATATGCACCATCATGTTGTTATACACATTGAGATTTCTTCATCATTCGAGGTTTTCACCACCATTAAACCTTTCTTTTTGTGCTCTATGTGAACCAGACTAATTCATGGACTATCTAAAATAACATATATGATCTCCACTTTGACGCACTTCATGATATTCTTTTACACTGTATCTGTTAATATTAAATTCAATCTCTTTTGGTATTTGATTGTTGGTATTGCACTATTTTTTATAAGTATCTTGTGAATGTATATTGATGGAATGATTCCTCAGATATCTTCAATAATCTAGGAACTAGTATAGGCATATTGCTTTATCTTTTTCACCACTATCATCTCCATCTCTTAAGTCAAGGCTACTAAAATGATGAGTGACTTTGTCTTCTTTCCCCCAAGAAAACATGATGAAGGTGAATGGGTAGCACCTTCAAGATTAAACCATCTAGAGTCATCCATGTTTGGAGGCATTTTTTAGTATTGCCACACCTTTAATAAAAGTCACGGTCAAACATTTCTTCCATCATGATTGACATGTCTTTGATTTTAGTCATGGATTTTTCCTCTATATCCATGACTATTTATTAAGTTGTGACATTGGTATTTGCTTCATTTAACTCCATAATCATAATGTTGGAATAAGTCATATCATAGTTTCTCCATTATTAGGATCATTATTAGGGTTTATCAATGCCATAGTTTTTTCTTCTACCAATTGTAAAGTCATAATTTTCTTCTATCTATCTTTTTGTTTGGTGCTTTTTGTAGTTTTCTACCCTTTTAATTTTGAACTATTTCTGAGTTTTATGAACATGTTTCCCTACACATTCTCTTTGGTATTGCCTACCACATCATCGATGTTCTTCTTATTGTTTAGTAGTACTAGCCACTCGATTTGATCCTCACTAAGTTTATTTTTCTTCTCTTCTACTTCATTAGCTCTCCTAGTCCCCATGAATAAAGTAATAATACTTTCTTCAAATGATGGATTAGTTGTTAGAGATGTATCATAGTGTTGAAGTGGTTACTATGTTCCATAAAATAAGCTTACATAATTTCCAAGATAAGGTTGATGATATGAATAGAATTTGTTGCTTGGTCTAAAATAATACCCATTATTTTGTAGTGAGTCTATTTCTTCTGTTTGATATATTTGCTAGAAGTAAGTCATTTCTCTGGCATCTTTAAACTTTCTATCTTAGTTGTAATCTTTCATTTCTCTCTTCATTTCTAAATCAAAAGGTATTGACTCAATTATATAGTTTGCGATCATATATGCGTGGTGGTTACAATATAAAAAAACAAAATAAATAAAATAAATACAAAACAAATACTGGAAATAAATGTATTCAATCAACTAGAAATAAAATTATTTTTTTTCAAAGATAGCTATGTGAACTATATTTGACTAATCAAACTACAATCAAATATCAATCCATTGTAATACCACTAAAACATTTTGTGTTTCTATAAGTATATGCTTCTTATAAGTAGTAAAATAGACATAAGCCTACATATTATTTATATATGGATTGAGTTTGTAGTTCAAATAATTAATAATGAATCAACCACTACTTGAGTTGAGTCAATAAATTTGAGTTTTTATAAGATACTTAGACTCTAGAATTAGCTCACTTCTTTGTGTGTGAGGATATTTTTCTAGTGTTTAGATAATCTTATGTTTGATTAGTGGACAAAGGGAAGATTAGTATGAAAATGCTCAAGTGCCCTTTTGGCATACAAGGTGATTATCATCCTTTTATTGTTACTACTAAGGATGATCCCCTAATAGTTATCATCTTGGTATTTCACCGCCAAAACAATATGTCATTCTATTTGTAGGTCATCCTCATTTCTACTAATTTTTAAAAAATCATCAATTATCCTTGATGATTTCTTCAAATATGCATTCATATTTTCTAATCTATACTATTTTAAAAATACAAGATAATGTAGTAATAGATATATTTATGCTTTCGACTTTATAAGTGTCATATTCATGAAAATTAACATATATCTTTCTATTAATCTAACTTATGAACATTATACAAGAAAATTTGACTTATAAGGATATCACCATCATACATGTCAAATCCTCTTGCATGTGCCCCATGACTTACTTATAACCATCTATCTTGACTAACACATGACTCCTACACTTTACTACTCTTAAGTTAGAATTTTTTCTTAATCCCTACATTATATGAGGTAAGTTCTTCTAGAATATTTACAATGGATTGGTTATAAGTATGTTCATGCATTTGACTTCTTAAGTTTCATACTTGCAATGATTTAACTTACCTAGACCTCAGGGTTTTGCTCATATATCTATCTTATGCATTTAGGTTAGAAGGGATGTCATCACCTACTTACTATACCATGTAAGTATGTCCCATGATATACCTATCATCTTCCACAATGGCCACGATACACAAAACTACAATAAAACAAAAACTATAAAATTTACTTCTATAACACATCTATATCAATTAATATTTCATAACATAATATTAATGCAAACATTCAATAATATAATAATAATATATATTTCATTACATGTATATAATGAAACTGTAGATATCAATTTACCCTAAAACTAAAAAAAAATTCATGCGAGATGTCTTGAAAGAGATCTTATGCAAATTGATGCTCTCAATGAAAGCCCAAATATGAATCTAAGCCTCAAAATCTAAAACTAAATCAAAATATTACCATTATTTCTTTGAATTTTCCTCTAAGTGGGGGTTGAAGTCATATCACCTAGGTTTTGTAGTGTCTCTTAGCTCAAAATCAAAATTTTTTTCTCTCCTTTTTTTTTGTTTTCTTCTAGGTGTTATTTAAATACTTCGGGAAATCCATGTGATTCTTTTAGTTGGAAGTCATGACACTAGCTTGAATTCATGATTTTCATGTCACATTACATCTTCTCTAGAGTAGCAAATTTGTAGTGATAATTAATGTCGTGACTCATATAATTCTATTTTGGAACATAATGTAATAGTACTAGGAAGGCTCGTGACTGAGATAATTCTTATTTAAAACAAATTATCATAATAGTGAGAATGGCCATGATTGATATTTTTACTCTATGTAATCAAAAATAATGATGCCATGAATGACTATGGCTTTAGTGATATCTTTCAGGAGCTTAAGGTCATGGTACAAAAAAAATCATGAATAAAGTAATGTTCTCTAGAACTAAATTTTATGGTAGAAAATAATACCACAACTCAAATCACTTAGTTTTTTAGCTCTTTAAAGAATAAGTCACAATGTTGAAATTTACCATGACTAACTATATATGAGTTGGGTCCATGAAGACTATGTTCCATAGTAAAAAGATTGTGTCAACTTCTTGGTAAAGTTGGGTCTTAAAGAAATTACTATGGCTTATTTTGTAGAATTGCAACCAAGAAAGAGTAATGTAACTACTCAATAAGATAGTGAAATGCAAACTCAAGTTATGACATAGAAAATTTCATGACTTTCTATCACTTTTTGTTATCCCTTCCAAGTCTTTACTCCACCAAGTCTATCAACTTAAACTCATATAGCTGTGATTTTACTAATATTCATCAATATTTCTCAAAACATATAGTTAGTAAAATCTATCTAATAAAAAGCATAAATACATGGAAACACACTAATAAATATGCTCAAAATTGCTTACAAATGTCAATATGTAGAACACCAAAATAGGAAGCCTTTTTGGTGACCCAACCTACATAGGTTGGCCATGTCATGCCTAATTAGGCAGCCCACATGCTTCCCAAATAATTTGTGGGTTGCCCATGCATATCATGGGTGACCTGCATGCATGGGGACTCATGTCGAGGCATGGCTCGAGCTATTGCATGAGCGCAACATGAACCCAAACATGGGCATGGCATGAGCATGGATGCAATCATGGCTCAAGCTCTTGTCCATACTTGGTTTCCGACCTATGCCTTTGCATGAACCCAAACACAAGCATGGCCAATGCCTAGCTCTAAAATATGTCATGCTTAGGCACATACTTGAGCCTCAGTTTTACAAGGTCCACACCATGACTAGCATGGACTCATCCCCAAATCAAAGTCCCACAAGCTCACCTGATTACCATTTAGGGTCCACCATGATATGACAAAGACCCAATGTGTATTGTATCCCTAGCAAGCTCATATGCTATGTTTGGATACTTATTCTGAGGTGCCCCTGGCTAGCATGACCTTGTTTCTAACCTAAGACATTCTTGGCAAGACACAACATCATGATGACTTGCTTGGGCTCAAAGAATAAGTTTCTACATATATAGAAGATTCAAAAGGGTAGAAAGAGAACCCTTGATCTATTTTTTTGAGTTTCATGCCTCACCCTCTTTCTTTCCCATGTTTGTCACCTGAAAGAATGCTATAACCCATTTTGGTTGGCAACTAACCCCACAACTAACGGTAATTATAATCATAATCAAAGTGGTGAGATGGGCTATAATATAAGTGCAACTCTAAGAGGTTGTACTTGGTTCATATTAAGTCTAGTTTTCATACCAATTGTAAATTTTTTTCTCTAATCTAGTTTGGATTTTGTTTCGAATTGGATCTTATCTTAGGATGTTTTTTGCTCCTGATTATTTATTAGTTTTCTATTATGTATATGGCAGAAATCATAACAAATCCTAACGATGACTCAACTTATGAGATGCTACGAATTGGTTTGTTGTAATAATATCCTTTCTTTGTTTAATCATTCATTCCACAAGGTATTTCAAAATAGATTTACACTTCTATTTTAGTCAGAGATTTAGTTCAAAAGGTGCTTTGAACTAGATTCCAAATTAGTATTTCTTCTATAATTATTGATTCATTTTGCAAATGCTTCAAGCAAAATATGATGACTCAATTTCTATTTTATGTTCTAAATATACATAAAGATCATAAGATTTTCATACATTTTTATTCATAAAGTTTCATCACATTAGATTATATCAAGCAAGACTCTTTGTGATTTTGTTACTCTTTTTGAGCTTGAGCATGCTTTTTGCATAGATGAAAAATATTGAATTCAAAAGTCATATTTGTAAAAATCATTTGCATGACTCTATTTGTGCAGTTATAGACATATGATTTAATTTCTTTTCAACTAATTCTATGTCTAACAACACAAAATCCAATTAATTATAGTATCTTCTCACTTATATCAACACATATTCATATACACAACATTGTATTTTCAATGAATAGTCAACTAATGAGAGTATGATTGATGTAGTATCGAATTCTTGTTATAAAATAAAACTAAACCCGCAATAATTTGAAAGATAGAGAATTTAAAAGTAAAGCAATAAATTACATCATGAAATAAAATACATTCAAAAAAACGAGAAATTGGAAATACATGGGAATAAGTTTCCAAGAAATAGGAAAAATTCTTTTTATAGGAAAGATTTTGGAAATCTACAAATAGATTTCCAAAGTGGGCAAGGTGATTTTCACCTACCCCCAATAAAATAACATTCTCCCACTTGAAAATCACTTTCTTTTCTTGTTAATACTTGCTTCCAATCTTGTTAAGCCATGTGAAGTTATACACCATTCAAACTTGTCAGTGTTGATCGGTTTGGTCAAAACATCCGCTATATTTTCTTCGGTATGAATCTTTTGCAAATCCACACTTCCTTCTTCTACTTTCTCTCATACAAAATGATATTGTACCCTGATGTGTTTTGTCTTTAAGTGAAATACTAGATTTCTTGCTAAGTGTAGAGCACTTTGACAATCACAAAATAAAGTAAACTTGTTTTGTTTGTATCCAAGCTCTTCCAATAGTATTTACAACCAGATTGCCTCTTTACTGGCTTGTGTAGCTGCAACATATTTTACATTTGTCTTAGAAGTAGATATAATAGGCTGTAATTTTGAAACCCAACTTACAGCTCCTCCAGCAAGAGTAAAAGCATAACATGTTGTAGACTTGCTATTGTCAAGATTTCTAGCATAGTCTATATCAACATAACCTCTGACAATAAGATTTGAACTTTCATAGCATATTGAAGTATTTGAGGTTCCTTTTAGATATCTGAAAATCCTCTTCACAGTACTCTAATGTTCTAAGCCAGGATTTGCCATGAATCGACTAACCACTCCCACTGCTTGTGCAATATCTAGTCTTGTACAAATTATTGCAAATATTAAACTTCCCAATACTTATGCATATGGTACTTGAGACATCTTATTCCTCTCTTCTTATGAGCTATGACATATGCTTGAGGATAATTTGAAAGTAATAGGTAGAGGGGTATAAATTGGCTTAGTATCTTGCATGTTGAAATGACGCAAGATCTTGTTAAAATAATTTTATTGAGAAAGCCAAATCTTCTTATTATTTCTATCTCAGCATATCTACATTCTTAGAATCTTATTTGCTAGTCCCAAGTCCTTCATATCAAATTCCATAGCCAACTGTGCCTTCAATTCTTGGATTCGACATTTGTTTGGGCTTACTACCAACATGTCATCCACATATAATAATAAAATGATGAAATCATTTTCTTCAAACTTTTTGTAGTATGTACAATGCTGTGAACTGAGTCTATAATACCCAAGGCTCATGATGAATGAATCAAATTTTTTATACCAACACTTTGGTGCTTGTTTCAGACCGTATAAAGATTTGTTCAACTTACAAACCAAGTTTTCCTTACCAATTTCAATAAATCCTTATGACTGGAACATATAAATTGCTTCTTCAATTTCTCCAAGAAAAAAGTAATTTTAACATCTAACTGCTCCAAATACAAATCAAGTGTAGCACATAGAGTCATTACTACTCTAATTATTGTAAGACAAACCCCCAGAGAAAAAATTTTATTGAAGTCAATACATTCTTTCTAAGCATATCTCTTTATCACCAATCTTGAATGATACCATTCTACTTGATCATTGCTATCCTGCTTTATCTTGTAAACCTATTTTTTGCGAATAGATTTTCTTCTTATTGGTAATGGTATTAGCTTCCAAGTCTTGTTTTTGTGTAGAGCTTCGATTTCTTCCACCATTACTGTCATCCACAGAGATGCATTTGAAGCTTCTTAAAATGTTGAAGATTCTTCATATTCTGTTAGGAGATGATATGCAATGTTGCTCTCCGTAACATACTCTGAGTGCCAAGCTGGCAGTCTTTTATTACGAATTGGCCGACTAACTTTTTGAGCCTCATACACGACTTGTTCTTGTGCTTCATGCTCTTGTTCTTTCTTCATTGATTTTGGAACATCTTGTATCTGATCATTTTCTACATGAATAGTGGTAGTTTCTGAAATTTCTTTTAATGTGCTATAATCTTCAATTCTTTCTTTAAAAATTACATCTCTGCTGATAATTACATTGTGGTCAGTGGGTTTCCATAGGTGATATCCCTTCACTCCTTAAGCATACCCTAAGAATATGCATTTTCTGAATTTTGGATCCAGCTCTGCTCTTCCTTGGGTATTGTACATCACATGTGCATGACATCCAAAATAATGTAAAGTAGAGTAGTCTACTGGCTTACCCATCCACATCTCTATTAGTGTCTTCAAATCAATTGATGTTGACGGTGATCGATTTATCGCATAGCATGCAGTTTTTGCTGCTTCCTCCCAAAATGAATTAGGTAGTCTTGTAGTCCTTAACATTGATCTCATACTTTCTGTAAGAGTTCTGTTCAACCGTTCTGCTACTCTATTTTGTTGTAGCGTGTACATAACTGTGAACTATCATTTGATACCTTTTGCTTACAAAAAACAAGAAATTCACCAACTGTATACTCACTTCCATTATTTGTCCACAAACACTTAATTCTTTTCCTAAATTCAAGTTCCACCCATGCTTAGAATTCTTTAAAAGTTAAAAATATATCATACTTTTTCTTGATTGGATATATCCAACATCTCCTTGAATAATCATCAATGAATGATACAAAATACATTGCTCCTCCATAAGATATCTCATGTGATTCTCATACATTAAAATATATCAAGTCTAGAGTATTTTTACTTCTTACATTTGATCTTTTAAATTTTAATCTTTTCTGCTTGCTAGTAATACAATGCTCACAAAAAGGTAAATTTACCATTTTGAGCCACTGAAGTAACTTTTTATTAGAGAGAATCTTCAAACCCTATTCTGACATGTGGCATAGGTTGAGATGCCATATCATTCTTGATTCTTCTTCTTTAGTAATTTATGCAACACATACATCTACTTCCTATACTGTTTCTCCATTAAGCATGAATAAATTTGTCGTGATCTTTTCTCCCTTCATTACCACAAGTGAATCTCTCACAATATTTATCATCCCATTTTCAATACGAGTTTTGCAACAAGACTATCTATTTGTCTCAAAGATAATAGATTTTTCTTCAAGTTAATCATATGTTGTACCTCTTGAATGGTACGAATCATACCATCAAACAATTTTATTTTGATAGTACCCATACCAACAATTTTCAAAGTATGATCATCACCCATGTGCACCGACTCACCTGAGATTGGTTCATATTTTTGAAACCAATCTCTCCAAGATGTCATATGCCATGATGCTCCCGAGTCTAGCAATCATACATTACTAAACTATTTTTTACTTTCAACCATTATTTATTACCTCACTGTATAAAATATTACCTTCATCATTGATGCTAGCAACATTTCCTTATGTCTTAGATAATTCATCATCCATATTTCTTTTTTTAAACCAATAATCTCTTTTTAAGTGTCATTTCTTACCACATTTATAATATTTAATATTTTTCTTACTTCGATATTTTGATCTACCATAATTATGACTCCAACTAGAGCCACACTCCATTGATCTCACTTGTATCATCGACAAAGCATCTATTTGTTGTGCATTTACATATTTATCCTCTTTATTTTTTCATCTATTTTCTTCTTTTAAGATGGTAGAGGCAATATTATTAAAAAATAAACTATCAGTCAATGCACCATTCGTTAGATTGATGACGAGTTGATCATACGAATCAGGTAAACTCTGAAGTAAAATCTCAGCACATTCAACTTCTTCTATCTTATGACCCAACATAGTAAGTTACGAAAATAAAGTATTTAAAGTGTTGATATGATCAGTTACCATAATAGATTCCATCATTTGTTAAGTGTAAAGTCTTTTTTTAAAGAAGATCTTGTTGTGAACTGACTTTGCCTCATACAACATTGTGATAGTATCCCAAATTTCTATTGTTGTATTCTTTTCTACTACACTCGACAATACTCCATCAGTAAGTACCAAATTTTGGTCAGCTACTGCATTACTATCCATCTCATTCTACTTGTCGTCAGGAATACCGGTGAGCCTTTTTCTAATTGCATCTAAGCAATTATCCTTCCTTAAAATTGCCTTAATTTTCATTTTCCACAATGAAAAATTACTTCCATTGAATTTTTCTATTTCAAATTTTACTACCATATTTCACTTTTATAGTAAACAGTAACCAAGAATAATAATAACAATTTTCATTATTACGCTAAAAAAATTCTCAGTTAAGTGGAGGGGTGCAATTACCCTCTTAAAAACTACAAACCTTGAAGCTCTTATCATCCTTTTGATATAACTTTTCTAAAATGCACTAACTATAAAAGTTACTAACTAACCTACTCTAATACCACTATTATAAAAAAAATTAAGCCCATAATAATTTGAAAGATAGAAAATTCAAAAGTAAAGCAATAAATTACATCATAAAATAAAATACATTCAAAAGAAATAGAGAAATTGGAAATACATGGGAATGAGTTTCAAAGAAATAGGAAAAGTCATTTTTATAAAAAAAATTTTGGAAATCTCCGAACAGATTTTGATGTGGGCAAGATGATTTTCACCTATCCCCAATAAAATAACAATTCTATCATCTCGAGTTACTTGTATATGGACTAAGAGAGGAGATTTATACTTTATCCCAATTCTAGTATAGTTTTTTCAACAAAAGAATCTCTAATATTTACTTGAAGGGTAGAACAACCTAGATCTTTGAATTTTCATAGTATTTGACTTAAACATAGTACTCGCTTACTTGATCAAGAAAGTTTTTTTACTTGTATTTATCCTATGTTTATCTTGCAAAAATCTTTGAGAATTTATGCATATTATGAGACTAATTTAATCATACCCAAAAATGTGTCACATTCACTTGCTTGATGAGGTCTTCAAATATTTGAAATTAATTATTGGCTCATTTCCTAACTTAATGAGATTTCTTAATGGTGACTTTCCAAGTTTCTCTTTATTTCATGTCTTAGTTAAAATTAACTTTTTTCAAAAATTTGCATGGTACTATGAAAGTTTCTTCCTTTTTCTTGACTATTTTTATTTCTTTTATTTTGAACATATAGCTGAGGCAAAAGCTTCTCCAACTAATGGAAGAATTATGATGTGGTGCACCCTTTATAAAATAATTTTAAAAAGTAACCCAAGCTATAATATTTAAAAAAATATGCACCAAACTCTTAACTAAATGATTCTTGGTACACTCAATTATCCTAATACCATAATATACTTAACTTAATACACTATCACTTTAACTTAATCCTTAATCAATATTCACTTGCCTCTCATGGAGCTCATTATGACTTATGAGTATTTATTAGAGTTAGTTTTTAAAATAAGGGCAATTTTGTATTAATATAAATGAGTTCAATCATAATTATTTAAGAGTTTGGTGCATTTATTTTTAAATATTAAAACATAGGCTAACTTTTTAAAGATTTTTTTTCGATTGGTGCATCAAAATATAATTTTCTCCCAACTAATTCTCATATAAATCTTTTGGAAAATATTGCTGCACAACTTGCTGGTTCATCAATGTGTCATGTGTAATATCTTCTCTAAATTTTCATAGTGTTGTGGACATTTTTTTCTTCCGCCCCCATGTACCTTCTTTCTTGTTTCTCCTTGATTAGTCATTTTTTTTCATTCTCATCTTGTTGTTGTAGTATTGGCTACTTCACATTTTTCCCAGTCCAAGAAATTTTGATAGTTATGACTTCATCCATCTTGGTGGAAGTTTCCCATAAATCCTAAGAATACCTCTAGGATCTAGTTTCAGGTAAGAAGAAATAGTTCTTTTCTTGCAGGCAAATGGGTGTATGTGAACTAGGAAATAGGATTCTACTTGTTTTTAATTTTCATAGAAATATATCATTGTTTAACCTTTTTTTTTTTCAAGAATGAACTTTAAAGATTGTTTACCTTTGTACTGACTTGAGTGCTGATGACTTTTTGCTATCCCATAAATTTTTATAGCAATTTGCTCAAAGTTATATCCTTTTGCACTACCTATTAAGATCATTGGGGAGTTTTCATATTTGAAGAAAAATGAGCTTCATTAATCTTCTAAAAAAATTTAAATTATTGTAGGATTATTTTTATATTACCTTGTAAAATAATATTAATTTTCTTCAGTTAATTGAAAATTTATTACTTTCTTAGTTTCTTGTAATACTCAATAGTAGCATTAATTTTTAGTATGAGTAATATACAAGATTACATCAGCCTTATACGAAACTATTACAATCAATTTAGAAAATAAAGTTCTTTTAAAATTTATAATTAATAGACTTTTATTGGTTGAGTTTAATTGAACACCTTCTTTATTGAAATTATATGTTATAACAAATATTTGTTCAAAATAATTAAGCTAAGTTACTCCATAAACTTTTTAAAATAATAGAATAAATTACTCCAAAATCAAATAATATTTACATAATAATGATATGTAAAATAATACATGTGAATCATATTAAATGATGTACATCAATAGGAAGAGATAAGTTTCTTTGTCAAAAACAAAAACAATGAAATATTAAAATATGCATGATCTTCGATATATCATTTTGATCACTCTACTACCAAAGGATGTAAACTATATCATATTTTTACATTTTAGTGTTTGCTTCAAAATACTCTAAGAATCGCTTTGTATAGCTCCCTATTTAAAACATTCCACACTTATTATGAAGAAAAATAACTTGTACATGTGATATTGTTTTAAATCTTTTCAATCCACATCATTGTTCTTCCATATATTTCAATTTATAATATGACCTTCAAATTGGTCATCTTGGAGTACATAGTTGTGTTAAAATTTGATCAGCGCATCTAATCGCACATTCACATTTTTTCAAAACATATTCGTTTAAAGCTTTTCCAAAATAAAACTTGATATTTTAAAACAATTACAACTAATTCCCATCAAACTCCATTAGAATATTAAAAATGTTTTACATCACTTTTGGTATAAAACTTTTAAATTGTTGAACTATATAGTCTTTTATTTCAACTATCATCACCTTTTTATACTAAAAAGGATGCTATAAAAGTTGGTTAATTATGATAAGCATTCGGGAAAAAAATTCAAATCTTCATAGAAAAACAATACAACAATGAACACACACACACACACACACACACACACATCGATGAGGTAGCCGATATGCTAGGTCCTCCCATCCAAAAAAGAAAACTAGCAAATTAATAGATGAAATAAAGCATGACATAAAAAATCTCAAAATATTTTTCTCAAATTGGTACTTACCTTTCACAAATTCTCAACTTAGAAGAAATGAAAGATATATACGGTCCCTTAAGTGCTTGCTTGAGAATATTTGGAATCTGATCACAAGAAGGCATGTAAAGAATATTTATAGAATCATCCAACAAGTTTTCATAAAATGATAGTGTATGTTAATATGCTTTAGTTGCTCGTAAAATAACAAATTGGCTTTAATGTGATGGTTAGCTACTTGGATGTCATAGTAAAGTGGCATTGACAAGTAGACTGATAAGCCCAACTCATCCAAAAAAATAATTGGTCTACCAAAGCTCATAATTAATTGTTGTTATAGCTCTAATTATGCATCTATACTCAATTTTAAAATCATTTATAGTTACTCTTCCATGAGACAAAATTGTATCAAAGAAAAATATAAAATTATTTACTGATCTCTCAATAATTACATGAACCTAACTAGAATCTGAGGAACTTTTTATCTGGCTATGCTCATGGTCTCTAAAAGAATTCTCATGTCTTGGAGCTCTCTTCATATATCCAAGAATCTAAAGAATAACATCTATATAAATCTATCTAGAAAAATTTATGAAATAACTAATTATACTAATTGCATTATGATGTCTGGTCTAGTAACTATTCTATTGTAAGCTTTGATTATTCTATTATATCTAGAAGAATCAACTTAAGTGTCGATAGTTGTGTACTAGTGAATACTTAGATCGAGTGGTGAGTCAACTAATTTGCATCATATAATTCCAAGGTCAGATAAATTATTTAAAGAATACTTCCTATGAGAAAAAAAAATATGTCTACTAAATTAGAAACTGCAATACTTAAAAGTATTTGTGATGCGCTAAATCCTTCATCTGAAACTTGGCATACAAGAACAATTTTTTGTTGAGATATAACCAATTGGTCATCATTGGTAATAAGAATATCATCGACATGTACCACTAATATCACCTAATATTTCTCTAATCAATGTCACTAAAAGTAAGTATAATTTGCTACACATCTAATAAGGCCAAAAGTAGTAAGTGTTGAAGAGAAATGGCTAGACCATGCCCTAAGAGAGTGATTTAGGCTATAAAGGGCCTTCCATAGTATACACACTATACATTCACTCTTTGAAATAATACAAGCTAATAGTTACTTTCACTCTTTGGAAGGAAAAATAATAGTAATTTGTGCATATGTTGTCTACTTATGAGTAGCTACAATACAAAGTAATAATCTCAAAGTATTCATTTTGTCCATAAGGGAATAAGTATCCAAATAAATAACAGCAAAATTCTGTATAAATCCATAGACTACCAAAATGTCATAAGTCAATTAGATTTCCATTAAGTCTTGTCTTTATAATACACTTCCACTTATATCCGACTATAAGCTTGCTTAAAGGGTATGAAAAAAATTTTTTATATTGTTGGTAGTGATTTTACTAAGTTTATCCAACACATTATGTTATCACCCTACATGAATTTGTGCCTTCAAAGAGAGTATCCAATATCTTGAAACTATTAAAAGAAAAGAAAAATCTAAAAATATAATACCTAAATGAAACTAATAAAGTTACTTCTAATAAAGCATTTGGTTCTTTCCAAAAGTTAATCAAAAAATCCAATTCCAAGCAAAAACATTGAACTAGATCAATTGATGTAGCAAATAGCTTACACAAGTAGTTTTGTGGGCATATATGTCTAGCATACACCTTTAGATTGGAATCATCAAATCTCAAAACATTAGTCTTTTCTAGGGGAAACTCACATATCTTGTAATATGGGACACTATTACTAAAGGTCTCCTCCAAACTCACCACTAGGATCCTCAACAAAATTGTGATCTAATGATGTACCATGAGATGTCCCATTATGCTCCTCAAAAAAAAAAAACTATGATAGTAGTATCAAGTGCATGAGTAGGTTTAGATGTCAGACTTTGAGGGGTAATAATTGGACAAAAGTAAGATTATATTTGTATAGTGTCTAAATGTGATTCTTTTTAAATTGAATCCTTGAAAAGGATGTATCCTATAAAAAACATCACATCAATATTCATATTAATTTTGCTAGTCTTTTTTGAGTAAAACTTCTAATTTTTGGAGAACTAGATTATCCAAAGAAAGCATACTAGATGGCACAAATAACCCTTTTTTCTTTACCAGTAGAAAAATGGTTAATAAAACAAATAAACTCAAAAACCTTTAGTGAAAGTTTAAGAAGTTTCTCTCATTGATACATAAGCTAATATGAGATATGACTTGGAAAAAAAAATCTTGTTGATCAAAAAGTTAGTAGTCAATACCACTTCTCTCAAAAAAAATATCTATGAATACTTACTTCTCTACAGTATAATTAAGCATCCTAATTATTTCAATGAAATAACATTTTTTCATTTTAGTTGCATCAATCTATGTAGGAGTAATAATACATGATGTATAGTAAATTTTCTCAAGCTCAAAGAAATAATAAAAATTTTATAAAGTATATTAGAAAGTAGTATCACTTCTTAATATTTTAATATAATATTCATATTCTTTTTTTCAAAAATTGATACAATTTTAAAAAGATTGATACAACTTTATTAATTTCTTTTAGAAAATAAATAATCATATATATTGAGTACAATTATTAACAAAATAAAATAAAATATCTAAACAATCTTGTGTGATAGACCTACAATAATCCCAAATATCCGAATATGTTCAAATAGAATGTGTCCTTATAAACATCCTCCTGACATGTCAAACATTAATCTCTAATATATTTTTCTAACTAACATGCCTCGTTGTTAACATAAGTCATGCCCTTTATACTTAATTACATGGTTGTTAGCTTAATCGATGATAGATTTTGAAGCTAATAATAGATAAAAAGTACATCAATAGTAACCATGCACCTACATGGGCCTTTGAGGGTGGATAAAAATATTTATAATTCAATTCGCTCAAACTATAGAAAAGACATGTGCATGATATATGAATCCTGCATAAAAACATTAAAAAAAGAAAATAGAATGTTATAAAATAACTAACTAAAAATAAATTATGATTACACTTAAGTACAAAATATTACTTGTAAAAAGAATAGACCAAACATTTATATTATCACATCCACTAGCATATATGATGGTGTTTTTCACCATAATAGTAACAAATTCTCTAGGCGCAATAAAAGAAAAAAAGAATTCAATCACCTATGACATGAGAATTTCCCCTTGTGTGTATGACCCAATAGTTTGGAGTGAGGTAGAAAAAAATAGTTGGGTATAAGTGTGATGAGATTATTAGGTGTATATGTAAAAGATTCAACAAGATTAGATATGGTAGTCTGCTATACAACCTCTAAATTTCAAAATATCATTCATAACTCAGTATGAAAAGTCCAACACTATTCTATGTATGTCCTAATCTTCCACAAAAAGGGCAAGTCACAATCAACTTCTTCCCTATAGAAGCACTCCTCATGATTCTCTCATAACCACTAAGTGAAGAATACACTATAGTGGTCTGACTGATCATCTCAACTCTACTTGATCTTAGTATAACTATATATGCATATATCATCATTTAATAAATTTTAATAAAGTGGATGTTGTCTCTTACTTAGGAATTTTCTCCTACAATAAATTTACCAGTTTTCCAACAAATATATGTAAAATATATTGTAAATATGATGACCTAGTCTCCTAAATAATGTCAAATCCATCAATACATGTAATTCCCATCAATTATCTCACACACGTGTTGAAGCCACAAAATGAGCAGATTCATCTCGATGAATTAGTTTATATGCCAATAGTTTAGAAATATTATCAAGTAAGTGACACACTTTATAAGAATAGATGGAGCTTACTAAATCCTAGACCTTCTTGCATGTTTAACAAGAACCAAATATATTGGTCATACTATAATCAATAGATTGTCATAAATGAATATATAAATATGTATCGATCACCAAGAACTCGTCAAAATCAATCTAAGGTGGATCATCTAACAATTACCTCACAATTTTTTTGGCCCAAAAAGAAAACCCTCACCAAAGTGGCCCTTAAAGAATAAGTATCTACATTTAAAAAAATGCTATGTAGCAAACACAACTTATGTAACACAACCCATACAACTTCTATTGCACATGATTACACCCATTGCACCATGGATGCACTACTACATCAATCACTCCCTACACCACAATTGCATCCACTTCACTATGGTTACAAAAATATCCCAATACTATGATTGCACCATTGTCTAGTCACCATGGTTGCACAACTATTAGTAACCATGGTCGCACCACTATCCATTCATCATGGTTGCACCACTATCCAATCACCATAGTTGCAAGCACACTACACCATGACACTATCACATTCCTACTACACCATAATTGGTGTGCCTCCATACATGACTCTATCACACACCCATCACACATACATCACTCCACATTCCAATACCAATAGTCGGTTAGAGTTAATGTTTATTGGAGCATCAAAAAATAGGTTGATGCTGCTAGTTTCCCCCTTTTTTTCATTCTATGATACCATGTTAAGAGTTGGGAAACAATTTGCAACTTTCATTATTCTAAAAATTATATAAAGGAAAAGACATGCATACATATGTGTCTGTGACTATATATATGGAAACCTACAAGATGGGTGATCCAAAACAAAACATAAAAGTAGTCAATATAATAAATGAAAATAATTTGACATAACAAATCTCAACAGGTTAAATGTAAAATTTGGATCAACTCTTGTATATCTATTTTTTAATTCTTTGTAATTCATTTTGTTTTTTTCTCAGCAAACTATTTAAATATTTTTTCTATATATGCCATTTTTTTCATCACCAGAACCTTCAACATATATCTTCTTGTCACTTTATGAAATAGACATTTTAATTACTTATTTTGGTATTTTTTTTCTTATATTTTAATATATCATTTATCCCTATTTATAAGTGAAAATGACATTTTTATTTTGTAATATTTATAAATTTGTTTGTGTGTGTGTGTGTGTATGTTTTTGTATGTTATTTGGTATATATAAAAATGTTTTAATTTTTTTTCAAAATAATTTAATACAAATTTGTATATCAGAAAAAAAAATTCATAGTGATAATACATACTATGATTGGATACATACAAGATCATTTGAAGGGATATGTGTGAATAAGATGGAGTTCATCACACTAATGATGAGAGATGTCTACTACCCCTCAAATATTGAGATTAAAAAATATATGGTAATACTCAAATGAAATAATAAAGTGTTATTAATATTATTTTTTTATTTACATTAAAATAGCGAAATACAATTGAATTAAATAAGAGTGAATTAATCCATATTTTATATTCAATTAAGATATAGTATGACAAAAAGATTATCACATTGGATATGGATTAGATTATGTTTAATAATCACATATAACATAAATTGACAATCCTAATATCACGCTATATGCTACTTATGATTTGTGAGCTATAAAGGAATTTTAGGCTCACTATCAATATTATTCGAACCTATAACATTGCACACTAAAAATAAAATAGAAACTGAGCATTGAGTTAGACTCAAAGTAAATATTGGATTAAAATATAACTCTAATTCTAATGTATATGTGATTTTCTTTGAATAAAACCATGAGATGGTTTATTTTAATAAAATAATATTTTAATAAAATAATATTTTAATAAAAAATATTTGTTGTTAGAAAAACTATGAGACAATTTGATTTAAAAAAATATTATTTCATTAAATCATATTATCTTTGAAACTAGAAGATTGTTTACAAATGTGTTTATTTATGAAATTACACAAATGTATTTAGGAAACACATATAATTTTTCGGTAAAGAAAATATGATTACATAATATATATTTTTTGAAAATACATATTTATTTATAATAAATAAAAGTAAATCAAATATGATTTTTTTAAAACACACATTACATGTTTTCAATACATGCAAGTGTGTACATTTTATTTATCAAAAAAAAAAATACATGCAAGTGTGTATGTGTTTGTTAAAAACATGCCATGACATGTTCGCAGAATACTAGCATTCTATGAACATGTTGCATGTTTTGCTAAAACACGTGTTTTTAGTAAAACATGCCTTTGATTAAAAAATTATAAAGAACAAATATTGTATAAAAACCAAATCACTATAAATAAATGCCTCACATCAAGAAATGATTATTAGAATCAATATTATTTTTACTATGTATGATATATGATATCATAATATTAATATATGATAGATAGAGAAAATAACCGAAATATTTCAAAAGTTATGTTGAAGAATATAACAAGATTTTTTTGACAAGTGTGTCAAAAAATTGAAATGTTATTTTTTCAAGATTAATACTTTTGTAAGAAAAAAAATTAGTGTGCTAGTACATCATCCTTTTGGTCTTCTAATGATAGGTGAATATATCCATTCATGTGGATTACTTGTATAGGGTTTGAGCAAATCAATAGTCATATCTATTTACGAAACTTTTCTTACACACAAGTTAATTATATTCATGGGTATTTAGTTGGGTTTATAAAATCTAGTGTTATAAAATGTCAACTACTAATCCAAATTCTGAATGTGGTAAGGATAGGCAAGTAACATATCTATGGGTTAAATTTATTACAAAATTTTAATTTTAAAAATTTAATAATCCCCAATTTTGGTTTACCAAACTATGTGGGATCCTTAAGATTGTTGAAAAAAAATATTAAGAGTACCATTAATTTATAAATTGTTCAAAAGAATAAGGGCATGAATAAAAAAATAAAAAAAATAAGTGTAAGGCTAGAGAATACAAGAAACTCAAACACATCCATAAGTTTAATCCTCTGCCCATGATTTGGCAACATAAGAAGAGAGAAAGTATTTTCTTCTATGAGCTTAGTCATTGAAAAAAAAAATTATAAGCTCTACAAGGAAGCATTGTCATCTTAACCCTAGCTTGAAAATTTCATGGAAATGGAAGGATCAATTATTGATCATCGATCGATATTATAGAAAAAAATATTGATCGCCAAAATCAATTATTGATCGCCAAAATGAAGATCATCGATTGATATTATAGAAAACAAATATTTTACTCTTATATACCACCACCTTCTTTGTTTAGGATTTATAGTTGACCATAGTATTTCAATCCAATGATACCTTTAATGATAATCTATATAAGGCCGAAGGTGGAAACCTATAAGAAAGTGATCTCGGAGATAAGTAGGTAATAACAAGGTCTAGATCATAGTAAGATATATTAATTGATGATAATCTTATTTTCTCCATCACATATAGTTGAGAAATTTTTTTACATATAGCTAAAAAATCCTAAAAGTAAGCTATTAAAAAAGTTCTTCTTTAACTTAAAACTCTTATTTAAATCTTTAGCTTTATGTTATCCAAAGTGGGAGTGTAATCCTTTCTTTTTCTTTTTCTTTTTTATTATCTAAATTAAAAGGGAAGTGCAACTTCAGTTATTCTTTATAGAGAGAGTGTAACTCCACATGTCTCACACTTTCCTTCTCCATGATAGAACAAATCAAATCAAGTCCCAATTCAATAAATCTTATATTAGTTGGATTTTTACTTACTTTATCACCTTTTTAGACATGGTATTATCATATTAGACAAGTAAGAAAATGCACAAAATACCTTTCCTCTTTGGGTGTGGCATCCATGTACATCTCATGAACATATGGCTTATTTTTGATGGCCTCAAACTCATTAGAAAGCCCAAGTTGTCTAAATTCATGCTCAAATCATATATGAAATATGTCTCTTAATTTGGATCGAATTCTAATTATTTTATTCAATCTTCATACTTCAAAATGTGTGACCCATTAGGCTTCCGATTATTTTGGTCACATGGTTCAACATTTGAAGCTAGTAAATCATGAGTGGTATCTAGTAGCAAATTATGATTCTCTTTGATCAAAGAGTCAGTGGTCTAGTTATAAACCATTTCATAGAAAATATCATGTACAAATCATCTTTTAACCTTTCTATATTTGATTTAGAATATAACATGGTCATAGTATAGCTCCTAATATACTAGTTATGTCATGTCTAGCCTAGGTGAAAAAAGTTATTTTTCCATGACTTATTAGTCATTATTCATGTCATCAAAGATATTTTTCATGATATTCTTACACTGGCTAGATATTTCCAAGTAATAATCTTGTCATGTGGGCAAAGGTTTACCTTCCCTATATTCAGAGTGGTGAATCCTTTATTGACTACTCAACTAGCTTCAAACACCTCAAGTTGTACCTAATTATCACCCTATGAGCAATCTTCTAAAGGCAACAAGGAATGAAGTCAAAGCACATAATCAATATCTAAGAGATACATGAGTACTTCAAGTCTAAGGATACTTATATCATTGATATGATAAGACTATTATCTACATTAAATAAATTATTCATACAATTATCTCATAGTAGGTATCTAATATAGTTCATTACTTTTATCAAGCATCCCCATATCTACTTTAAACATCACCATGATCATAGTCATCAGATCAACTACTTGGTCAGATCAATCATTAAATATATGCTAGTCTATTTGAATCAATCATGTAAAATCTAGTTGATCTTATGACTAAGGATAATTTAGATATAACATAATTACATATGATAGATCTCATTTTTACATCATGATTTCTTTCTTGTTATGTAATATATCATGGACTTTATTAATTGATTAGGGATCGATGTCAATTCAAAGAAGTAATAAATATCAAATTAATAAATAAGACTTCTAATTAATTAAAATAAGTTATATAATAAGTCTAAAAAGTAATCATCTTTAGAACACTTCTCTAATAGGAATAACATAAGAAAAAAAGAATAGTGAGACTATATATATCTTCAGGTATTCATGTTAAAAAAGTGAATTTATCTACTTTCTTGGGAATTGGATACAAGTTGTGAATTTCACATTTGTGTTATTGTAATTGATCTAAGAAATAGTAGATCAATGACTAAAGTTGAGGTGGGCCTACATATTGAAATCTAAGCAAGGATTGATGCTTTTTCTATAAAAAGTAATTAATATTTTTCTCTATCCATGGACTTTTTTTGGATTTGCAAAATTATTATTATACTTCTACTGTGAAGAGAAATATTTTTTTATTTTTTGTTTGAACATAGTTGGGCATTCTTTCATTATTAAGAATAGTATCTGCTTCATCTACAATGGTAATATCTTATATGGGAATGCTTACTTGTTAAATGGCATATAGGTCCAAAACCCTGCATATACCTTTCTACTAAGGGTTGAAGTGGGAAAATACTTAGAGGACTCTTAGATGACTTTGATAATCATTTTAT
Organism: Sapria himalayana; assembly: GCA_029783825.1. Classification (NCBI taxonomy): domain Eukaryota; kingdom Viridiplantae; phylum Streptophyta; class Magnoliopsida; order Malpighiales; family Rafflesiaceae; genus Sapria; species Sapria himalayana. The sequence goes on from JAREIK010001435.1 coordinate 1,458,619, forward strand.
CTTTTTCAATATCCTATATGCTCTCTTCCACTTTTATGAAAATAGTTCTTGATAGTTATCCCTAGTATTTCCACTCCTCTTGTAGTGCTTGCACTATATTGAGCATCTTACTGCTCTATCTTTAGTATGACTAGTATTCCCTCTACCTCTAAGATAGGATATATGAAATATTTTTTTAGTGAGTCTTTATCTACCTTGCATATACTACATTGTTTGATGATCACCCAAAATATGTTATCACCCAAAATATTATGTTTTTGGTGATCTGTAGCATTAATATTTGCTTAGTAGATGGCACTATAAAAGGAGTGCTAACCCTTGGAGTAAACATGTTGTCTCTCAAATAATGATGCATATTGATGTTTCCTTCATAGAAATCTTGTTGTGTTTGTTGTTTCTCTTCTTTATTTTTTGTAACTATGAAAGATAAAATCCAAATTAAACTTTTAGGTTTGTAGATCAACCTTCACTAATATTCCATCTACATTGTGCAACTTATGTGACATACAAAGGATTTAGACTTCAAAAAAGTAATGGGGGGTTTGAAAGTCATGCTTCTAGCTCTAAGATTTAATTTATATCTTGCTTCTCTTGCTTATCTGTGGAGCTCCTAGGAAGTGCAAAAATATATCATTGGGTTTGGTTGCTACCTTTTGGTCTCTACTTGGTATGTGGAAGAAAAGAAATATTTGAGATTTTTTTGATTTCTCTCTCTTCCCTCTTTTATACTCAAATATTTCTATATTACTTTAAGTAGAAAATCTTGACTTTCATATGAAATCCATCACTTTGACCTTCATCTTGTTTTCTCGAGGTTGACTCTAGAAAATGACCATGACTCTAGAATATATCTCAATCTTTCTATGACACAAAGTCGCATATTTGACAATGTCCATGACTTGGTCCTAATATCTCTGTGACACAAAGTCATGGTATTGGTAATGGTCATGACATTGGTATTTATCTTTCTCATTCATCATATGGCCATTGTGCTATAAAAGACCATGATGGAAATAATGATGTTTCTTATATTTAAATTGGCATTAGTGCTGGGCATATAACAACTAAAGGAGAAAAGTCACAACCTTAGAGAATAGTCATACTCGAGTAAATGTACTTTATAAATTTTCATGTCCAAAAATTATAGAACTAAATAATTGCCTAGAATTGATGTGAGTAATTTTAGCTCTGTAATTTTTTGTAGCCTGAAAATTGACTTTCTAAAAAGACCATGATTGACTTGATACTACAAAGATTTGTTAAACATAAAGTCATTGTATTATGAATTGGTCATGACTTTTAGTACCAATTGGCTACTTGATTTCTATGACATTAAATTATTTTCATCTTTTTAATTGTTATGAGATAAGTATGACTATAACTTCATAATAATATTATAGCCACAAAAGATGTGTTGCATAGTCAAAGGAATGTGCTAATGAGCTAGTAGAGACATAAGATACAAAAGTTATTATAACCAATTTGGTAGAGTTTTAGTTAAGAATAAATATTGAAACTACTTGATCCTCCATAATCTGCCAATATGGGCAAAAGCCTCTAGGACTATCGATTTTACAACTATTCATCAAAACCCACCAAAGCTCCAAAATTTTAAAATTGATCTAATTATATCTCATTCTCATACTTAAACATTATCTAAAAATACTAAAAATACTCAAGAATATTCGATTATTTTAATAGCAAATATTGAGGAGGAAGTTATTAGATGATATAAAATAACAAATATTCTTCCATATTTATAGTGATATTAGATGATGTGTAAGCATAGAAATAACTCATAATTAGATTAATTATACAACTTTGGAGTTTTTGTGGATTTTAATAACTAGCATTGAAATTAGTATGTTTTTGGAAGTAATTAGCTATTTGGTGATGTATTATTCATCGGTTAGTTTCGACATCTATTTTTGGCTAAAATTCTACTTATTTAGTCATGACAATATTTATATAGCATGACAATATTTATATAGCATGGCTAAAATTCTACTTGATTTCTATGACATTAAATTATTTTCATCTTTTTAATTGTTATGAGATAAGTATGACTATAACTTCATAATAATATTATAGCCACAAAAGATGTGTTGCATAGTCAAAGGAATGTGCTAATGAGCTAGTAGAGACATAAGATACAAAAGTTATTATAACCAATTTGGTAGAGTTTTAGTTAAGAATAAATATTGAAACTACTTGATCCTCCATAATCTGCCAATATGGGCAAAAGCCTTTAGGACTATCGATTTTACAACTATTCATCAAAACCCACCAAAGCTCCAAAATTTTAAAATTGATCTAATTATATCTCATTCTCATACTTAAACATTATCTAAAAATACTAAAAATACTCAAGAATATTCGATTATTTTAATAGCAAATATTGAGGAGGAAGTTATTAGATGATATAAAATAACAAATATTCTTCCATATTTATAGTGATATTAGATGATGTGTAAGCATAGAAATAACTCATAATTAGATTAATTATACAACTTTGGAGTTTTTGTGGATTTTAATAACTAGCATTGAAATTAGTATGTTTTTGGAAGTAATTAGCTATTTGGTGATGTATTATTCATCGGTTAGTTTCGACATCTATTTTTGGCTAAAATTCTACTTATTTAGTCATGACAATATTTATATAGCATGGTTTTGCCATCTCATTAAAAAAATCTTTCAACTATGTAGCACATTCTTTTTAGTTGTGATGTTATCTTGGAGTCACGACCATATCTATCTCATAACAATTAAATGGTCATAAGATTAATTTGACATAAGTGACCATATTCTTCACTAGTGTTAAAAGTAATGATTACTTCATAGTATCATAGCTTTATCTTTACTATGACTTTGTATTTTCAAATAAGGTCACGGCCTTTTTCCAAATCCATGACCTTTAGATTATAAAATATTATAGAGCCAGAATTATTTAGGCCAAAGCCATTGTAAATATCTAGCACCATGTTAATTATCTTCTCAAAGTCACAAATGTCAAAATTACGATCTATAAAAGAAGAGATAAAAAAGCCAAAAAAAATGTTCTTCTTTACTCCATAAGACAAAAATAAAATCATGATAACAACCCTAATGGAGATCTTTGAACTTTCTAGGGGATTCCCGAGCATAAAAGAGATGCAAAAGATAAACTTAATCCTAGAGCTGGGAGACACAACTTTTAAACCCCCCTATCTAGGGTGGATTAACGAAATCTTCCAAAATAGAGTGGGATTAGTGTTTGTATACTAGATTTGCATAAAAATATTACTAAGAAGCTAAGATTCATGAGATTTTTTCACTTATACCTCATTTGAATTTCTCTTAAAAGTCAGGCTAAATTAAGGTGTATGGTTTGTTTAATTATGATTTATGTGATATATGAATGATTTTATGAGTAATGGATGTGTTTAATTTATGTTGTGGAATAGAAATTGATAAAAATAGTGATTAAGTATAACTTTAATTATGAATTTTACTATTAGTGAGTTTGTATGTGTTGTTATAATGGATAGTGATAGGTAAACTATGAGGCTCACTCATGCATATAGTAGGAAGAAAGTGACAATACTTTTTACCATGATATGTGAGACATGAATATTTTATAGAATATTCTTCTAAATATTTTACTTTTAGTATGAGATTTACATCATCACTATGGAGGATGTGATGAGTAATCCATAGGACATGCATGAATAGTTATACCTTATAAGGTGGTGATAGCCCTTTATTTTGCTTTCACTCAAATAGATACCTTTATGGTGATATTAGAGAGAATCATATATTAATTATGTGAGTATAATGCCTATAAAGATGAAATTGTAAATGCATACAAACCACATTAGTTCTTGGTCTTTATGACACAAAGAGGTGTCAACCAGGCTGGGCCGGCCTGGTCCGGCACGAGGCACTGCACAATTCGGCCATGCCTGGGCCGGCCCAACATAGGAATGGAAAAATGTGCAGGTACAGGTCTGAATCCACTCCGACCCGACATACGGTCCTGCCCGAATCCCCCCCCCCCCCCCCCAACGGTTCGAAAAAAAAATTGAATATTAGCCATTGGATTTCGCATCCAACGGCTAGGGGGCAGAATCCGACGGCCCTCATGATTCTACCCCCTAAATATCAATAAAAAATTAAAAAAAAACATAAAAATTACTTTAAAAAAAATTCATTCCTTTAATCTATAAACACCCCAGCCCCACACCTCTTTATAAATTTTATGTTTTTTCATAAATATTTATTCTCACTCTCTCAAATTTCTCTCAAATCTCTTGTTCTTCTCTCTCTCGGGACTCGAGATTTCATCATTCGGCTCGGCTTTTCGAGACTCACAACTAGAGTTTGGAAGGTTGAACTAGTCTGTGGTGCACCGTGCATGTGATCTACCTCATTGCTTTAACAATATTTTAATTTTTATTTAGTATTAAACTATAACTTTTAACTTAAAAATTATTATTTAAAAAAAGTAAGTATTTTTGTTTACTTTCTCTCTCCCTCTCTAGTCTCTCTCTCTAATCTGAATATCTAAATCTATCAACTACCATCTAGGCTCTACCTCCTGTTTAACAAAACCCCAAAAAACTGACTAATACTAATGAAACATTTTTAAATTTAGAAAATAAAAATCTTACACAGAGGTCTAAGGATGCTGAAACTTTTGTTTCTCCAGTCGTCTCAACCCAAACATCTAAAAAACAAAAAACTATGATGACTTCTGTAGTTTGGACTCATTTTAATATAATAAAATAAAAAAAATATTAGGCATGAGGAAGAAGAAATGTCACGGTGCAAATATTGTATGATAAATTTAATATGTAAGTGTTCATTTGGGACTGGGCACCTTAAGAGGCATGCCAAATTATGCACTAAAAAACATGGTGCATTAGATCCTAGGCAAACCCAACTTAACACTGCATTTTTTGAGACTGGATCGAGTTCAGTCTCAAAGTTTACTCCATTCATGTACTATAGTGAGTTGGGTAGGGAAGGCATGGCCAACTTATCATATTGATGGGTCTTCTGATCAAATTTTCAGAAGATCCAAGGGTAGTGAGCATCATGCATACATATTTTCAGCCTGCTTTTCGTAAGATTCCTAGGTCCACATCTAGGAATGACATACTAAAATTTTATAAGTTAGAAAAAACAAAAAATAATTAATGAATTTATGGCATATAGTGGAGTGGTATCCGTGACATTCGATATCTGGAAAAGTCACGATGAATCATCTTAAGCATGTCTCACTAGCCACTATGTAGATTCTAAATAGACAATGGATAAAAAAATTTTAGGATTCTCTGAGAGTCTTCATCTTCATGATGGTCTAACCATTTTTGAGTATATGATGAAAATCTTTAGAGAATATAATATTCAAAATAAAATTTTTAGTATCACATTCGATAACACATCTAATAATGGAGTAGAGATTAACATATTTATTAGGAATATTAGAGACGCACCATTATGATATATTTTTCATGTCATATGCAAGTGTCACGTGATTAACCTGATTGTACAAGTGGGTATGAAGGTGTGTTCCCCCACGTTGGATAATATACATAATACACTAAAATACATTCATACTCCTCGCAGACAACAGGAGTTTGGTAGTCTTTGTTTGCCTCTGAATCTCAAGAAGAATAAATTCTAATCGGATGTGAGACACCATTAAAATTACATGTACCTAATGTTGGAGTCATGTGTTGGATACAAACACGTGATATCCAACTACGTCAATAGTAAGAGTGACAAACTTATTATTAACGACACTGACTAGGCTTCAAAAATTTCATTAATGAAATTCCTGAAGATTTTTTATGACATGATGAACATGTATTCATCAGTTTATACTCCTATGACTTGCATTGCATTTAGGTGCATATGCAACATTAGTAGCATGTTTAAGAAGTATCGAGCTGACCCGACACTTAGCCATATGGTTGTAGAGATGAAAACCAAATACTTAAAGTACTGGTCCATCATTTCATCTCTTTATTGTTTCGATGCATGCATGGATCCTATGGTTAAGGTGGAAGGGTTAGATAACACCGTGACTTACATTTCCTCTTGCATGAACCTGGAAGACCAGTTGAAGGGTTCATTCATGAGAAGTTGATTGACCTGTTCACATACTATTATATTAGGTATTGTTGTTGTTGTTGTGAGACTGTGATTACGGACATGGATACCTTCTTCGGAGATGATGATTTTTCTATTCAGTTAGCGAGGGGGAAATGGCAGGGTGGACCATCACATAGGAGCGAGCTTTCTCGTTACTTAGATACCGATTACTACTCAATCCTATTACATTCTGATACTAAGAATCTTGATATATTATAGTAGTGGAAATCATTTGAGTCCACCTTTCCCGTGCTATCTAAGATGGCATGGAATCTACTGACTCCTACGATGTCAACCGTAGCATCGGAGTGTCATTTTTCTGTTGTAGATTTTGGATAGGAGATCGAATTTATGTCTAAATATTGTTGAGGCCTTAGCCTATATGAAGGACTGGAAGGATTCTAGGTTTAGCATCCGGGATCATGCTGGAGCTGGGATAGGGACTGCATCCACCATAAAAGCGAATGAGTTGATTGCTGATGATGATGATTCATATGATAGTAATTTTGATATTGCAGTTGATGATGATCATGATATGTCCATTGACGATTGACCTGGTTGTTGGTTGACCCTGCCCATTGCCAGACACCAGTTACCAATGCCACGCCACGCCACATGCCATTTGTCATCTTGATTTTGATTTTTGATGTCTCATGGTCACGAACACAGTTGATGATTTGTGTTATTTTTGATTTTGATTTTTGATTTCGATGTTTTATTTTGTATTGATTGTATACATTTTTATTTATGTTACGTTGTATTTACTTTGGTTCGGTATTAATTGGCCGATTTGACATTTGGTTTACTTTTGTTTTTGTGACTTTATAATTTTTTTAACGAAATTTTTTGTTTAATTTATTTTTGTGTTTAAATTTTTCATTAAAAATTCTATAATTTAATTCTAATAAATTATAATCTAAATTTATTAAAAAATAATAAAAAAATTTTAAACTTTATTAATATTGTATATTCAATAATTTTCAAGTTATAAATTTAAAATTTTAAAACATTATCTATATATAATATATATTTTATAAATAGTTTAATACAAAAATTTAAATATTTAAAAATATAAAATTTTTATTTTTTTAAACAGGCCCATCCGGGCCTGACACAACACGATAAATTTACCACCAGGCCGACATGTTGTGCTAGGCCTAGCTTGAATAAACCATGTTGGGCATGACTCGATATGGTACAGTAATCGTGTCATACCTGGCTCGGCACGGAAGCACAGTCGTGCTCACATAAAATGGGTGCCGCCAGCCCGGCACGTCCCGTTTGATACCTCTAATTGCAACTTCATATGGCTTCATCAGCTACTATACATTTATAGAAGAGATAGACTTTCGGGTGCCAAGATTGACAAAAGGCAACATACAATGTTGATGATTTTTTAATCTCCATCTGATACCATTTGTCATGGTTCTACTTTGTCCACGCAATGGTGCAACTCATGCGGCGATCGTATGTATCCAATTTCATGAGACCCAGCCTTACAAACCACACATTATACTTTTATGCTAACTAGTTTCACCCTATCTCAGGCTTATCATGAGAATGACTCTAGTTCCCGATCAGTTTGTGTAGTGTATGCTAAAACTCTTCTTCATAGTCAAGTCACAAACTAGTGACAAGTTCCCCAAACTTAAACTTGTTAATATGTCTGAACTCCGAAAAAATATCACCTTCAATCCACTTGCACTCATCTTCTAAAGCACTCTCATATATTTTTACTCAAACCATCATGCTTGATCTATAATAAAGTCTCCAGCTATAGTCAAGGATGCTCACACATCAAGTCTATGACATCTAGCTAGCTCCTCGCAATAGATCGGGAGCTCCTCTCAAGAGCTTGTGGAGGTCCCATGAGTTCCTCTCTATAGCTCGGTGAGTTTCCATGAGCTCATTGCTGGAGCTCATTGAGCTCCCGTGAGCTCATCGCTGGAGCTCGGGGAGCTTCCGTGAGCTCATCACTGGAGCTCTGGGAGCTCCCGTGAGCTCGTCGCTGGAGCTCGGGGAGCTCCCGTGAGCTCGTCGCTGGAGCTCGGGGAGCTCCCGTGAGCTCGTTGCTGGAGCTAGGGGAGCTCCCGTGAGCTCGTCGTTGGATCATTATTTGAAGTTGTAATTCAATTTTAAAATTATTTTTTACTTCTAAAAGTGAGAAATATGATGTGTTGGGCTGCAACAGTTTGATTTTTTAAGACTCAAAGGTACCCCGGAAAGATGGGCTAGTTTGAAAAGAATTAATGATTTGTTGCATCATGTTGGGCTAAGATTAACAATAGGTTACCACTCAGCATGAATTAGATAGGCATGTAAAATGCTTGGACAAGTAGGTGACTAACTTATACTAGAATTGTTAGTTGCAGCCTATAGGCAAGTAGCCCACATGACATAAGCCACGTAGGCATAGCGAAGAGGCTGGCCTCTAGTGGTTAGTGATACCATAACTATGACTGCACTAATACTAGGCTACTAGCCCTAGCCTATCCTTTGTTGTGCTAGAGAGGTAGCTGCTAGCCCCTAAGTTAGGTTCAAAGAGAACTGCATTGGGGTTGGCTGAGGCTTTCCAATCCAGATCCAGCCTAAGTTCTCCCAGGCTAACCCGAGGCATGGCTCAATTCGGTCATGCCTGGTCTAACATGGCATGGAGCAGACTCGTGCCCATGCCCATGCCGAACGGGCTCACACCACGGCTTGTGCCATGCCGAGACAAGGGTCTTCATCCTAGCACATCCCTTGTGCCTTTCTTGGCATGAGAATGGTGCCTGCCATGTGGGCACGGCAAGGGTGACGGGCCCGACGTCCAACAAAACATCACCTGACAGCATGCGAAAGAATGCTTGATGATAGACGAAACGACACCCGATGGGCGATGGCTTGGCAGGCCCGATGATTAGGAGAAGGAGGCTAGTGTTGCAAAGCAAATGATATGTATTTTGATTCAATAATAATGTCTTAATCCATTATCATTTAAATATGAGAAATCATGATTATATTTTTAATGTAGACTATGAGAGTGTGCTACAAAGTATTAGGCAAGCTTTGAGAAACTTTGTGCATAATTTGGTGAGCTACAATAATCACGGAGGGTTAAACTAAAATTGTCAATCTTGAAAAAGAGATGAAAATTCAAAAATGGAAGACAATATAAATGCTATATTAATAAAGCTAAAAAGAATAACTGATCACCCAGATGCCTAGATGGAAAGACTTGAAGAAAGATTGGATCGCACATGTTCAGTAATGAAGGAATACAAAGAATCAAATTGGATAATTGGCATTATCGATAAAAGAAAATGAGCTAATGAATTGCAGAATGATTCGTAGGAAAATCTGAAGAATTGCTTATTAATATTAATTCAAGGTAGAAATGTGCTAGAGGGGCAAGTAATAAAGCAAGATGCACATGAAAATTCTAGAATTTATAGCACTACAACCTTCCCAAAAGTCATCACTTTGATTATGAATTTTTTTACATATGAAGACTACAACACTATGACACTTTTCAAAGCTATGAATTTAGTGGAAGTACAAGACTAGCTCTTATCCTTTATAGTGAATGAAGGATGTCAAAAAATATAAGAGTGAATAGAGGTTATCCAAAGCTATGGAGAGAGACAAATTAGAATAAAGTTAAAAGTTAGTTTTTGATAAATCTTTTTTTTGTAATATTTTAGGAAGGCGAAATTGGATGAATAAGTTTGAGAAGTCTTTTAATATTTTTCGAAAACCAGAAGTAAATATAATATTTGACAAAGCTCTAGCTCAATTACTAAATTATGTAAAATTTATGAAATATATCATAAGTAGTAGTAGAAAATATGCACATATAAGATTGTGAATAAGATTTAGTAGTGTAGTATATTCATTCAATGTCTAGTTACAAGAAAATTGATGGATCCCTATTGTTTTACAAAACTTTGTACAATAGGGGATCACACAATTAAAATGTTATTATATCACTTAGGATCATATATCAACTCGATGTCCTTATCGATTGCATGAAGATTGAGTTTTAAAAAATTAATCTAATCTCTTACTCACTCCAAATGACTAATTGAATAATCAAGCACCCGGATAATATTATTAAATATGTTTTGATTAAATTGGGCATCTTTATTTTTCCAATAGATTTTATTGTATTGGATATAAAGAAATATTATTATGAACCTTTGATTTTATAATAATATTATTAAATATGTTGTCAAGAATATGGAGTTCACTCTCTGTATTGGCAATGAGCAAGTAAAGTTAAATCTTTACAAAAGCGTACAGTGTCCAAATGATGATGAAACATGGTGTTGGAGAGTACAACCCATATGAAAATGAAAAAGATGACGTGGAATAGTCATCTTTAAGTTGTTAAAGTGATCAAAATGACTACAATGAGATCACTATGTTGTTTAAAACCACAAATTTTGAGGAATCAAACACTTACAGCTTGAAGAAAGCTGAGGAAACAAGTGAGAAAGATATGATTGAAAAATAATTTTTGAAGGAACTAAAAAATGAGAAAGTTATAACCATGCATAGTGCCATGACTATGGTGTTATAGAAATAAACTATTCATCAGAAGCTCAATTACAAAATCATAGCTATGCACAAGGGATACGTGAAGAGGAGATTCAAGACAAAGCTATGTGTCACACCAAGAGAAGCTCAATGCCATGACATTGAGCTTTGGAGATACTTGAAGAGAATGGTTAGGTTACAACCAAAGAAGAATCCGCAAAATTTTTCAAAGCCTCATCTTTCAAGAAGGGAGGCCTAAAGAAGAAGGGCAAAATATATAAAATAAATGGAAGAAACAAGAAATAATGAATTAAAAACAAAGCCAAATAAATTGATAAAAATTACCAAAGGATGTCAAAAAGTATTTATTGTCTAGCTATGGACATTAAATAAAGTGCATCTTGAGAGAAAACTCAAATTTTATTTTCATGTGTATTGTAATAAATACCATATATCAATCACATGAATCATTTACATACCTAACTTACTCATAGGTATAGGCATCAAACTCAAACCCCACTATAACTATTAATATATCTAAAATCAAAAAAGATAAGTTATTCCAATATCTTGAGATACTATGATGCTCAAACCTAGTCATAGAGAAAAATATTTTGTTTGAGATAGTGTAAGAGATATTTTGTTGAGGGGGAAGTTGTTCGAGATGACTAATAATTTTAGTATGAGGGTTTGTTTGATATGTATCATACTAAACATTCTTATGTAATTGTAGTGATATTAAATGATGTGTAAATATGAAAATAGGCATAAATAGTTTGATTTTTTAATTTTAAAATTTTGGTAGATTTTGATAAATAATCATGAAATGACTTTTTGAGTAGATTTGATATTATTTTGAGTTTAGATATATAATGAAAGTTGAGTTATTGTGTAATGAGTTTTTGGCCAAATGACATATAAGTTGGTTAACACAATCGAGTCCATCTTAATGATGGTCTTTTCATATCATTTCTCTTGGTACTTTATCTTTGAGGAGACAAATCATATATACTCAAGAGTCATTCATAAGCCCAAAACCTTTAGGCAACTCAATAACTACATTTGATAGTTGCTTCATATATATACTTTTATTCTCTAATCTCATGTGTCATAAATACTAATAATTAAAGTAGATTGTAAGTATTTGCATATTTGACTTCATAAGTATCATACTCATATAATTAATATTTTTTTCTCTCAAGTTTCTACAATAGGAATCATATGAGTAAAAGTAATTCAAATTATTGTCACTACCTTGTGAGTAATAATATGCCTATGCACTTTCCATGAATTACCTATCATTAATCCGTTCGATAAGTATGTGACTCTCAAACTAAAGTGAAACCCTTAGAAGAATATTCTATATAATATTCATCTCAATTAATAATTATTTCTTCTATGACATATACAAAGGGTTGACATATAAAATCATTTGTGCTTTCGGCTTCCTAAGCACCATACATGCAATGATTAACATATTAAAATTTTGAGTTTTAACATATAAGATTAACGTATACATTATGGTTGGAAGGGCTATCACATTCTTGTCATATACACAAGTGAGTCTCATGGTTTACCAATTACCTTCCACCATGACAATTCATACAAACCCACAAATAGTTTATTCTTTAAATTTTAGTTCTCTTTAATCAATCATCAATTAATTTTCATAATATAACATAAATCAAAATATTTTTTTATTAATATAAAAATCATTTATATAACACATGAACATAATTACCCAAATCCTAGATTAAAGTTATTTTGATATAAATTTTTGAATCTATCCTTGGGGGGGTCGGGGGGTGGTTTGAGAGTCGAGCCCTCTGACGCTTGAGTTTTGTTTATATATTACATCTCTTGCTTGTTTGTGGAGCCCATAGAAAGTGTATTGGTTGCTCAAAGTGTTTGGTTGATGCCCTTTGGACTCTATTTCAAGTATGAAAAATAAAATAATATATTTTTTTGATCTCTCTCTTTGCACTTTTATACTTGACTGTTTCTACAATATTTTATGTTGGAAATCACAACTTTAAGAAGGAAACCATAATTTTTTCATTCATCTTGTGAGCTCAATTTCATGATTCTAGAAAGTGGCTATGATCCTAGAATATATCTCAATCTTTTTGTAATACAAAGTTGCGATACTATTAATGACTACAACTTGGGTCTAATGTCTCTATAATATAAAGTCATAGCAGTGAGAATATTAACAACTTCAATATTTATCTTTTTTAATCATTAATTGACCATGACATTGTGAATGACTTCGACACCTATCGCTATCATTCATCATATGGTCGTGACATTGGGAATGATCATAGACTTTATAATATATCATTAACATCATCTTCTTCTTCAATATCATCAATAACATCATCATCTTTTTCTACTTCTACTTCATCATCATCATCATCATCATTATCATCATCATCATTTTCTTCTACTACTACTACTTCTTTTTCTTCTTCTTCTTTATTTTTGTCTTTTTCTTCTTCTTCATCAACTTCTTCTTCTTCTTCAACTTTAGTTTCATGATCATCATAATCTTCATCATCATCACCACCACCATCATCATCAACATCTTCTTCTTCTTTTTTGTCTTATTCATTTTTTTCATTTTCTTCTTATTTATCTATTTCTTATTCTTTTTCTTCTTATTCTTAATCTATTTATTCTTTTTCTACATTATTTTTTTTCTTCATCATCATCATTTTCATCTTATACCTTTTTTTCTTCTTCTTATTTTTCATTATATCATCAAGTCATTCTTTTTCTTCATCATCATCATCATCTTCTTCTTCTTTTGTTTTATTCCTCATCTTCTTATTATTCTTCTTATTCTTAGTATTATACTTTTTCCTCTTCTACTACTTTTTCTTCTTCTTTTTTTTTCTTCATCTTCTTCTTTTTATTCTTCTTCATCAACTTTTTCTTCTTCTTCATTTTTTTCTTTTTCTTCTATTTTTTATTTATTTTTTTTTCTTCTTAATATTATATTTGTTCTTCATCATCAACATCATTATCTTATTATTATTATTCTTCTTCTTCTTTTTATTCTTCTTTTTTTTTTCATATTCTTGTACTTCATCACCTTCTTTTTATTCTTCTTCATCAACATTTTCTTCTTCTTTGTTTTTTCCTTCTTCCATTTTTATTTATTTATTATTTTCTTCTTCTTAATATTCTATTTGTTCTTCATCATCATCATAAATATCGTATTTTTCTTCTTCTTCTTTTTCTTCTTCTTATTTTTCATATTCTTGTACTTCATCATCATTATCTTTTTCTTCTTCTATATTTTCTTTTTCTTTTTCTCCTTCTTTCTTTTTCTTTTTTTACTTCTTATTCATCTTCTTCTACTTTTTCTTCTTATTCATCATCATCATCATCTTTTTACTATTCTCCATCATCATCATCATCTTTTTATTTTTCTCCAACATCATCATCATCATAATCCCCCCCTTCTTCTTCATCATCATCATCATCATTTTTTTCTTATTAAACATCATATTCTTCTACTTTCTCTTTTTCTTCATCATAATCATCATCATCGTCTTCTTCTACTAATTCTACTTCTTCTTTTTATCTACTTCATCATTATTATCTTTCTCTTCTTCATCTTCATCTTTTTCATCTTTATGACCACCATATCTTTTTTCATCATCATCATTTTCTTCTTCTTCTTCATCATCTTCTTCTTCATCTTCTTCTTTTTCTACTTCCTTTTTCTTCTTCTTCTTCTAATTCTTCTTCTTATTCTTATTCTTTTTATTTTTCACCATCTTCATTATCTTCTTCTTTTTCACCATTATCAACATCTTTTTATTTTTCTTCATCATATAATCGTATTCTTCTTCCTCTTTATCATCAACATCATAATCATCATCATCTTCTTCTTTTTCTTCTTCTTCTTTCTTTTTACTTTTCTTCTTATCCATATTTTTTTCTTATTCTTATTTTTCTTCTTATTTTTCATCTTCATCATCATCAATATCTTCTTCTTTATAATCTTCTTCTTCTTCTTTGTCTTATTCTTCATCTTTTTATTCCTCTTCATCTTCTTGTTGTTTTACTTCATCATCATCTTCTACTATTTCTTTTGCTTCTTTTTCTTTTTCTTTTTCTCTTCTTTTTCAACTTCTACTTCTTATTCTTCGTAATCTTCTTCTTATTTTTATTCTTTTTATTCATCATCATTATTTTATTTTCTTTTTTTTTCATTTCTTCATTAATATCATCTTATTGTACTTCATCATTATTATCATCTTATTCTACTTCTTCATTTTCTTCTACTTTTTTTTCTTTTTATTTTTTTTATTTTACTTCATCTTAATTTACTACTACTTCATCATAATTATCATCATTATCATCATCTTATTCTTTTTCTTTATCTTCTTCTTCTTCTTCATTATCACCATCTTTTTTTCTTCTTTTTCATCATCATCATCATCATCTTATTTCTTTTATTCATCATCATCATCTTCTTATTCTATTTCTTCTTTTTCATTATTTTTTTTTCATCATTATCTTTTTCATCTTATCATTCTTTTTCGATTTGTTCTTCTTTTATTTCTTATTATTTTTCTTCTTTATTTACTTCAACCTCATCTTCTTCTTTATCATCATATTCTTTTTATTTTTTCTTCTTCTACATTTTGTTTTGTTTCTTTTTCTTCTTCTTCTACTTCTTATTCATCTTTTTTTCTTCATTATCATCATAATCTTCTTCTTCAATATTATTATCATCTTAATCTTTTACAACATCTTCTTTTTTTTTATCTTCTTTTTTTTTCTATCTTCTTTTTATTCGTCATCATGTTCTTTCTCTTTTTGTTCATCATCTTCTTTTTATTCTTATTATTCTGGTTCTTATTCTTTATTTTTTTTATTCTTGTTCTTGTTGTTCTCCTTCTACTTCATCTTTTTCTTGTTGTTCTCCTTCTACTTCATCTTTTTCTTGTTCTTCTTCTACTTCAGCTTCATCATCTTTTTGTTCATCTCCTTCTTCTTCAACTTCTCCTTTTTTTTCATCCTAATCATCATCTTCTTCATTTTATTATTTGTCTTATTCTTCTTTGTCTTTTTTTTCTTCTTTTTTTTAAAATTTTTTTTCTGCATCTTAATCATCATCAACATCATCATCATCTTCTTCTTCTTTATTTTATTATTTGTCTTAATCTTCTTTGTCTTCTTTTTCTTCTTCTTTTTATTTCTTTTTTTTCCTCTTTCTTCTTCATGCTTTTTTCTTCATCATCATAATTATTATATTCTTTTTCGAATTATTCTACTTATTATTATTATTCTTGTTCTTCTTATTCTTCTTTTTTTTAAAATACCCCTTTCTTTTTCTTTATGATCATCATCATCTTCCTCCTCTTCTTCTTCTTCTCTTTTATTTCTCTTTTTTTTCTCTTTTTCTTCTTCTTCTATTTCTTCAACTTTTTATTCATCATCATCGTCGTCGTCATCGTTTTCTTATTATTTTTCTTCTTCTTATTATCTCCTCCTCCTCCTCCTCCTCCTTTTCATCTTCCTCCTCCTCTTTTTTATCTTCCTCCTCCTCCTTCTTCTCCTTCTTCATAGTAATTATCATCTTCCACTACTAAAATTCAACGAATTATCGACCAATTAGTTGGTCAATAATTCGGTGTTTTTTAGTGGGTAAACCAATTACTGACCATTTACTGACTAAATTATTTATTCTCAATTTTGCCCATCAGTAATTTTTTTGGCGACAAAAAATAAGTTGTTTGGTAAATTACCAACCATTTAACGATAAATAATTACTGACTATATTCTGACCATTTGGAGATCAGTAATTGATCTCCAAATGATTGGTAATTACCGACTATTTACCAAAAAATAATTATCGACTATATTCCAACTATTTTCCGACCAAAAGCATTAGGTCGATAAGTGGTCTCAAAATGGTCCGTAATAACCAACGAAATTACCACCAAAAATTGACCAAAATTTTTAATATAATAGGTCGGTAATTGGTCTCCAAAAGTATTACCGACCATTTGATGACTTTTTATTTACTATATATATATATATATATATATATATATATATATATATATATATATAGTAAATAAGTCAAGAGAGAATAAAAACATGAATTCCAAATTCCAAGTTTAAGACATGAAAAAAATGTGTGTAATAAACTCAATCATCCAACCTAGTTTCATAATTGTTATGCTAAGACGTATCTGGTCCATATGTTGAGATGTTGGGTAATGGGGTAGAGTTGTCTACTGCTACTAGTCTTGATGTGGTTGTTGCAGGTACTGCTGTAGGTGATGGAGTAGATGCTTTAACTAGAGCATTATGATGAACAATTCGAGATAGATCATCATGGTTGAACTGCAGTCCTCCTTCCTCAAACTTCTTTGTAAGCCAGTCAAAACGTAGATGCAACTCATTCCTATCATCCTCATAGTCGATCATGCATCACTCGGTATCAACCAGCTGATACTGTATCATATTTCACATTGAGTCCTGAAAGTTCTCCATCATCAAGAACAAATTCGAAAACGATCCTGAAAATGCAACTTCGTAATTTGGTCGTCTATGCGAGTATAATGATGATGTCGATGAACCAAAGCCATTGATGGACATCTTCTTCTTGCCATCAATAGCCTCATACCAAATCTGATTCATATCAACTGGTGGAGCTGATGAATGAGAACTACCTGTTGCACCATCACATGAACCTGAAGTAGATTGGGAATAAGCTTGAGTTATAGCAACTAACATTTCCTCATATCTCACCTAATAAACATGTACAATAAGTATTTAAATTTATATTCAAAAAAAAAGAGAAGTAATTTTATTTTAATGAAACTTATATTTGCTGCACGAGATCTCTGATCAACAAATGTTTGATCATCTTGAGCATTCGTGTGTGTGTATCTGAATAAGCGAGGAGCATTGTGCTTCTTACCCTCCTTGCATGTCTTTAATTGCACACAATATACACGTTAATTCTATTGAAAGAAAATTCCTTATGACAAATGAAAGTTAGACATAATTGAACCCAATTCACAAAGTAACAAACATAAAAAGTATAAATTAGAAATAATACCAATGTTAGTTCGTGCTCACACATAGAGCGAGATCAACAAGTGTGTGTAGACATGCCACTACCCTCCCCAACTCGCTCTGAGCAATGATTGCTTCATTGTTTATCACACCTCTTCCTATAATTAGGATCTTCCCATCTTCTCCGCCACTCCTTGAAAACATGATCCGAGACACTCAAATCTTGCTCTTTTTTCTTCAACCATTTATTTTTGACCTCGTTCATGTTGTCTTTATACCAACTGGCAACATGTTTGTAGACACACACTTTTGACCACCTCCTTTGGATGTCCACATATAAACTTTCTGCAATTATAATTATAACATTTTTCATCAGTGGACAAAAGAATAAATAAAAGATGTAAAGAATATTAGGTAGTAATATGTACTTTAAATTCTTTCCAAATCATCAATTGGTCTTTATGTGTCAGTGACTTCCAATTATTTCTATTAGATTTAAAGGACTTCCTGAAAATTGTCCTCGGAACCCTAGAAATTGAACCAAACAGCTCTAACTTCGTCCTATAACCTAAAATTTAATAGCAAGTAAGAAATAAATTAAGAAATGGATAAATCATTAATTAAGTTTGATATCTTGCAGATTATTAATTGTCGGATCAACTGAGCAATTGGGAGAGTCTAGTTTGTAGGGTGCTCTGAGGAAGACTCTCCAACATCTCCATCCTCTCCCTTCTCTCCCTCCATGTCTCTTGATCATTCATCAAAATCTCAGGACCATTATGCGGATCAGTCTGCTGATCTTGTTGCTATGATACATTCACAACCTTCTCTATTTGTTGTGCCATCTAATCCACCCCTGACCCTCTATTAGGATCAGGCATACCTGAGGCCTTGCGGCCTATACCACAACTAGTACGACCTTGCAACATGATGCCTCTACCTCATTCACATGCCATATCTGTTAAAAATAATAAACAACACATTATTGATTTGCAAGCTTCAAGTAAAATACATAAGGCAATGAAAACAAATAAAAATGATTAACGATTAAAATAACATAAAACTCAATGTCTACTCATTCTCATTAGAATCATCCAAATATGGTTCTTCTTCTTCAGATATAGTAACATCATTTTCAAACTCCTCTTCATCACATGTTTCTTCCTCATTATCAATTAAATGTTTATCAATATCTACATCCCCACTTATATCCATCTCAAAAGATGACTAAAAGGATATCTTCGTCCCCTACCACATCTTGATTATAACATCATTTTCATCATTTTAAAAAGCTGATTCTATGACATTAATACTTGGTGATGTGGTGATGTCATTTGAGCCTTTACTTTGATCTTGCACATAGCTTTCTAATCCTTTGTAGGACATGTACGACCCAGATATTCACAATAATAAATCAGTGATGCTTGTACTGCTAAGACAAAAGGTTCATACTTGTTGAATCATTTTTAATCATGCACATCGACAAGTTTATATCAAGGATGGACAATAATACCAACATGTGGTGTTGGGTCAAACCATTCAAATTTGAATAACACAGTTTTTTTTAATAGGGAGGACTTCAAATTCTAACTCGATCACTTCAACTAGAGTCCCGTAATAGTTAGATTTAGTTTTATTGTCTACGGATCCTTTAATGCATACCCCCGTATTGTCTGTTGTCCGGTAACTAGCATATGATTTAGTGTGAAATTTAAAACCATTCACACCGTAACTATTGTAAGTTCTAACCTTTCATAGGGGACCTCGTGCTATACTTCAAAGATAATGATTGGAAATTTTATTTGCATGATTATGAACCTGTAATTGAAAATCAATGGATTATTGAGATTACAATTATAAATTTGTATTATAATTATAAAATTATTTTGTGATTTTAATGTTTAGTAAACATATGTATTTTTCAAAAATTGATGAAAATTCTTGCTCCGTCACTGCATTAATAGCTTCATCATTCATATTTGGAAACTATTTACATTTTTTTATAACAAATTCACTAAAAAAAGAAATTAGAAATAATGGATACATTGATAGGAAATAATAAATTAAAATACTAAATAGATCTTATTTGACTTTTAGGAAATACTTAATATATGAATGGTTGAACCTCTGGACAATTCATTAGGACAATAGATGAGCTGCAGTATATTCATTGTCTGCTAAATACCATTTCTTTTCAGCACCAATTGCTTTACCCAGAGGGTTGAAAATTTCATATATATCATTAACCACAATGTCATCAAGATAAACCTAATTCCACTTTTTTTAAGTGGAAAAGTTGGATCTCCTTCTTTGAAATAGAATGATGGAAATTTGGCAGCCTTATCCATAATATAAACAATTGATATAGAACCCTCAACCTTAGCCTTATTCATTATTGTATGTTTTATTTTCCTCAAGTATCTACCAAAAGATTATTGAATATTACAAGCCATTTTTGTGTGTGTGTGTGTGTATATATATATAGGAAAAGAATTGGTTGAGTGAATTAATATTACCCATCTGGAAGATACATCCAATGATAATGGACTAGACCAGTAATACTAGTTTCGCAAGCCAAGTGCACTGGAAAATGTTCCATTGAGTCAAAAAAAACTTGGAGAGAAGATTTTCTTAAGAATGCATAAGATAACAAGAATTTCTTCATCCAAATTCCTCAACTTCTCATCAGTCAAAGAAGAAAAAGTCAGTTGCTTGAAGAATAAAGAAATCTCAGTTATTGGCTCCCGTATTCTATTTGATAGCAATTCTCGAAGAGCAATTGGTAACAATATTTGCATGAATACATGACAATCATGAATTTTCATGACAAATATCTTATGTTTGTTTGCATCCACACATCTCCCCAGATTAGAAGCATAACCATCTAGAAATCTATGTTTTTTTACCCACTCCAACACATCCTTCTTATGTGATTTATTCAAAACAAATGGCACATTGGGTATTTATTGGTGATAAGATTTTGTGAAAATTGAGAACGATGACAATATTTATTCAACTCATCTCTTGACTTGTACGTGTCATTAGTTTTTTCTAGAATGTTAAACACTGTATTGAAAATATTTTCAACCATATTCTTCTCGATGTGCATAACATCAAGTTTGTACCTGAGCAAGTGTTCACACCATTAGGGCAAATCTCAGAAAATACTTCTTTTATTCCACCCACAAGTATTTGATATAGCTGTTTTCACAACCTCAGCATCAATATTTATAACCTTTTTCAACCCTTTGTTATTCAAGTCCTATAGAATTTCATCCCCAAATCTAATCCCCGGGAATTGTTTAGTGACCTTTCTATTCGTAATGAAGTATTTGGTGTTACATCAATACGGATGATTAATGGGCAAAAACTTTTGATGGTTGTCGAACCACGACTATTTTATGCTCTTAATTAATCTAAAAGTATCAGAATCTTTCATACAATGTGGACATGCCAACATACCAGTTGTACCCCACCCAGACATCATAGAATACGATGAAAATTCATTTATGGTCCACATAAATGTAGCGCGCATCTGAAAATTTTTCCATTTAGAAATATCATAAGTTTGAACCCCAACACCCTCAAAGACTTTTCAACTCCGCTATCAATGGTTGCATGAAAACATCTATCTTCCCCTTTGGATTCGTAAGCCACAGTACTAACACAGTCAAAAACATAAATTCCTCTTTCATACATAAGTCTGGAGGCAAGTTATACGGCATCACCACCACATGCCACAAAGAATAATATTGTCCAGATTGACCAAATGGCTGAAAACCATCAGTAAATAAACCCAGCCTATTATTTCGAACTTCAGAATAAAAATCAAGGAAACTCCCATCAAAATGTTTCCAAGCAGGGGCATCAAAAGGGTGACACATCTTACCGTCCTCCATATGATGCTCTGAATGTCACCTCATTTCATTAGCTATTTCGGTTGATGCATACTATCTTTGCAACCTAAATCTTATTGGAAAATAGTGCATCTTTTTATATGGTACCTTCAACTTCTGTATATACAATCTATTTCCAGAACCCCTAACCTTTTGCTTGTACCGAGCATGCCCACATATTTTACAACTGTTAAGGTCACAGTAATCACCTCAGTATCTCATATAGTTGTTCACATAGCAATGAATGACCTGTATGGGTAATCCCAAGCCTTTAACTAACTTCTTCATGCTGTAGAAATCCAATGGCATCAAATTATCTTGTGGCAACAATTCTTGAATGAAATTAGACATATCATCAAACCATGCCTGCGAACACCTGTGTCTACACTTTATTTTCTAACATCCTCACAGCTGCAAATAGTTGAGTATGCTTAGAACTTCCCTCATATACAGGTTTGTCTCCAGCTCGAATCATGTCATAGAAATTTCTTGCCTCGGCATCGAGTTCCTCATTCGGGTTGAATTCAAGGCTCACAGCATCACAAACCATTCTATGGTATCTAGAGTTATTCATATTATCTGAGACCATCTGATCAGTTTCTCTTACTAACACCCGTACTGAACTTGAACACCTCTAGTGGACTTGCTTCTCACCAAGGTATATCCCAACATAGTAATCTGCCACAAAACCATGTCTATACAATTGCATCTTGACAGTCTCAACATTCAAAAACTTTTTATTTTGACATTTAACTAAAGTGCAAGAACACCTTATAGTTGTACCATCATTCACAAACTCAGGATGTCTCAGAGCAAACTCAACAAATTCATCAACTTTATCTTCCCATTCATTAAAGAACATTCCATTCACTATTCGACCCTTGTATATCCATTCAAGATCATCTTCCATAACTAGTCACAAAAAAATCAATTTAGTAAACAAACGTGATTGTCCTCGATTAATTTTTAGTTCATTAATAATTTATTTCGGTTCTGATAATCTTTTATTTTACGCATGTGATATGCAACCCTACTACACATCCACCTCCACTTCCACCCATCCAAAAGTTATTTTCTCTTCAATAGGTTTGGTCCTAATCCATAATGGAACATTAACATAAAACAGGTAGAAATTCTGTCATAAGCATAAAAAATGATCAAAAACATTAATCAGGATTGCAAAAATCTTTTTTGTTTGTTCAAAATTACATTGTACCTGGAAACACAAGGCAAAAAAAATTTACAACTAAATTTTACAGGATGAAAGTTAAATACATACGTACATACATACATGGATACATACATACATGGATACACACATACATGAATACATACATACATATATGACCTTCTTTTTCTCTTCTAATATATGCAAATTCTAATAGAAAAATAAAATCTTCTTTTATAATTTATTAATCTTAACACATTATGCCTAATCTGAATACCAAACAAAGTTTTTCAATCAATTACAAATTATTTTTCCATTTGTTGCATCTTTACACATAATGAGAAACATCTTAGAAGACAATGAAATGCTTGTTAAACTTCTAATTGCATCATAAAAGACTACTTGACCACATACCTGACTTGTATGGAGCCGTTGGGCTTTCTCTCAAGGCATTAACACATTGTATGGGTTGGTATCATTAAAAGGTGGATGAGGTTTTAGAATTAACCACACCCCATTACACCAAATACTTAGGAAAAATGTCAGTAAGATGAAAATAATTTAAAACACAAATAAATTGCAAGCAGATAATAGAATCTGTAAAAGCAACTCCTATGATTCATCTACTACTTAAATGTTATTTATAAGAAATGTCAAACATAGAGGCATCAAAATGGCCATGTTGTGTCGGAATGGCCCATTATAGCGTGGCATATATGTATAGTTATATGTTATTATACATATAGTATATATAGTTATAAATAATTATATATAGTTAAACATATAGTTATATATAGATATATCTATACAAGTAATTATAAGTAATTATAAATAAATGTATACAAAGTTATAAACAAATATATAGATTTACATATATGTATACATATAAGTATAAATAGTTACAAATATAGTTATATTTAATTATATAAACATTTATTTAGTTATACAAATATTTATATATAGTTATACACATATAGTTTACCATAATTTTGTATGTTGTTATTCATGTAATTATAAATATAGTTACATGTGGTTATACATATAGTTACACATATAGTTAAACTTATATTTATACATGTAGGTTTATATATTTGTTCTTTTAATTTTATATATTTATACATATAGTTATGTATAGGTATAGATATAGTAAAATACTTTTTTAGATACTAATATATACAAATATATATTAAATATAAGTTTTAAATTAAATATTTAAATATAGTTATGTATAAAGATTTTATTGAAATACATATAGGAAGATACAATTATTTATAGTTATATATTATTATACATATAATATATATAATTATAAATAGCTATATATAATTAAGCATATAGTTATATATAGATATATTCATACAAGTAGTTATAAGTAGTTATACATAAATATATACAAAGTTATAAACAAATATTTTGATTTAATTATATGAATACATATATATATATATAGTTACAAATATAGTTATATTTAATTATATAGAGTGGTACATAGTTATAGAAATATTTATATATAGTTATACACATATAGTTGTAAATATGTATGTAGTTAAAGATATAATTATATATAACATTAATATAGTTATAAATTGAGTAAAATACAATTATATTTAGTTATATATTATTATACATATGGTATATTTTTTTAAAAGTATAGTTATATAGAATTATACATATAGTTATACATTATTATATAGTTAAAAATAAGTTATGTATAGTTATAAATATAGTTATAAAAAAAGTTTATTTAATTATTAATAAAGTTATAAATACTTTTATATATAATGGCATATGATTATATAATTAAACAAGTGTTTAGATATAATATTTTTGATTAAAATATTTTTATAAATGTTACTTAAATATATATATATATATATATATATATATATATATATATATATATATATATATGTAACACCTTTATAAATAATATATAGTATATATATCATATTTATATAAACATTATAAATATTTTATATTTATATAAAAATTAATATGTAATATAAATGTTTACAAAATTGTATAAACATTTAATGTTATATAATTGTTATATAAATGAATAGTTTTATAAAAATGTTGTATAGATATTTATAAACATTAATACATATGTATAAATATTTATATATAACATTATATGTTAATATAAATATATCAGTGTTTATATATAATGTAATACATTTATATAATTTAAAGTATTGACATTTATATATAATATCATATGATTATATAAATGTAAAAAACATTATATATATTGTTACATGTTTATAATTTATTTGGAGACAATAAAAATAAAACCCATTAACATTAAGTTTAATTTTTCTTAAGTTACAGAAGTAGAAAACATCAAGCATAATATATTTTCTTCAACTACAGAATGAGAGAACAAAATGCAAACATTTAGTATTTGAAATCAATACAACCCTAAAAATTTAAATAGTAAAAGAACAAAGATTACACTGGAAATTTATAGTTTCATTAATGGTGTAGAGTCAAAATCATATAGGTGAAATAAAAATAGAAGAAAAAAGAAAGAAAATCAGGGAAGAATTAAAAAATAGCTAATACCTGATTATTTTGAAAAAAAGAAAATATGATAGTGCTAATAAAATTTAGAGAGACGGAGTTGTGTATATAGCATCTTGAAGGAGAAGAACACAAAAAAAATTACCTGGCAACAGAAGGGATTGAATTCCTTGGTTGCAACCTTGTAGTCGCATTTCGCCTCTGCTTCGAAATATGAAAGAGGGGAATTTTGCTATGTGTTAATGACTTAGCAATTATTTTTAAATCAAAAAAATTAACTTTGGAATTACTAACAAAAATTTTGGTTGGTAAATGGTCGGTAATTATGATGTTATAAATATTTTGGTAATCAACTTTACCGATAATTTTTCATGGTAATATATTTTTGGTCGTTAAATGGTCGGTAATTTGTCGATAATTTTTATTCGCCAATTACCTCCTAATATACAGACTAATTTCCGACCAAAAATATTTTCTCGGTAAATAAGGTATGTCTTTGGTTGGAATTTTGGTTGAATTTTTTTTTCGAAACCCCTTGTTGGTCTCTAAATGGTCATGATTTGATCAGTTATTACCGAGCTATTTTTATGGTCGGTAATTTGGTCGGTATTCTCATTATTTTTAGTAGTGTCCTTCTTCTTTTTCTTATTTTTCTCCTTCATCTACTTTTTATTTAGCTTTTTCTATTTCTTTTTCTTCGTCATCTTCATCATATCTTTCTTCATCTTTTTTTTCATCTTATTTTTGTTCATCATCATCATCATCTTATTTTTGATCATCATCATCATCTTTTTTCTTCTTCTTCTAATTCTTTCTCTTCTTCTTATTTTTCATAATCATCTATTTTTTTTTCTTATTCTTCATCATCATTATCTTATTCATGTTCATCTTCTTTTTCTTCTAATTCTTCTTTTATTACTTATTCTTTCTCTTCTTCTTTTTCTATTTCATTTTCATCTTCTCCTTCTTCATCATATTCATATTTTTTTCTTATTCTACATTTTTTTGTTTTCTTTATTTGTTTTCAATATCATTATGATCTTGATCTTCTTCAACACCATCTTCTTCTTTTTATTCTACAACATGTTCTTTCTCTTCTTGTTCTTTTTGTTCTACAACATGTTCTTTCTCTTCTTGTTCTTTTTGTTCTTATATTCCTTTATCTTCTTGTTCTTGCTATTCTTGTTCTTGCTATTCTTGCTCTTGCTATTCTTCTTCTACTTCATCTTCTTCTAGTTCTTCTTCTATTTCATTTTATTTTTCTTCTTTTTCATCACCTTCTTCTTCAACTTCTTCTTTTTATTATTTTTCTTTTTCTTCATCTCAATCATCATCATCTTTTTTTTTCTTTTTCTACTACTTCCTCTTCTTCTTAATTTTCATCATCATCTATTTTTTTTCTTCTTCATTATCATAATCATTTTCAAGTTCAACTTCTTTTTCTTCTCATTCTTCTTCTATTACTTCTTTTTTCTCTTCTTTTTTTCTACTTCATCTTCATCTTTTTCTTTATCATCAGATTCTTATTTTTTATCTTATTCTAGATTTTGTTTTGTTTCTTTTTTTTGTTTTCTTTTACTTCTTCATCTTCTTCATCTTGTTCTTCTTCTCCATCATCACCATCTTTTTTTTCTTCAATATCATTATCATCTTGTTCTTCTATAACATCTTCTTCTTCTTTTTATTTTTATTTTTATTTTTTTCTTTAACATGTTCTTTCTTTTCTTATTTTTTTTCTTGTATTTCTTATTCTTCTTTTTCTTGCTATTCTTCTTCTACTTCATCTCTCTTTGTTCTTATTATACTTCATTTTTTTTTCTTCTTTTTCATCTCATTCTTCAACTTCTTCTTTTTCTTCTTCTTCTTCTTCTTCTTATTCTTCTTTGTCTCTTCTTCTTATTCTTCTTCCTCTACTTCATCTTATTTTTTTATAAGCATAATTATCATCATCTTCTCTTTTTCTTCCTATTCTTCTACTTATTATTATTATTCTTCTTGTTCTTCTTATTTTCTTATTTTTCTTCTTCAATATCTTTTTCATCATCATCATCATAACCTTCATCCTCCTCTTCTTCTACTCCTTTTTTTCTTTTCTTCTTCTTCTTCTTCTATTTCTTCAACTTTTTATTCTTTATCATCATCATCATCTTCTTCTTCTTCTACTTCTTCTTCTATTTTTTCTTCATCATCTTCTTCATAATCATTTTCTTCTTATTCATTATCATTATTATCATCTTTTTCTTATTCTTTGTTTTCTTATTTTTATTCTTTTTCTTTTTTTTTCCTCTTTTTCTTTTTATTATACTTCTTATTCTTCTTCTTCTTCTTTTTCACAATAATCATCTTCATCTTTTTCTTCTTCTTTTTTCATCTTCCTCACCTACTTCTTCTTTATCATCATCATTATCTTCTTCTTATTTATTATTTTTTACTTATTTTTCTTCTTTTTCTTATTATTATTATTATTCTTCTTCTTCATAATCTTATTCTAGTTCTTCATTTTCTTCTTTTTATTCATCTTCTACTTTTTCTTATTCTTTATCTTCTTCTTCATTATTATCATTTCTCCTTCTTTTTCTTCTTCTTCTTGTTCTTTTTCCTCTATACTACTACTACTTCTTCTTCTTCATTTTTTTCTCCTACTTTTTCTACTTCTTATTTTTTATTCATCCTCCTATTATTTTTCTTCTACTTCTAATCATCCTCATCAACATCATCATCTTTTTCTTCTTCTTTTAATTCATCATCATAATCATTTTCATCATCATCATCATTTTCTACTTCTTTATAATCTTTTTCTTCTTTTTCTTTCTTATTATTACCCTTCTTATTTTTTCTTCTTTTTCTTTTTCTCCTTCTTCTTCATTTTCATCTTATTAATATTTTTTTTATCATCATCATTATCATCATGATCATTATCATCTTCTTATTCTTCATCAGTATCTTCATCTTTTTATTCTTCATCATCATCATCTTTATCTTCTTCCCTATCTTCATTTTTATCATCATCATCATCTTCTTCTTCTTCTTTGCCTTATTCTTCTTCTTCATAATCATATCATTAATAACACCTTCTTCTATTTCTTCTTATTTTTTCTTTTTCTTGTTTTTAATCATCCTATTTTTTCATCATCATCATCATCATCATGTTTATATTATTATTATTCTTTTTCTTCTTCATTTTCATATTATTCATCATTTTCTTCATCATCATCTTATTCTTTTTTATTTTTTTTATCTACTTTTTCCTTTTATTATTCTACTACTACTTCTACTACTACATCTTCATTATCTTATTCTTCTTTTTCTTCTTCTTCATTATCATCTTTTTTTATTTCTTCATCTTTTGCTTTTTCTTCTTCTTATTCATCATCTTTTTATTCGTCTTCATATTATTTTTCTTCATTATCATTATCATCATCATCATCATTCTTTTCTTCTTTTTCTTTTTGTTCATCTTCATCATTATCATCATCATCTTCTTCTTCTTCTTCTTCAACTTTTTCTTTTTCATTATCATCATCTTCTTTTTATTCTTCTTCATCTTCTACTTCTTCTTCTTTTTCTTTTTTATTCTTTTGCTTTATATTATTTTTATTTAATTAATAATCTTTTTCTTTTTATCCATAATCTTTTTATTCTTCTTTTTCATAATCTTATTCTTATTCTTCTTCTTTAAAATCTTATTATTATTACTATTATTTTTTTTTTCTTCTTCTTTTTATTTTTCTTCTTCTTATTCTTCTCCTCCTCCTCCCCCTTGTTTTACTTCTTCTACTTCTACTTATTTTCGAATACTATTACATCTTCTTCTTCTTCTTAATATTTTTCCACTTTTAGTTCATTTTTTATTCATTATCTTCTTCTTATTCAACAACTTTATCTTTTTCTTCTTCTTCTTCTTCAATATCTTATTATTATTATTTTTCTAATTCTTATTCTTATAATTCATCTTTTTTTTCTTCTTATTCTTCTTCTTTATCTTCATCATCATCTTCTTCTTCAATTTCTTCTTCTCATTCATCATCATCTTTTAATTCATCATCTCCATCTCCTTCTTTTTTTATATAGTATTCTTCTTCTTATTCTTCTTCTACTTCAACATCTTCTTCTTCAACTTTATCTTCTTATTTTTCTTCATCATCTTCTTTTCATTAATATTATTCTTCTAGTTTTTTTTCTTCTTCTTCATCTTATTCTTCAACTTTTTTATCTTCTTCCTCTCTATTATCTTCCTCTTATTGTTGTTGTTGTTGTTCTTCTTCTTCTTCTTCTTCTAGTTTTTTATCTTGTACATCATTTCATACATCTTTATATTCTACTATTTTTTCTTGTTCTTATTCTTCTTCATCATTATCAACATTTTCTTATTCATCATCATCATCTTCTTCTTCTTCTTTTTTGTTTTTTCCTTTTTCCTATTCCTCTTCTTCATATTCATCTCTTTTGCTTCATTGGCTTCTTATTTTTCTTCTTTTTCTTTTTATTCTTCATCTTTTTCTTCATATTTTTTTCTTTTTCATCTTTTTCATCTTTTTCTTCATATTCTTTTTATTCTTCTTCATCTTTTTTTTTCATCTGCTTCTTTTCTTCTTCTTCTTGTTATTCTTCCTCTTCTTCTTCTTCATTGCTTTCTTCTTTTTCATTTTCTCTTGTTCTTCTAATGCTTCTTCTTCTTTAGCATCTCTTCTTCTTATTCATCTTCAAACTCTTATTTAAATTCTTCCTTATCATCTTCATCTTTTTCTTTTTATTTATCATAATCATCATAATCATCTTCTTCTTCTTCTTCGGCTTCTTCTTCTTATTTTTACTTCATAATCATCATCATCTACATCTTCTTATACTTCTTTTTCTTTTATACTTCTACTACTTTTTCATGTTCTCATTTTTTTTTCTATTGCTTCTTCAACTTCTTCTTCATCATCTTCTTCTCCTCCATCTACTTTTTCATCATCATCATCTTCTTATTCTTTCTCCTTCTTTTTCATATTCTTCTTCTTTAACTTATTCTTTTTATCTTCTTTTTCATCTACTTCTACTTATTGTTTTATTTTATTTTTCTTTTGCTTCATCTTTTTCATTATCATCATCATCTTCTTCTTAATCTTTATATTTTCTACTTCTTCTTTCATCTTCTTAATCTTCTTCATCATGATTATCTTATTTTTATTTTTCTCATTTTTCAATTTAATCAAATTCATCATCATCATCATCATTTTCTTATTCTTCTTCATCTTCTTCTTCTACGTTTTGTTCTTCCTCTTCTTATACTTCTTGTTGTTCCTCTTCTTCTACTTCATCTTATTCTTATTCATTTTCTTTTTCATCTTCTCCTTTTTCATCTTCTTCTTTCTAATCTTCTTCGTTATCATTTCTTCATATTATTCTTTATCATAATTATCATCATGTTCTTCTTTTTCTTTTTCTTCACCATCATCATATTTATCATCATCTTCTTCTTCTTATTATTCATCGTCATCATCATTATTACTATTATTTTTTTCATGATCATCATCGTCATCTTCTTCTTCTTCTTTTTCTAATTTTTCTTATTCTTATTCTTCTTCATCATCATCTTCATCATCATCAAATACTACTTCTTATAGTTTTTCTTATTCTTCTTCTACTACTTCTTCTTCTTTTTTATTATTATCTTTTTCTTCTTCTTCTTGTTCTTCAGCTTCTTTTCATCATCTTCTTTTGCTTCATCATCTTCTTTTTCATCATCATTATCTTCTTTTTCTTCTTCATATTCTTCTTCTGCAACATATTCTTCTTCTTTTTATTCTACTTCTACATCTTGTTTTTCTTCTTTTTCCACTTCTTCCTCATTATCATCATCAACATTTTATTTTCTTTATATTTTTTACTACTACTTTTCTTCATCATCTTCTTCATCATTATCTTATTTTTCTTTTTCTAATTTTTCTTTTTCATCATCATCATCAACTTCTTCTTTTTCAACTATTTCTTCTGCCTCATTTTTACTTCTTTATTTTTTCATATTCCTTTTCATCTTATTATTTTTCTTCTTCTTCATCTTATTCTTTATCTTCATTATCATCATGTTCTTCTTATTCTTTTTTCTTCTTAACAACATCATCATAATCATCATTATCATATTCTTATTATTCTTCTTCTTCTACTACTACTACTTATTATTATTATTCTTCTTTTTATTATTATTCTTCTTCTTTATCATCATCATCATAATTAACATCATCAATGTAATCATCATGTTCTTCTTATAATTCTACTTCTTGTTTTTTCTTTTTTTTTCAGCTACTTCATCTTCTACTTCTTCTTCTTGATCATCATCATTTTTTTTTCTTCTACTACTACTACACTTTCTTCTTCTTCTTCATCACCATCATCACCTTTTTATTTTGTCTACTTCTTCATTATCATCATCTTCTTCTTTTCTCCTCATCATTTATCTTCTTCTTTTATTCCTTCTTCTTCTTTATCATCAACATATTCATCATCTTCTTCTTCTACAACTTCTTATTCTTCTTCTTTTTCATCTTCATCATCATCATTGTCATAATTATCATCATCATCTTCTTCTTCTTCTTCATTATCAACATGTTCTTTATCTTCTTTTTATTATTATTATTATTCTTCTTCTTCTTCTTAATCTTCATTTTCCACTTCTATTTCATTTTCTTGTTCTACTACATCATCATCATCATCATCATCATCATCATGATCATATTTTTATTTTTCTTATTCTATTCATCCTCTTCTTCTTCTTCTTCTTCACCTTATTTTTCATATTCATTATCTTGTTCTTCTTCATCTTTGTCTTCTTCTTCTTCTTCTTCATATTCTTCTTCTTTTTCTTCTTTTTCTTCCTATTCTTCTTTTTCATTTTATTTTTCTTCCTTCTCCTCTTTTTTATCTTCATCATCATCTTATTTTTCTTCTTTAGCTTGGATTCTCATTCTTCTTCATTGTCTTCATCTTTTACATCATCCACTTATTCTTTTTTTCATCTTAATATTTATCTTTATCATCTTATTTTTATTATTTTTTTTTCTTTTTTTGGTTTTTATTCTACTTTATCTTTGTCTTATTCATCTTTTTTATATAATTTTCTCTTCTTCTTCTTATTTTTGTTTGTTTTATTATTATAATTATTATTATTATTATATTATTATTCTTCTTCTTCTTCTTTTTCTTCATCTTCTACTTCTACTCATTTTTTCATCTTCTATTTTTCTCTTTATTCTTCTTTTTCTTTTTCTTCTTATCGTTCTCCATAATTTTCTATTTATTCTTCTCCTTCATTTTCTTCTTAGTCTTCTCAATATTTTTCTTCTTCTTTTTTTTCTTATTCTTCTCCTTTTTTTTCTTCATCATCTTCTTCTTCTTCTTTTTCTACTTAATCATCATCATCATCTTTGTGTTGTTCTTATTATTATGATTATAATTATAATTATTATTCTTCTTCTTTCTCTTCTTATTAATCTTATTCTTTTTCTTGTTATTCTATTTGTTCTTATTAGTTTTCTTCAACTTCTTCATCTTATTTTTCTTTTTATCATCATGATCGTCTTCATTTTTTATTTTCTTTTTTCTTCTTCTTTTTATTCTTATTCTTTTTCTTTTTATACATCATCTTCTATTTCTATTTCTTCTTCTGATTATTATTATTATTATTTTTCTTCTTCTTGTTCTTCTTATTCTTATTATTATTATTCTTCTTCTTCTTTTTCTTCTTTCATTACTATTACTACTACTTCTTCTACTTTCTCTTCTTATTTTTCATCTTATTATTCTACTTCTTTTTTGTCTTCTTCATCTTCTTCTTATTTATCATCATCTTCTTGTTTATTCATTTTTATTTTCTTTTTCATCTTTTTTGTCTTCTTCTTCATCATTATATTCATCTTTTTTTTCCTTATTCTTCTTTTTATTCTTTTTCTTTTTATTCTTTCTTCTTCTTTGTCTAGTTCTTCTCCATTTATTCTTCCTCTTCTTCTACTAATTTTTCTTTTATTTATTCTTTATATTCTTCATCTTCTTCTTCTTGTTCTTTTTCTTATTCTTCTTTTTCATCTTCTTCTTATTCTTATTTTTCTTCTTCTTCTTGTTCTTCATCTTCTTTTTTTTCTTTTATTTCTGCTTCTATTTATTATTATTATTCTTCTTCTAATTTACCAGTATCGACTACTTATTTTTATTTTTATTCTTCAACTTATTTTATTTCTTCTTTTTATTTTTCACCTTTTTTTCACCCTCTTCTTCTTTTTCTCATCATCATCATCATCATCATCATCATCATCTTCTTCTTCTTCTTCTTTTCTACTTCTTCTTCTTATTCTTCCTTTCAACTTATCCTTCTACTACTATTACTACTACTACTACTATTGCTTCTTTTTCTTCTTCTTCTTTTTGTCCTCATAATCTTTTTCTTCGACTTCTTCTTTTTCTCTATAGTCAACATCTTCTTTTTTTTTCTTCTTCATTTTCTACTTATTCTTCTTATTCAACTTAATCTTCATCATCATAATGATCTTCGTCATTTTCTTCTTCTTCTTCTTCTTTTCCTTCTTCTTACTCTTCTTCTTTCTCTTCTTTCTTTCTCTTCTTCTTTCTCTTCTTCTTCTTCTTCTTTTCCTTCTTCTTCCTCTTCTTCTTCGTCTTCTTCTTCTTCTTTTCCTTCTTCATCTTATTCTTCTTTTCCTTCTACTTTTTCTTCTTCTTCTTCTTCTTTTTCTTTTTAATCAACAACATTTCTTCTTATTCTTCTTCATATTTTTCTTCTTCTACTAGTACTACTTCTCATTCTTCTTATTTTTCTTTGTTTCCTACTACTACTACTACTTATTCTTCTTCTATGTCTTCTTCTTATTCTTCTTCATTATCTTCATCATCATCTTCTTCTTCTTTATCTTATTCATTATCTTTTTTCTTCTTCTTCTTTCACATCTTCTTCTTCCACATCTTCTTCTTATTATTTATATTTTTTTAATCATCATCATCATCATTTTCTTCTTCTACTTCTACTACTTATTCTTCTTCTTCTACTTCTACTACTTCTTCTTCTTCTTCTTCTCTTTAATATTCATCTTTATTATCTTCATATTTTTCTTCTTCTTTTTTCTTCAACATCATCGTCAGCATCATCTTCTTCTATTTCTTTTTCTTTTACTTCATCATCATCATTATTTGTTTTTCTTTTTCTTATCTTTTTCTTATTCTGATTTTTCAGCTTATTCTACTTCATCTTCATCATTATTATCTTCTTTTTTTTCTTTTTTTTCTTCTTCATCATCTTCTTTTCCTATTTATTCTTGTTCATCATCATCATCATCTTTTTCTTATTTATTATCTTTTTTTTTCATATTCTTTTTCTTATTCTCATTCTTAATCTTTATCATCATCATCTTTCCCTTATCATTATTATTATTATTATTATTCTTCTTCTTCTTCTTTGATTTTTCTTCTACTTTTTCATATTTTTCATCATCATCATTCTTCTTCTTTTTATACTTCTGCTTCTTTTTCTTTTTCTTCTTCTTCACCATCATCTTTTTTGTCTTCTTCTTTTTTTTATTCTTCTTCTTCCTTTTTTTATCCAATATCATCATCATCATATTATTATTATTCATCTAATTCTATTACTACTAATTTTTTTCTTCTACTTTTTTTTCTTCTACTTCTTCATACTCATCATCATATTCTTCTTCTTTTTTCTTCATCTTACTTTTCTTTTTTTTCTTTTAATTCTTGATTTTCATATTTTTCTATTTCTTCTTCGTTATCATCATCTTTTTTTTTTCTTTTTCATCTTCTTTTTCTTCTTCTTTTTCATCAATCATCATCTTCTTCTTCTTCATTATCATCATTCTACTTATTCTAATTTTTATTCTACTTCATCATCATTATCTTGATCTTCTTCTCCTCCTTCTAATACTACTTTACTACTACTTCTTCTTCTTCTTTTTCTTCCTCCCTTACATCGACTTCATTATCATCATCATCATTAGCATAATCTTCATGTTTTTCTTCTTCTTCTTCTTCTTTATATTCATCATCATCATAATCATCTTATTATTCTTCTTCTTCTTGGTACTACTTCTTCTTTTTATTTGTCTTCCTCTTCATAATGATTATCATCATCTTCTTCTTCTTTTTATTCAACTTTTTCTACTTCTTTTTAATCAACTTTTTCTTCAACTACTTA
This sequence comes from Sapria himalayana, assembly GCA_029783825.1. Classification (NCBI taxonomy): domain Eukaryota; kingdom Viridiplantae; phylum Streptophyta; class Magnoliopsida; order Malpighiales; family Rafflesiaceae; genus Sapria; species Sapria himalayana. The sequence goes on from JAREIK010001435.1 coordinate 1,494,104, forward strand.
TTCTTTTGCATTATCCTCAACTACTAATACTACTACTTATCATCATCATCATCATCTTCTTCTTCTTCTTCTTCTTCTTCTTTTTGTTCTTCATCTTCTTCTTATTTTTCTTCTTTATCATCATCATCATCATTATCATCATCATCTTTTTCTTCCTTTTCTTCTACTTTTTTGTCTTTTTCTTCTTCTTCTTCTTCTTTTTCATTTTCTTCTTTTTCTTCATTTTCTTTTTCTTTTCAACTAATTATTTTTCTTCTTCTTCTTCGTCATTTTCTTCTTCTTATCCTTTTTCACCATGATCATGATGATGATCATCATCATCTTCTTCTTTTTTTTTCATTTTTTTATTATTCATATTATTATTATTATTCTTCTTCTTCTTCACTTTCTTCTATTTCTTATTCTTATTCTTCATTTTCTATTACTTTTTTTTAAAGGATGTTTATTAATTATAGCCCTCTTTTTGGCGGAGGAATACCATTTTTACAAACTAGAGTCTATCCTTTAATCCCCTTACACCCTTTACTCATTCCTAACTAACTTAACTTAAGCAATAAAATTTAAATATAAAGAAATATTATGTATACAGACACTTAATTAATTGTGTCTTTTTTTGGTTTAGATGTTCATTCTGTATTTGTCTCTTAATAGACATTTTCCAGCCTTTACTTTGTTCCAGGAGTGCATCCAAGAGGCTTCTTTTGTATGTTCTCTACCACTTAAAAATGTAAGATAGCCTTCACGTGCTCCTCCTTTTGTTTAACTTTAATCTCTCTAAAAATCCAAGAGGCTTCATTTTCTATTACTTCTTTATCATCATCTTCCTCTTTTTATCCTTTTTATTCTTCATCATCTTTGCTTTATTCTTCTTTTGTTTCTCATTTATATTCTTCTTTTTTTTTTCTTCTACTTCTTTTTTATTTTTCTTCTTCTTCTTCTTCAACTTTTTATTTCTTCTTCTTCTTCTTCTTTTAATTCTTCTTATTCTTTTTTATCTTCTTCATCTTCTTTTAATTCTTCTTATTCTTTTTTATCTTCTTCATCTTATTCTTTTTGTTCATCTTTTCATTCTTCTTTGTCTTCTTCTTCTTAATCATCATCATCTTTTTTTTTACTTCTACTACTACTTCTTTTTCTTTTTCTTTTTCTTTTTCTTTTTCTTTTTCATCATCATCTTCTTCTTTATCATTTTTTATTCTTCATTATCATCATCATCATCTTCTTCTTCTTCCTCTTATTCTACTTCAAATTCTTCTTCTTCTTATTTTTCATCATCATCATTGTCATCTTTTTGTTCTTATTCTTCATCTTCTTCTCCTTCATCAACTTCTTATTCTTCTTGTACTGCTACTTCTTCTTATATTTTTCCATCTACTTTTTATTCTTTTTTATTATCATTATCTTATTCATCATCTTCTTCATTATTATCATCATCTTCTTCTTTATCCATTTCTTATTATTCTTCTTTTTTCTACTTTTCTTCATTCTTTTCTACCTTCTATTCTTCTTTTTCATCTTCTTCTTCTTTATTTTCTTCTTTTTCTTATTGTTCATCTTTTTCTACATCATAATCATCATTTTCTTCTTCTTCTTCTTTTACTTATACTACTACTACTTCTTCTTCTTCATTATCTTCTTATTTTTGTTCTTCTTCTTATCTTTAATTTTTTTTCATCATCATCAACATTATATTATTATTCATCATCATCATCATCATCATTTTATTTTTCTTCTTCACCATCATCTTCATCATCATCATGTTCTTATTCTTTTTTTTTCTTGATTTTCTTTTCCTACTTATTTTTCTTTTTCTTTATCATCATCATCATTATTTTCTTTCTTCTTCTTGTGTATCATCATCTTATTCTTCTTCTCTACTTCTTTTTTTTATTCTTCTTATTTTTTTTTCTTCTTTTTATTTTTCTACTTTTTCTTCTTATTTTCATCATCATCATCTTCTTCTTCTTCTAATAATAATCATTTTTTTCATCATCATCATCTTCTTCTTCTTCTTCTTCGTCTAATAATCAATTTCTTCATCATCATTATCATCATCATCATCTTCTTCTTCCTCATCATCTTTTTCTTTTTCTTCATCATCATTATCAATTTTTATTTCTTCTTCTTAATTTTTTTTATATTCCTTGTCTTTTTCTTCTTCTTCTTTTATTATTATTATTATTATTCTTCTTCTTTTTCTTCTTTTTCTTCTAGTTTTTCTTTTTTTTCTTCTTCACCTTCTTCTATATTTCTTTTGGGAACCATATGAGTGAAAGTAACTTAAATGTTTCTTCCTACCTTATGAGTCATTATATACTCTTTCACTTCTCATTGATTACCTATCACCATTCTTCTCATTAACTATGTGATTCTCATGCTAATAGTGAAATAATTAGAAGAACATTCAATATAATATCTGTATCAATCAAAAATTAGCTTTCCTAAGACATGTACAATGTATCGGCTTGTAAAATTATATGTACAATGGATTGCCAACATTGATAAGATTCAAAGGTAGGTTATCATTTTGAGAATTTGAGAATACTTTTCTATATTTCTTCTTCTTCATTTTCTTCTTCTTTGTCTTTATCTTAAGGTTTCATAAAAACCACAAATTATTGTGGTGTATAAGTATATACACTTTTGGCTTTAAAAATAATGTACTCACATAATTAGCTTACTTTTCCTTCAAGTTTTACTTGTATGAACCATATGGGTGAAAATAACTTAAATGATTATTTTTAACCTCGTGAGTCATAATATACTCTTGCACTTCTCATAGATAACCTATCATCATTCTTCGCATGACTATGTGTCTCTCACACTAATGTTGAATCCCTTAGGAGAACATTCTATATAATATTCACCTCATTCAAATGTTAGTTTCTCTAAGGCATGTACAATGGATTAACATGTAAAATCATATGTACAATGAATTCTCAACCATGATAAGCTTCCATGATATCCTATTATTTCAAGAATATGAGTTTCCATAGAAGCTTTTATGTCATGTTGCACTAAAATAATATTTTAAAAATGTCATTTTTTTGAAGTGCATATCCTTAATAATGTTGTTTCAGGTACTCAATCATGTCAAATATAACTTTGTCTTCATGTCGATTATGACTTTGAAGGGACGTAGTTATAATCATGATGTGCATCAAAAGATTATACCCAAAATAAATATTACTTATAGTTACCATACTCGAGTAATGTTTCTTATAATATTATGTATCTAGAAGTTGTAGTGTTGGATAATTATTGAGAAAAAATCAACTTATGATAAATTTTTTATATTGCTCAATTTTTTAGTGAGATAGTATCCCAAAAGTCCATTGGCAAAATTATCTCATTGTCAAAGATCTACAAGTATAAGTATCATACAAATAGTAATGAGAATATTTATCTAGATATTAATCTCATAGGAATTGCAACAACAATTAATTCAATTAATAATGCAAAAATATAATTCTAGTAAATGATATATTTTAGGATTTAAGTATGACTCTTAGATCCTAGGATTTTTCACTTGATTTGTATGATGTGTATTCAAATAATTTGATTTATTTTTGTTTTGAATATAGAATGAATGTTGGATTATTATTAGAATGCCCATTTTTCTTAAAAACATATAAGGTGGTTATTACCATCAAGTACACCTCAATGATGATCTCATCATAGTTGTCCTATCAAAACATTACCATTGAGATAATAAATCATTTCTGTTCGAAGGTCATTCAAAATTCCAAACCTATTAAGCAACTCATTAACAATCCTTGATGGTTACTATATATGTATATTTGTTAACTTGAGCATCATGTGTCAAATTTATGTACTAATATAATGGTGATTTGATTTTAGAATTTTTACATTTCTAATAACATTGAGATTTGAGTATTGATGGATAAAGATATTAGCTGGAACTAAAATTTATAATTTTCACTATGTATCATAGGTTTATAAAAATTGACCATGATGGATGGTGATAGGTATGTAATAGGAAATATTCATATGGTACAATAAGAATGAAGTGATAACTTTTCAAATATTACCATTTCAAATAACACTTTGTGTTAAAATCCAAGAAAAGCCAAAAATACTAATATATTTATGACCAATATATTGTGCATATTCTAGATTAAATTATATTCAAGTGATATATAGGTTAAGTTGAATGTCAATCCAAGAGATTTCACCAAGGTGTGATAGTCTTGTATCAATTATGATGGATAATGATAAGTATGTCATGGGACACATACAATTAGAGTATACTCATATGGTAGTAATTATCTCGCTAATTATTTTATCTTGTATTACCTCTGATAGGTGAGATTCATAAAAGGATATATATTAATTATCATGATTCTTATGAAACTAAAAGTCTAAATATACTTAGTATCATATTATTTTATATCTTTGAGATATTATAGGTCAGAGAATATAAATACTCATTCAAAAGTATCCATCAATAGTAGTTAATATATTACCTAAAAGGAATAGGCATGCAAATGATTTATGAATGAAATGTCATGTAATTTCAACATTGAAATACCAAGAGTGCAACTATGAGGTAATCAAACTTAGTAGTAATTATCCAATGATGACAACCAATTTGAATACCATGAAGGTATAATGACATTTTCACTCATCTATTCATCATCCAATAGACAAATATATCATTGCTTAGATATTAGGAAAATATCACCATAAACAAGAAAGTGAGACAACTAAGAGTTTAAGTATCTTTCTAAAAAGAAAAGTTTATCTACTCAACTCAAGTAGTAATTAGATAATCAAACTACTTACACAATTCGTAGCGACGGGGGATCAATATCTAGGCTTAAGACCACTTTACTACTTGTATGACTCATATACTTGTTGAACTTTATTGGATGATAAATAATCACTTAATGAGTTTTTGGAATTATGTCATAAATGAAACATTTTAGCACAACAAAAAAGTAATAATAATAATATAGTAAAAAACCTTTTAGTAAAAAACCTAAGAACAAGTCATGACTCAAATCCATAAGCAGTCACAATACTATACAACAGGTCATAGCTATAATTATGTCATGATACAATAAAACATAGTTGCAACACTAGACACAAGTTACAACTTAAGTTGAGTCACAACACCATAATTTTATATGATGACTCCAAAGCACATATTCCAGCTTAAGATGAGTCACAATTTCACAATAAACATAAAACTCCAAAGCATAATCTTTAGCCACAACCACACAAAATAAGCTGTGATTCTATTCAGATCATGACTCTAAACTTTACAAGTAATTCTAGCTTTTGTTTAGTGGTTACTTCAAAGAATAGAATTATGACTCTTTTATACATGCAACATCTTTAGAAGAAGTATAAGTCATTTCTAACAAAAATCCATAAAGCTTAATTATCTTCTCACCTATGATTGAGTAGATTAAATATTCTCAATCTTATTAATTTTGATGATTTCTCTATGAAGTATATAATAGATAGAAAAGCCCTTTATTTATGAAGTTTATTAACAATTACTCTACAAAGATTTGGGACACTAACTTAAAAACCAAGGTTAGGGTTTTCAGCTCATTATGGATTTGGACACCATAGTAGAGAGAAAGACCATTAAAAAGATGATTTCTATATGCTTAGATAAAATGAGAGAGTAAAGGCCAGTTTGAAAATTATTATATAACCAATAGATTAGACTTGAGAGCCTGATACAAACTCTCATGTAAGACATCACAGATAAGTTTTGGGAGAAGCTATGCAAATAACTATTAAATTATTCAGCATGTATACTTCTATTACTCTAGATGGTGATGTTTCCAACAATGTTTGGATAGGAAAAAAATATTTTATATGATTAGCCGTGAGTGTTTATTTATAAAGTTTTAGTTCACATCATGAGAAATAATAGATCAAAATAAGATGATTCTTCATGTCCAAGCAACATCATTGGCTACTGGCATAAAGAGTTCAGGTGTGGTGTATGGGACCTGATAGCAAGAAAACATATTTGATAGAGGTCATATGAGTAGTAAGGAGGCTAAACTCATGAAGATTTCTACTCATAAAGACATGGTGTATCTTCCTTCCATATATTAAAAAAATCAAGCGGGAGGAATTTAGTTGGATGATAATATAAAGCCTAATGATTTGCTAGTTGAAGGGGTGAGAGACATTACCAAAGTAGAAATTTTACAAATATCAATTGATCCTAATGATAAATTTCAACTCAAGATGAGGAGATCTTCTAGGTCATACTAGATATCCTCTATATATTGTGATTATATATTACTTAGGAATGATGGCGAGCTCGAGTCATTTCATAAAGGTATTTTTTTTAGCATAAAGATGAATTACACCAAGCTATGTCAAAATAGAATGATCCCATACATACCAACTATACTTATGATCTATTAATACTTATAAGAAAAATATAGATTTTTAAACTAAAATTTAGTGATGTTGATGAAGATGTATGGAATCAACATCACTATATTTTTATACTTTACATGATTCATTCCATACATTTCATAAAGTCAACTTCTTTTTTAGAAAAGAAAGTTGACTTTATTGAGATATTTTCTACTATCATTAAGTTGCCTTCTTTTGAGTCATCATGTGTTTGATTGCTAGCATATATTCAAAAATAAATTAACTCAATATAAAAACAACTTTTTTTCATAGTGACCTTTATGAAACATTTTATATGGAGTAGCTTGAGGAAGTTCAAGAAGAATGAAAGGAATGGATGATATAAAAAGTCAAAAAAAAATGTATAGTCTTATGCAAACCCCAAAGTAATACAATTATCTAAACATTACTTTTAGCATATTTTTTTAAGACCACTGTGTATTTGTTAGTCATTAGTTATGTGATTACCAACTTATACTATTAATGTACATTAATAATATATTAATCATCAACCATTATAAAGCATTTGATAAGATTAAAGAAAAGCAGAGAAAATTTTTTTCTATGAAATATTTAGGACCACTCATATATATATTTTAGGGATGAGCATCATTTTTAGATATGTCTTTCAAATATATATATATATATAGAATTCTCAAAAGGTTTATATGGAGAAGGTTCATCATAAATTTTTATGAAATTGACTAAGTTAGTTAATCCAATTAGCTAAACAATTTAAGTTGAGCACCAGGCACTATCCTAAAATATGAGAAAGAAAAATACATGAGTCATGTTCTCTATGACTCAACTATTAATCACCCTACATAAGTTATGGTTTGTGTGAGACATGATATACCATACATTATCGATATCATTGATTTCTTTCTTTCAAGTCAAAGTAGGTATCACTAGGTGGCAATGATGACTATCTTAAGGTATCTAATATCTTCGATGTACAACTCAACTATCTTCATGCCTTGGATAGCCAAATCTCATTCTTCTCAAATATAGAAATTTTGATATAACTAATGATCTTGACTTAAAGTTTGATCTATGAAGCATGGAGTACTTTCCAACTTTGAGTTTGAGTTGAATATAGCTACTAAATCCTACCAAGAAACATTATGGATTAACCTTTTTTAATGGCCTTGGATATGAATAAATATAAATCTATAATTCAATGTGATAGCCAAAGCGTGATCTATCCGTCCAAAATTGTGTCTTTCAATATAGATTGAAACATTTTGATATACATTATAAATTGTAGCATTTTGATATGCATTATAGATTGAAACAATGGGATAGCCAAAGTTGTTATACCTGAAAAATTACATACAAATAAAAATATCACAAATATGCTCACAAAATGCTTAACTATAGAAAAACTTAATTAATTTACATCATATGCTTTAGTTTATCTTTCCAGCTAGGGCATGGAGAGAGTTTTGGTGAATCTGTCTATGGTGGATAGACTAGTTTAGTCCTGATTTGATTTGTCTTAAATTAAATCATTTGTGCATATTTTGTTATTTATAAAAAATTGAAGGTTTTATTTTATATTCCATTATTACTATGTTTTTAGCCTTTTGTTTTTTTTTTTGTTGCTGTAGTTGTAGGTGGCATGGTTGTCTCCTCTTTCGAAAATACTTGTGAAGTTAATAAAATTTATAGAAGATAATGACAACACTTCTTTTTCCAAGAGATGTGTGACATAGAGGAGGAAAATTTCTCCTTTTCCAAAAGATGTGTTAAATAGAGTTTTGTACAGAAATAATTCGTTTTAAATAAAAAATCCAAAATAAAATGGTAGTTTAAAAAATAATTCCAAACTAATGTGTCTGGAAATAGTGTGGCAATGGCCGTCATTGTAAATGATGACCATTGCCACCATGTTTAAGGTTTTTGAATTTTAAAATGCGGGTTTCAAAGGCCGGCGTTATAGTGCCGGCTATTAAATTTTAAAAATTTTCAAATGCTTCTTTTTCTAATGGCGATGACATAAAATATAACCACTTCTTTTAAGGTTTTTGAATGCGGCTTCCACTTCCATTGTTCACTTCATCTAACAACTCGTCCATATTTTATACCTGAGACAACACCCTTTGCTCTCCTCCATTAAGACCCATGTGTTCTTGTTCTTAAGTTTCTCATCGAGGGCTCCTTCCCATCTTCTTTTTATGCTGATTCTGCTTTGAAAACCATATGAATTCATTGCATTTTGTTGTCGTAGTTATGTTCTTTCTAGATTGTAGCTCACGCTTTATAAAGTAAATATAAAAGAAGAAGAGTTGATGAGCATTAATGAATTCGTATTTCATTTTTCAGAATTTTTGGGAGTTTGGTAGTTGGAAATCATCAAGATGGGTAGAGCGTACAGGTGGCTGAAAGGCTTGTTTGGTATTAAGAAAGAAAAGTAGAGAGAGATCTTCGGGGATAATGTGGATACGATGAGCTCCATGTCAGGCAACAATAGGAAGGAGAAGAAGAGATGGAGTTTTTGGAAATCAACTAGAAATTACCAAGGCCCTGCCAGCCTAGAGATTCTGGTGACCCGTCGTCCGGCGAATATTGCCGGGAGAGATAATGACTAGCTCATATCTTACTTGACAAAGTTGGCGTGAGAATAGAAAAAGCATGCAATTACAGTCGCCGCTACAACTGTAGCTACTACAGATGCTGCCGTAGCAGTGATGCAAACGGCTATGGCAGTGATTAGGCTCACCAGCAGTGGAAGAGGTACTATTCTCATTGGTGGGATGCAATGGTGGGCGGTAATCAGAATTCAATGCATTTTCAAAGGCCATGAGAGAGAAGACATTTGAAAATTTTTAAAATTCAATAGCCAACATTGTGAACGCCGACCTTTGAAACCGGCATTTTAAAATTCAAAAATCTTAAACATGGTGGCAATGGTCATCGTTCACAATGACGACCATTACCATGCTGTTTCCAGATACACTAGTTTAGTAATATTTTTCAAACTAGTTTTTTATTTTTGATTTTATATTTAAAACATATTATTTCCGTACATAACTTTATTAAACAAATACAAAGAGAAGGATAAAAACAACTTCTCTACTAGTGGATGAGCTAGTGCTACATAACGCGAGAGGGTGAAAATTTTTCTTCACCATTCTCATAATGCATTCAATAGACTTAAATGGAGATAATATTATTTTTCCTTTCCTCCTTTTGATGTGGGTCTACAATCAAAAACCGAACTTACACTAAAACATATTCCATCTACAAATAGTTTTTGTTTATGGACAAAACGTATTGTTAGTAAGAATATTTTTCCATTATTTTGTATGAATTATAATGTTACAATAATTATCATGTTGTTGTTATTCACGTTGTCCATGATATTTTCGAATTGATGTTAAAGCTGCCTATAATTTATGGTAAAATCAATAATCAAATATATTGTTATAATTTTAAGCATTGGATCAATTTTTTATGCATTTTATGTTTTGAAAGTTTCTAATTGAGATTTCAAAAATATTAGCTTTGTGTACAATTATATTATAAGCATTACTAAGTCTTTATTATATATTTTGGACTAATTTTTTTTGATATAATGTAAGTAAACTTTTTATGTTTAATTGGAGGAGTTGCATTTAATTTTTACAAGTTTTATAGAGTTTAATTGCATTTATTGATTGTTATTCATTAAGACACTGTTGCAATTAAAAATACCAAAAATTCAAGACTAGAATTGACCAAAAATTAATTCCAATATTATTTAAAAATTGAATTCCAAATATCATTTTGTTAAAAGTTAAATTTGAACATAGTTTATTTTTTTTAGTATGATAAATAAAAAAAACTTATTTTATTTTTTATTTAAAAAGTCTAACTTTTTAAACATAAAATTAATTTGGATTTTGCAAAATATTAATTACATTGCTCCCTAGAAAAAAATACTCCCATCATTTATAAAGATTAGGAATAAAGGATAATCATGCAAAATAAAAAAAAATAAAACCATAATTTCCCACTTCTCCCTAGCCCATGTCGAGATTTCTTGATGTATTATTTCAAGAATTTGATAATTTCCTACCATTTAAATAAAATTATTTTTCTCATGCCAAATATTTGTTTATTATCATTGAATTGAAGATCAATAATTAACATAATTTGGTTATTATCATCTTATAATAAAGTTTGAAATTCTAGAGAATTCAAATAATAAAGTACAATATTTAGTAAACATATTTTAACTGACATACTAATAAAAGATTATAGATTAGTTCAATCTCATGGAAAAAAGGATAGCCACCAGTTAATTGATTTGGCCATAACCAAATTCATAAATCTCCTCACACCTTGCAAACTGAAAATCACATTATCATCATATGACTAACACCACCATAAGTGGCTATGTACTATTTGTTAAAATTGATTTATACTAAAATTCATTTTTTATTTTTATATTTTTTTTTATTTATATCTTTTTCTAGTTTTAAATAAAATATTTTATAGTAAGGTGAATATGCGAAAATATATGTTTTTTATTCTGCACTATATATGATTAGGTGTGTAGAATTTGGCTTATACACAGGTATCAAATGATTAGTTTTTGTGAAATATAAGTATGTTATTCATAATCTAGATAGAGTTGGACAATCTATCGATAAGATTGTAGCACTACATTTTAGAAGGTCTATCTTGATTATGGTGATTGACAAAGTTTTAACTTCTGGTGCTAGTACACTTGAGTGTATTCAATAGGACAAACATGATATAATTATTTTGTACTAACTTGTAAATTAAAATATATTATTATTATTATAAATACTAATACACTTATTCTTAAAATAGTTATTATATGCATGTACTTGTTTTTAGTTGTTTTAATTCATAAAGAGTATAGTCTGGAGATAGATTTAAGAACTCTATAAATTAGATAAGTTTATCAAGTATTTGATAAGAATTGATTGTAAATGAAATATATGTCCTATTATATGGATTGATAATAGCCCCTTTAGGAAGCTTATAAGTTTTGATAATATCAAACAATGCAAATAGATTTCGATCCAATAATTTAAATAAGTTAAGTGAAAAATATCAAAGAAATAGTTAGAGATTGATTAAATTATATTATTAGTGATTTGATACAATCAATAGGTATCTATAATTTTAGTGTTAAGTAACAAAAGACATAAAATATCTTGAATAAATGAGAGTGTGCAATTATTATTCTTTAATGGTATGAAATACAATTAATATATATTATTATATGAAATAATTTATATTGGAATCCTAAGTACTTATTTAGGTTAGGGTCTCTCTTCTAGCATTATCCTAATGTCATAAAAGAAGTATGAAAGATTTTGTTTATTTATTTAGAATATATATGCACATATAATTGGAATAATTTGTTTAATTATAAGCGAATAATTTGATCTTGTCAAATTAATTGCTTTTTATTAAATTGATTTTGATTATATCTCTATATATATATAATACATTAAATCTTTAATAGGATATTTAAAATAATAACAAACCAAAATGCATGATTTTGATTATGAATTAATTATGTGATTTTTTATATTTTAATATATATGAATGGCTCGGCAATGCTACACCACTGTAGTGTGTCTTCTTTGTGAAATGGAGCTAGAAAAGGATTTATGAGAGATGACCACCAAAAGTATTTAATAATAAAATAAAGTTAATTAATGTCGGTTGGCATAGAAAAATTAATGAGGTGTACCCAAATTCTCTCTCTCTCTCTCTCTCTATTTATATATCCATACATTGAATTGTAGTTTTCAATTCACAAGTCACATTTCAAAATCAAACATCAAAGATTTTAATGAACATTACTAGTAAAATGTTCAAATATAATATTAAATCAAGCTAGGTAAGTGGAAGTAATTGTAGTTGACAAAACCTTAAAATTGGATATTTATTACCTCATCATATTATCATCATCAATGCATATTCTAAATATTATCTGGGTCAACAATATATATATATATATATATATATATATATATATATTAGTTGTCCAAAAAATTTGATAATGCCATAAATTGTTATACAAATCTAACTCATGCATATTTTCTTTATTTATTTTTATTTAAATATATAATTGTCTACATATTCTTCTACCACCTCCAAAAAATTTTAATACAAAATTATGGGTGATATCTCTTCTAATTAAATTTGTCTATGATCTCTTCACAAAGCCAAATTATGGGTGATATCTTTCTGATTTTATCATCAATAGGTGAGATGTCTAAATATTTTTCAATCTTGTCATTTCTAAATTTGTACATATAAATTTTCTCACCAGTCCTTCTTAACACAAAATATATGTAATGAATATCTTATGTGTATATTGTAGAGTAAATAATATCCAATCTTATCCTTTCTAAATTTGTACTTGTGAATTTTATGACATCTTCACGATAAGTAAATATATGTTATGAATATCATGTGAATCTCATCCATTTTAAGTTTATCAAATGTTTTGATATATTTCAATGAAATGAAAAAAAATATATTTTAAAAATATTTAGTTTATATAATAAAAGTTAATTTTCATTAATATGATTTATGATTATGTTCAATAACTCTTTTATTTTTGTAATCATGATATCCTCATAGAGGTAGAAATTAGGTCTGGTGACCCTAGCATGGGCCAGCACAATGGCCTCACTTAAGGTGTGCATTTATGTATCATATGATACACCATGACTCATGAAATTGGTCGTGCATGCCAAATTTAGCTAATAAAGTAGTTGGGTCTTGCCATGGGTCAAGTAGAAATTCTAACTTAAGTTGATGCATGTATCTCACATGCCATTAAAAAAAATGCTAGCTTATCAGGTTGGGTTGGATTAAGCCATTGATACCATTCATCCTCGACCATGGCAGCCTTACACCTTCCAAGGCTAGCCTACCTTGTACCATAGCTAGAATAAGCCACCCTAGCACGGCCAATATGCCTCATGCCTAATGCCCAAGATACTAACTTACCTTGTGATAAAAAAAAAATATCTTCGTCCTATGATAGTAAATCTTAGGTTTGAGACTAAAAGATGTCATCACATCAATTTTTGAGGGTAAGATTATTAAATATTAACTTAATCTTACACTAAGTAAGAGCCATGTACATGATATACAATCTTTAATACTTTACTTTTTAATTTTTTATACATATTTGATGACATTGATTTGATGATAGTAACTCACGTTTTACAAACAATCAATTTTTTTCTCTCACATGTGTTATAACTAACATATATTATTTGAACATTAAACATAAATTTAGTATTTTTCTTCTCTTTTCTCAAGTGTTAGTTTATTTGCATTTGGAACATCAATTAATTTATTACTACATTATGGCCATAGTTTTCCCTAGAGCTGCTTGGCAATGAGTGTGATATGTGATCTATGTGCATCTTCTTGGGGTCTAGACTATCAGCTTGGTTATTGTGCCCAAATGATTGATTGATCTCTCCCATTATTTTCGAACAATTCGATTTTGTTTGAAATTCTCTAAATTAAATGGCATATTCAAAAATAAACAAAAAAAAGCAATTCTTGCCATTGCTTATCTATATTATTATTATAGATATATAATAATATATTGCTTATCTATTTCTTATCAATTGATTAAACTTCATCTCCATCACTCTCGAGGTGTCCCGAATGTTCTTGAACCCTAAGTTGCCCTCGTCACATAGCTTGCAAAGGTTCACCATCTCATCCACCTAATGTGCTTCAAATCTCTCTCATGACCACATAAAAACTTAGATATAAGTCTCTCCATTGCCTTGATCACCGTCAGAGAGAGTCTGATTGCCTGAATAAGATAAAGAGGGAGCGAGGTGAGAATGTTCCTGATCAACATGATCTTTCCTCCCTTCGAAAGTAACTTGTTCAACCAACCATCTATATGAGAATGAAACTTCGTTAGGACGTTATCAAAATAGATACTTTTGTTGTGCCTCTTGAAAAGGGGACATCCTAGGTACTTGATGGGGAAGTTGCACTTCTTCATCCCAAGATTATTCTTTAGCTCAACCATCTATTAGGTATAGTTTTATCCTTACAGTAAAAATGGCTCTTTAGAAAGTTAATAGCTTGGCTTGAAATCCACTCGTACCTATGCAGCAACTCCCTCACCTTAATAATGGAGCTTTTTAGCCTATTAGTGAAGATAATGGTGTTGTCCACATAGGTTAGGTGGCTAACTGACACATTACTTCCTGTAAGGTAACTGACTTCCAAGTAGTTCTTCTAGAGACCATTAAGGCTCCTTGAAAGTTACTCCACAATCAAGAAGAAGAGGGCTGGTGACAATGGATCCCTCCTACTAGAGCCACCAAGTGGATTGAAAGGAACCTAATGCCTTTCCATTAATCATAACTGACAATTAGTTATGAGAGGCGCACTTGTCGATCAAGCTATTCCACTCAGTAAAGAATTCAAACTTGGTCAATATCCTACTCAGGTAAGACTAGTCCACCCAATCATATGCTTTCTCCATGTCAAGCTTAATGATCAAGTTGCCCTCCTTGTTCTCCTTGGAAATTAGGTGAGTTATTTTCTATGCCAGAAAAATATTATTACAAATATTCTTCCCTGACACAAAACTAACCCGATTCTTTGATATGTACTTATGGAGAACTATCTTAACCCACACAACCAGCATCTTGGATATAATCTTGTATGATACATTGCAAAGGTTGAGTAGTCTATAGTCCTTCCAATATGCTGGGTTCTCCTTCTTGGGGAATAGGAGATCATGGTGCTATAGAAGTATTTTGGTAGCTCTTCACTCTTGAAGAAGCTAATGCAACCCTCCCACATGTCTTTCTTAACTTTGTCTCAACATGATTAATAAAAGAAAGAGGAAAAGCCATCCATCCCTAGAATGCTATCCAGATTGATAGAAAATAGCACCTCTCCCACCTCCTCTAAGACAGGAGACCTACATAGCTTCAGTCCTTCCTATCCCGAGATAAATATGAAGGATGCAGTCTAGGGTGTCATGCTCCACCTTGGTCTTGGTCAGGAGCCTTCTAAAGTAATCCACACCCTGACTATCTAATTTTACTCTTGTTGGTCAATAGATTTTCCTTGTCAATCCACATCTGGTGGATATGCGACTTGGTGAATCTGTTCTTGACCAATGAGTGGACGAATTTGGTATTCTTGTCACCTTTCCTCTGTCACTTCACCTCTGACTTCTACTTCCAATAGATCTCCTCTCTCACAAGCAGATCATCCAAATTGTGCCTGACATCAGATGATCTTTCTTTGCTATCCTCCATCTTACTGTCGTCCCACTCCCTCTTCGCCTTCATGACAAGATCTTTTTCATTGGAATTATTCTTGAAGATATCCCCAAAAACATTTTTATTCCACGAACAAAGGATCTACTTGAGGCGTAAGTGCTTGAGGGCACACTTCTTCAAACAGACCTCATGTGTGGGGTAGTTCCAGCTGGTCTTCATGACCTTGTGAAAGCCCATGTGCTTTACCCACATATGTTGGAACTTAAATACCATTTGCCTCCATGTCATCTCACTGCTCCACCAAGAGTGGAGCATGATTCGATGAAACCCTATTAAGATGTCGAACTCTCAAGTTATAAAACTTATTATTCCATTCATTATTAATCATGACTCTATCCAGATGTTCTTATATGTTTCGAGTGGACCAGGTAAATTGGGATTCCTTAGACCTCACATCTAAGCGGCCGCAATCCAATAGGCACTAGTTGAAAAGCCTCCATTTCTCTCAGTTTGGGGGGCCTATTCCCCACTTCCTTGTCGTAGCTCGTGGCCGTATTGAAATCTCTCACTACCAACCAAGGAAGGAAAGACTCCTGCAAAAAGCTATGGATATCCTTTCATAGCTCTCTCCTCTTGAGAATACTACATTTTGCGTATACAATAATGAGCCAAAATAATGTTTCCAAAGCTCACTCTAAATGCCAATATGTACCATCTGAATCTTATCCTCTAGGACCTCAACCCCAACATTTTTTTTCTAGAAAATTTAAATCTTACATTTAAGATTACTCCAGACAGAAGCAATGCTTATTTTGATCTTGAACTCTTCTAGTCTATCTGTGTCGAGTAATGGCTAAAGGATGAAAAGAATCACAACCTTGTGAATCTTGCATAAGTTCAGAACTCTCCTTAAAGTGCTCGAGTTTTTTATACCCCTAATGTTCCACGTGAGGATGATCATATTAGTGGGTCAAGGTAGCCTCTCCTGATGGAACTAATCTCATTGTCGGTAAACAAATACCTCATCTCTGCATCTACCTTATCCATCATATCTTTCCACACCCTCGTCTATAATGGTGAAGATGCATGCATGAACATCAATATTCTAAAATGGTGTGCAACAGCTGAATGCCCAATATTCTAAAATGGGCATCACGGGCACATCACAGGCACATCACAATGTGAGGCCCATAGGACCTCCCCATCCACGGAGAGATGCATGGTCTCAGCACAGCTAGAAGGCATGCTCGTAAGGGGCCATGGAGAGAGGCGGCTTGCTTGCCACACCCCCATGACGACCCACTTGTCACTTCCAAATACCTCCCAAAGAAATGGGAGAAATCTCCTAAATATCACTAATCACTCCTGGCTAGAAATCATGACATGAAAAAGAAGAAGTGGGTTCATTCGACGAAAGGCTATTCTTTTCTATCTCCCCAAAATATGTCCCAGGGCATGAGGCCTTGACGATGTCTGACGCACTTCTCTCAATCATCTCTGGTAAGATATTGTCTAGCCACCTGTCTCAAAACTTTGCATGACCAACTTAGTATTTACAGCCACACTTGATGGAGGAGGCTAGTCCATAGAGGGACTGCCTATTATCAGAGAGGGACTATGGATCCTACTCTCACTCCTCAAATGACATATCTCGGCGATCTGCTCGATACTAGTCTTTGGGCTAATGCATGCCTGAAACTCCCAGTATCCATCAAGTGGCCAAAACTTTGCATCGAGATATGATGCCTCACTACTACTCTCTGACACCGTATCTATATTATTTAAAAATTTATCTAAATTAAATTTTCTACTTAGGTTATAGCTTATTTAATTTGGAAAGATTTTACTCAAATATCTAATTTTGATTGGTGAGGTCTGAAGTGATATGATTCTTCACCCAAGGATAATAAGTTTTAGATTTGATATTTTTCAATCATAGCATTTATGATTTATTATGGGAAGGCAATTTAGATTTATCTCTATGTGTGAAAATTCATAAGACTCATACTATTATTCTCATTTTCAAAATATTGATTTTAATTCTTTGATTTACATTTTATCCCATTTTACCATTCTTTTAAATTATAGATATTAAATATCAAGAAGGAAAAATTTTGTATTACTAACAATGCTTAAAAAAAGAAAAAAGCCAAAGTAAAATTCTCAATTTTCTGCACATGTCATGATTTTAAATTTTCAACAATTATAAAAGAGATGGAAAAAGGAAAATTTGAAGAAAAAAAAAACGGGCATGTCTTAGCAATCACCCATAATGCTTACTACAACAAAATAATATTAGCATTTAATTATTAGCTTAAAAATCCTTCTCAAGATATTATGTATTTGTTTTCGATGAGTATCATGGAAAGTTGAAAAAATTATTGGGCATAAGGTAGTGCCATTGCAAAATTTTCAGATAATTGATGCTAGGGATAGTGTGATTTATAATGTGTCTTATAAAATAATAATGAAATTCAATGTGCTTTGTTCTTTCTTGGAAAATTGGATTTGATGTTATATGTATTAAAGCTTGTTTATTACAAAGTTGAGGAGTAGTGAAAGAATAATAAAGTCAAACATTTAATAGTCGACTCATCCAAACTCATGGATAATAGCAACTAAGGAATCAGCTTCAACCAAAGATCTGAAAAATGTGGATTATTCTTTTGATTTCATTGAAACTAAAGTTTCCCCAATAAAAAAGTAAAAACCCCATGGTAGTTTTCTTATAATCATGCCATGAATCTCAATTTGAATCATACAATTCTTTTAAATAGAGTGAGGAATGAGTTGTAATGGTGAATACACAAATTTAAAAAGAGGAAGAGAAAAAAAAATATCTCTTGGATGAAAATTGAGATATTGTAAAGGAATTGTGAGCAGTCTTGATGTGCGGTATGTGAGGCCTAGTTAAAAATTGGCAAGTTTTATAGACCATAAATGTGATGTGAGGTTTGGACCGAGTCAAAATAAAGCAAGTAACTAATAAGTCATCTATATTGGATTATGTCATTTAGTAATTTACCATTATCAACACTTTAGAGATTTTAGGAATTATCAATAAGTTGGAACATTTACACCCAATATAACATGTATCTTCAAGCAGCTAAAAGGTACGATAACATTTAGAAATGGCAATTCCTTGAGTAGACTTGATGATTTCTAGTAGAAGGGAGTATTTTTATAATTCTAAATTTATGAGTTTAAAATTAACTATTTAAAAATCCTTTCAAAGAATCAATTGCTCGAATATTGTCCATTGAATATGATGCCATCAACATATAATACTTTGTGAAAAAAGGTGCAACCTAAATATTTTGTGAAAAAAGAAAATCAGATTTTGTTTGTGTAAACCAAATATGATATGAGCTAAAAATATTTGATTACCATTTTGTAGATGCTTGTTTTAAATCATAGAGATCCTTATGAATACAACTAACCAATTTCTTGTATAGGATTTTCATGAATTGCATTATGGTTTAGTACAGTGGAAAAATAATATTCAAACATTTCTATGGATCTCGTGGATAGTCCAAACCATTCAAATGTATAGAAAAGGAAGGAAATATGATACTTTTATTTAGTTTCAAATCTTACTTAGTGTATGTGACTATATTTGGTGTTGATCTACATAAAATCAAGTGTTCCTAGGCTAGAATACATCTAAT
This sequence comes from Sapria himalayana, assembly GCA_029783825.1. NCBI lineage: Eukaryota > Viridiplantae > Streptophyta > Magnoliopsida > Malpighiales > Rafflesiaceae > Sapria > Sapria himalayana. The sequence goes on from JAREIK010001435.1 coordinate 1,513,440, forward strand.
ATTAATCACATAAAGGTTGAAGATGAAACCTTCAACGAAATTGCTAAAGTTTGAGTCTTAGTGATAACCAAAATCAAACAGTAAGAGGAAAGATGAAAGAGAGTGATAAAAATATTTTTTTTTGAATGATGACTACTTTCTCATCAAGGAAAGATCTCTCTTCAATTAGGGTTTGATTTGTGAATTATAAATAAGACCAAAATATGAAAAGGACTAACATGCACCTCATTAAAGAGGGGGTCTACTACATGCTTCCTAATGTAAGTGGACATGCAGATTGCACTTTTAATGGCTTTAGACCTAAAACAAAGCTCAGTGATATTAATGCTCATCCAAATGGTCATAAAATTCTTCTAATCCCAAGATGCTCTAATTCCATATCATTCACTTTCAATTTGGATCTCATCAAAGTCACTTCCTTCAACTTGGATCTTTATCAAAGACTGTTTTATTTCTCTTTTATATATTCTAAGTGTGTGATCTATTAGGTTTTTGGTTATGTTGGTCATTCAAATCAATCATTGATCTTGAGAAAATCATGAGCATTATATTTAGTAACATATCATGATATCTAATTGATTGGAGAATCAAGAGTTGGATGATAATCATTTTCATTGATAATTTCCATGTAATTGGTTCTTTCATCACATAATATTCCATTTGGTTCATAGTAACTGATATATGTCAATTATTACTAGATTGACTATGTTACATCTAGCCCAAATGATATTTTTCTTGTTTTTGAGATTTTTACTCAATTAGACTTGCCATTGAAGACTCTTCTTCATGATACTTCCACTATGACTAGAGATTCTCAACAATGATCTCAACGGTGGGTCCTGAGTATTCTATCTTTTTGCTAGAAGTGGTGATTCTTTTTTTGGCTACTTAATCATCAATGAATATTTCTTGTTGTACTCAATTGGTGAATATAATGTTGCCAAAGGTTTCTTGTTGTACTCTATCTTTGGAAGGCTCAAATGAAAGAATGCATGTGAAAGGTTTCTTTGAATCTCCTTTAAAGTTTTCCATCCATTCCATCATATGCACAATCACATTGCACATGTCATCTTGCTACTTATTGGAATTCGATGAATTTTCTAATGAGCTAATTATAAAGTATGCTTGCTTCTAGTTCTCACTATATTAACCAAGTCTTCAATCCACTATTTATCTCTATAATACAAACTTTTCTCTACTTTATTATCTCTATTTACCATAGTTTTCTATCATCCATTTGTGATAAATTCATTGAGTTATCCAAATGATTCAGTACTTCTTGTCACTTCAATCTTTGTATGTTTGATCACCTCTTCCAAGATCTTCATAGCTTGATCTTCGAATTTCTCTTGAGTGGTACAAATAATATCTCTTCCATATTGAGATGAACCTCCCACAATACATCAATTTTCTCAATAATAGCTTAATCTTCCTCCTTTTTTCTTTTTATGTATTATTTTTAATGGGTTTCTCACCACTTCCTTTGCTAGGGAAGTACACATGACTTGTAGTTCTAATATCCATCATGCTTCTCTATATTTAACCTCTAATTTTCTTGTTCATAAAATATTTACAATTTCTTTCATATTACCCACTTACCTAGGCAAATATTACTTGAATACTAGTGGCATTCCTTCCTCATGCTTCTCTTCACCTCTTTCCATTACTTTTACATTGGTTTGGGGAAGAATGACACTTCCTACCCAACTTTAGTTGACTTTTCTTCCCCTACAAGAATCTCCTTCTTTTCTCTTTTTAGCCATATCCACACCCTCCAATGTTAGGGGGACATCCATGAGAAAAAATCATCTCACCCCCTTAAATTTAGCAAAGTAAAGTAACGAAAGATGGGTGAATTATTTAGCTAAAAAATTTACCCTCTTGAAAGTAAAGAATGGACTTATCGATAATCTTTTTCACATTGATATTGTAGCCTTTGACTAGGGAAAAGTGTAATATTACCCTATGTATGATCATCCATACATGAAGAATTAGCTACAAAATAGAGCATAAGAAATACAACCAAACATTACTTTCATCCATGAGGTCTCACTGCATTAGTACCCATATGCACTCTTCAATGAAACTCTTCATTTTCCTCTTCTACATGTCAATATTTTGGTGTTAACTTTGTAATTCTATAGTATTTATAAGGATTTGAAGGTCATATCATTCATGGCTCCTTTTAATTCAAATATCTCATTGATGAACTCTTTATTGAATTACACCCAAACACCTCATACATAACAACTCTTGACTTGCTTATCCTTTAAATTGGAGAAAAACTTCCTAATAATGGTTGCATTGCCCCTCTCCATATGTTTGCATAATAAGTCCTAATTTCTTTTCTCAATTATTTATTAGAAAAGCAAAATAAATTCATTGAATTTTTGTTATCCTATAAAAGCTTTTTTTCTCCAACATAAAGGTCATCCTTTTTTTTCTCCATTTCTATAAGGAAAGTCAATTTTGGCATAATGTATTTTGAAATACAATCAGCATCAAATTACCTCTATCAAATTTTTTTGACTTTGCTACTCGAGTTAATCACCTCTTTTCTTTCCCTTAGCTTTGAAATCAAAGTTTTATCATCCATATTTACTCAAATCTTTAAAAATTAGGGTTATAGAGACTTACATTGGAAGAGATGAGAAAACATTTTAGAATTGTCATAAAATTTAGGTTTGGAACTTTATATAGGATTTAGGGTTTGTCGTAGCTAATAAGAAAAATATTGTGACTTTTCACATGTTCATGACATCTAATTTAGAAAGAATATCACAGTTAGGTTTGAATGTCTTAACTTCTTTTGAGTGTAAACATGTAAAACTACTTGGGTTTGTATGTATACATAAATTTAAAATAAATTGTGAAGTCATTTATTAAATAACATAATGCAAAAAAAATTTTGAGTTGCATCCCAAGTAATACTGCATTTAATATCTATAAATATATCTTTATTGAATCTCTAATTTGGTTTGTGATTTTAGTAGTCTAGGTGAGCTTTTCCAAAAATCATTGATCTCATTTCATCTTGGATTATACCTATTTCTTAATGATGTTAAATAGAAGATACCTAACATTCCTTTCTTTCATAAGCTAAAATCTTTCCAAAATGTCTTCTTCAAGATTTAATAATATGTTGTTTTCTTTCCTCTTGGATGAATAGTTTCTAATATCATGACTTTATTTAATATTGTGATGTTATTTTGTTTTATATATTCTAATGGGATTAAAACATTAAAACTTATCACGACATCTTCTTTTGTTGTTTCTTTGAAGAATGCCAAGACTTCTTCCTATTTTTCTCTCTCTTGTATCATGACATTTGGAAATGTTGTGACTTCTTTTTCTTTTTGTATGATAAATATAATGGCCCCTTCAACTTTTATCACAACTTTGTTCATTTTTAATCTGATCATGATATTCATGATCTTTGTAGAAATCATGATTTCCTTATACACTACCACACTAGTGTTTTCATATCTTATTTTTGTTAGTTTCATTTGAGATTCTTCTGCTTCATTAGTCTTCCTTGTCTCCATGAGTAAGGTAAAAGTTTTTTCTACAAATGATGGCTTAATTGTTAGATATTTATTATAGTACTGTAGTGACAACTTCAAAATCACATAGAATAAACTTTAATAATTTTTAACATAAGGTTGATGATATTCATATAAGTCATAGCTTAGACTAAAAAAATACATGCTATTTTGTAGTGAGTTTATTTTTTGCATTTGATATATTTGGTTGAACTAAGTCATCTTTCTAGTTTTTCTGAACTCTCTGTCTTGATAGTACTTTCACAACTTGCTCTCTATTTCTAGGTCTGGAAGTATCAAAAAAGTCAAAAAATGTTCTCATATAAGTATGGTGGCTACAAAATAAAAAAAAACAAACACAATACAAACACAAAAAAAATACTAAGTAATACATGTATCCGATTCAACTACAAATGAAACTATTATTTTCAAGGATAGTTATATCAATTCAATTTAACTAATCAAATTATTTTAAAATATAAATCACTGGTAATGGTACCAATGACTTATTCGATCACTAGTAGTAACTTTTGAAACTTATTAATTTCTAGTAATCATTATTAATGGAATGTTGAATCTCCACAAATATATAAGTCAAACAAGTAATAAAATGGCAGTAGTCTATATATTGATCTCATATGCAAAGAATTAATAGTTTGAGCAATCAATAGTGAATCAATTACTTTTAAGTTGAGTTGATAAACTTTCTATGGTTGATTAACTTTCTTGTATGCTGATACTTACGTAGTATTTTGTTAAAGTTGTGTTTGATCGTTGAATAATGAAGTATCGATTAGTGTGAAATTTTTTAAGTACCCACCTGGCATACAAGGTGGCTATCATCTTTGGAGTATAACTATCAAAGATGATCCCCTCATAGTTGTCCTTTAGCATTTCACTATTAAAGTAACACATCATACCATTCGTGGGTCATTTACATGTCTAATATTTTTAGGCAACTCATCAGCTATATTTGACAATTACTTTGAATGTACAATTATATTTTCCAACCCCTAATGAAGATGCGAAATAATATGATAATAAATATGTTTGCACTTTCAGATTCATAATAATCATACTCATGATAATTAATATATATATTTCTATGAATCTTACTTATAAAAATCATACAAGAGAAGTTGACTCATACGTCTATCACCATCATTAGATTTTCCTCCTCATGTATGAGTCTCATGACTTATTTGTCATTATCTTTCATGAGCAAGACATAGCTACCACACTATGGTAAAACTCCTAGATTAGGCTTTCTCCTCATCTCCCATATTACATGAGGATAGTTCTTCTAAAAAATGCATAATGGATTGGTCATAATTTCATTTGTTTTTAAAATTCATGAGTGTCATACTCATAATGATTAAACTTACCTTAATCTTAGATTTTTTGCACTTTGATATATCTCATATGTTGAGATTAGAAGGACTCTCACAAACTTCTTTCCATACCTAGTAAGTGTGTCTTATGATATATCTATAACCATTTATCATGGCTAACATGTATAAACCTATGGTATAGTAAAAATACCAACTTTTGGTTCTATAACAAATTTATATCCATCAACATTCTACAAGGAAAATTAACCAAAATATTAATCATTTAATAATAGTGTATCATTACATCACTAGTACATAAACCAATCTTAATTATCAATTTTGTCTAAGATTGGGTAATATTTCATATGAAATATATTGTGAAATATATTGTGTGAATTGATGGTTCCAATGCAATCCCAAATAAAAATTTTAGTAACAAAAAACTCAATCAAATTTATTACCTCACCTTGATTTTGACCCTATGCCAAGGTTTGAATCATGCCACTTATGATTTCTTAGTGGTTCTTGGCTCAAAATCTAATTTTCATTTCTACCATTTTGTTTTTATCTAAGTATTACTTAAATAATTTGGGGTATCCATGCAATGCTTTCAATTGGAAGTCATGAAAATGGTTTGAAGTTGTTAATTTCTTATCTCTTTGGATCTTCTCTAAAGTATCAAAGTCATAGTATAAATGAATTCTATGACTTAGGTAACTTTCTTATGAAACATAATATCTTGACACTAGCTATAGTCACTACTAAGAAAATTTCTCATTGTAATCCAAACTCCTAGAACTAGGATTGGTTGTGGCTTTGATAAATTCTTTCTAGAACAAAGGGGCATGATTTGTAAAAAGGCCATGACTATAGTAAATTCTCTTTGGAATGAAATATCATGACAAAAATATATCATGACTCAATATATTTAGGTTTTTTACTCTATAACAAATAAGTCATGACATTGGAATTTGCTATAACTAATTGTAATGGTCGGATACTTGGTTATCATGACATATCAGGTTATGTCAAACTGAAGATAGAATTATAACATACAAAGATTATAATGATTAATTTTCTAGAGTCATGACCAAGAAAAGATTCCATAACTATTCAATAAGATGGTAGAATGTGAAATAAGTCATGATATAGAAAATGTCAACACTACATTGCTTCTCTCTCCCCACCAAGCTTCTATTCCACCAAGTCTAATAATTTACACCAAAATAAATACAATTTCACTAATATTCATCAAAATCCATTAAAACATAAAGTTAAGGATATATCTATGATAAAAAGTAAAATTAAGTACAAAAACACCAACAATTACATTTCAAATCACCCAAAACATTGGTACGTGTAATCCTAAACAACTACACCAAAAACATATTATGACTTTGTTATAGTGTTAAAACTTATTATTTATAATATAGTACCAAAATGTTTATTTTATGATTATATGTTCAATAGAATTCATATAGTATATGGGTCATATTGTTAGTGTATGCCCTAAATGCTAATCATTAGAATTTTTTTTGGAGATTTTTGTATCATATCTTATCCAAAAAGGTATCATTTTATGATTATTATATTTATTTAGATCTGTGCAAATATTAGATGAATATAATAAATCATTAGAGTGATATATTCTATGGAATACTACTCTAAAGTGTCCTTATTCAAATATTAATATTCTAGGGTTTTATTAATACATTGAGACTAGTATGTAGTTTAACTAATATAAGATATTAAGTTAACACATGAGTATATGTTGGAGATAATATACTAAGCTAAACCACTTTGAGATTGTTGCATGAATTGTTATATAAGTATCATACACATTCTCATAGTGACTATTATTATGAACTATCCTTTGACCTGAAGTCACTATGGTTCCTTACATAGAGATTGGTTATAAAGCCATGTATTTGGTATATAATAAATTATGCAGAGGGATGTGATTGATGTAGATAGAATTTATCCCTTCTATATAATGGAAGTGATATCAGTTTGCCCCTTGATTGAGCAAAACTACTAAAATGCATGACCATGTTCAAACACAACAAGAAAATATTGATTTAGTTAGGGATCAATCCCTAGCTAAATTGTGAGGAATTAGCTAGGGAATAGCAAGAGATTTATGTTTTTTCATTAAAATAAAAATTTTTAACGGATTAGCGATGGAATAATTTCATAAATTCCGCATCAAAAAAAGTAGGGAATTTAGCAATGGATTTGTTATGGACTGGTGACGGAATATTTTTATAAATTCTGCTCAAGAAAAGTGGGAAATTTAGCAACAGAATATTTTCATAAATTCCACTCAAGAAAAGCGGGGAATTTAGTGACGGTTTTAGCGACGGAATTTTCCTAGCTAATAAAATCTAGAATTTAGCGATGGAATTTCCCTAGCTATTAAAATTTAATATTTAGTGATTGATTTAGCAATGGATTAAGCGACGAAATTTTTCTAGCTAATAAAAAACAGAATTTAGCAATAGATTTAACATAATCAAAATCATGTCAACCCCTTCCATGAAGAGACTTATGAGAGATTTCAAGAGACTCCAGTAAGATCCCCCTACAGGGATCAGCAGTGCTCCTCAAGACAATAACATCATGCTCCAGAATGCCATCATTGTTGGGTACCGTAATAATCTCTTTTCATCTTTTCCTGAAAGCTTCGTTTTCTTGTTGTCCATCTTGTTTACAATTAACTTTTTAATGTGTTTGGCCCATTTTCTTTGGCAGGCCTGATGATACACTATGGGATGGGGCAATCGGTTCCTTCTTTACTTTTGATTCTTGTTTGTTATGCGCTAGCTATTTTGCATTACAACTAATAATTCTAAATTATGAGTTGAATCGTTACTTTTGAATGCATGTTTCTAATGTATACACCATTATTTCCATACTCACGGACTTGTCACAATAAGTACTTGATTTAGTGCCCGAATTGCAATTGATCATTCCTGATTCATCTTGACCTAAAATGGTCATTGTTCCTCGAAGCATTCTTATCTTCTTCTCTTGTCCAAAGTTGTATAATCAGAATGCGATGTCATTTCCGAGGGTAAAAAAATAATTGATTTTATAGATAAACTGCTTCACTTCCCAACTTTTTTTTTTTGATAAGTACTTCACTTCCCAACTTGATTGTAGCATAATACGTCATCCCAATATGTCGCTATTCTTTCATAATAAAATTTTTCCAAGGAAATCCTTGCATGGTTGTCATTTGAGGCTTTAAAGAATTGTAGTATGTTTATAATGGTTCAAATTGAGTTGATAGAAGGATGGAGAAGAAACAGTTCAACTGTTCCTGTTTCGTTTACAATGATTCCTCTTTATCTGATTGTTCAGGCACATTCAAATTGCCCCTGCAATTTTTATAAGAATATCCAAATAAACCTCCAACAGTCTGTTTTGTCTCACTGATGTTTCACCCAAATAGTATGTTATTCCATTCATTGTTACTTGCACAATGTAATTTTAACTTCTATATTACAATTAAAGAAATTATCTTTTAATTTTAAACATTTATAATTTTTCATAGTATAATTATAATTTTATTTTTCTTTTAAAATATTACAATTATTTTATAATAGTGAGCAGTAAGTATTCTTTATTTATTTTTTTTATATCATATAAATAATATATCATGTTAGAATTAAAACTATATTATTGATTATGACTATGAGTACTCAATGTTGATGGATGAATATTTTAGTTGGTTTCTATGGACTTGTTGAGTATATTGATTGAGTGTGTGTGTGTGTGTGTGTGTGTGTGTGTGTGTGTGTGTGTGTGTGTTTGAGTTAGTTTTTTTTCTAATATAAAGTAAATAAAAAATAAACTAAAAATTTTATAAACTAAAAAAATAAAAAATAGGTAATATGAAATAATATAAACTTAAATATAGAATAAATCTGATTGAAAAGTCTGAAATTGAGTCATATATTAGTCATATAAGTCTACCTCGGCTTTTGCATATAACAAATATAATAATAGATGAATATTTGTAGTATGAATTTATTTTAAGATAATTAAAAATAAAAATTAAAAAAATGTTAATAAAAAAATATATATTATAAAAAAATATCTACTTGTCAGAATACTGATGGTATTAGATAATCTTAGGAGATAATTCAAACAATGCATAAATATATATGATCCATTGAATCTTAGATAAATTTAAAGAACATGAGCGGTAAAATTTTTGAATATGGATAACCCTCATATTATTTTATCCATTTCATTTATAATTATTAAATTGTAAGAAAAAGCATGATTAAGTATATTGCTAATGTATATTTTTTTATTAAATTTTTAAAATGGTAAAACAAATAAAAATTAATAATCTTAAGAGTGTAAAGTGGAGTGGTCTATGAAGATAATGTATTCACATACATCATCAAAAATGATTAGAATTTGGGTCCTTTTTTAATCACTCATATTTTCAAAGCCTTAATTACTTTTGCATTATTAAAAAAAATCAAAAAAAATATAATACATAAATGTCATGCATAAACATGTTTTTATGCATACCAAATATGCATAAATATGTTTTTGTGCATACCATCTATGCATAAACTTGTTTTTATGCATACCAAGGTATGCATAAACATCTTTTTATTCATACCAGCTATGCATGAACTTGTTTTTCTGCATTCCAAGTTATGCACAAACTTGTTTTTTTGCATAACGAGCTGTTTGCATAAAACTCAGCTTATGCATATTTCAGGATGCAAAAAAAAACTTGTTTATGCATAGTTTGATATGCATAAAAATTCATTATGCACATAAAAATTTTTTATGCACATAAGCACATAAATGAATTTTTATGCCCAAATGAGTCATGGTTGTAAATGAATTTTTATGTGCATTAGTTTTTATGCATAAAAATTTATAATGCAGAAATGCAAAAACTTGTTTACTCATAAATGAGTTTTTATGCATGCCAAACTATGCATAAACTTGATTTTATGCATAAATGAGTTGTGCAATCCAAACTTTGTATAAACTTGATTTTATGCATAATTGAGTTTATGCATAAATGAATTTGTGTTTATGCATAAACATGAATATAAATGAGTTAACGCATAAATGAGTTTGTGTTTATGCATAAACATGAATATAAATGAGTTAACGCATAAATGCATATGGTGTCATGCATAAACTCATTTTTATGCATATCTATGCATAAACTTGTTATGCACATTAACTTGTTATGCTTTAATGCATAAAAGGGTTTATGTGCATAACATGTTTTATGCGTGACAGCTCATTATGCAAAAATGCAAAAACTAGTTTAGGTATATATGAGTTTTTATGTGTACTTAACTTTGCATAAACTTGGCTTATGCATAAATGCATAAGCTCATCATGCATAAACTCCTTTTTATGCATAAACATGCATAAATGCATAATTGAGCTTATCCATAAATTGCTTTATGCATCAAAACAAGTTTGTTCATAAATTCAAGCATTACATTTTATTGAATTTTTTTAATAATGCAAGGGTAATTTAATTATGTGTTTGGGATCTGGTTGCTCAAAAATAGACATAAATCATAATTATTTTTGATGAGTCCCTAAATATTAAATTAAAATAATAAGGGGTTTAAAATATAATTATTTTTGATTTTTTTTATGATGATATTGCCATATTTGAGTGTTTGTTGAGTGTTTTTAGAAAATAAAAGATGCAAAATAAAATATTTAACATAATATTAAATAATGTATCAAATAATAGTATTGGTATAAATATGTTTGTAAAAATTATTTAATATGATTTCTTAGATAAAATATTTTATATTTTATATATCTGTCACATGATAAATTAAATAATTAATAGGAATAGTTTCTTAGGTAAGAATGTCATGTCATAATTATCCCTTTATATAATTATTCCAAAAAATATAGGATTTCATGAGATTTTTTATTTTTATCATGTTGTCATAAAATTGTCTGTTGAATGTCTTTAGGAAATATGAAATATAAAATAAAATATAAAGTATAATATTAATAATATATCAAATAATGGTATTATTATAAGCATGTTCGTAAGAATCATTAAACCAAAAGAGTCTTATTTTAATGACTTTCAAGTAAAAATAACAAAACAAAAGCATTGAAAAATAATTATCAAATTACTTAACTATTATGTTGGTTATTATTCAAGTAGTAAATAATTATGTTCTTGTTGTTAATATAATATCTTTTGTGATTTTTCTATATATAGAATCAATGCTAGAGGTGTCAATCGGGCCGGGCCGGCTCGGCCCGGCATAGAAATTTTTCATGCCCGGGCTCTTGTCTTGCCCGACCACGTCATGATTGTGTCGTGTCGTGCCGAGTCCAACCGGACCTTGTGTCGTGCCTGGCCCTGCATGGTATCGTGGCCCGTTGGCACAATACCATGCCAAAATCAATTTTTTTAAAAAAAATTAGGGTTCGAGTGCTCCCTAATCTTGAGTATTTTAAAATTAGGGTTTCGGGCACACAGAAATCTTAATTTTTTTAATTAGGGTTTCGGGTGCGTCGAAACCCTAATTTTTAAAAATTAGGGGTTCGGAGCGACGGCGCGCGCCGAAACCCTAATTTTTTTAAAATTTAAGGTTCGTCCCGACCGGGCCGAACCCGGCGGATCGTGCCATGGGCCCGTGCCAGGCTGAACCCCACAAAACCGTGTCGGGCCAGGCACAACACGGTACAGTAACCATGTCGTGCCTGACCTAGCATGAAAGCACGGTCGGGCCAGAAAAAAAAGGATCTGCCGGCCTGGCACGTCCCGTTTGACACATCTAATCAGTGCACATGGGCAACCAAATTTGATAGAAAGATAAAGTCATTATGAGAGATTAAAGCTGCTAAATGATATTCTGATTTTGTCCATAAATTGAAGAATATTAAAGAAATACCTGATTTTATATCTGAGGATAACTGGTCCGAGTGGCTTAAGTATTGGGAGAGCCATATATTAAGAAAAAATTAGATATTGCTAGCAAAAATCGATGAAGTGAGGTAGTTGGACTAAGTACAGGAATTTGTCGACACACAGGAGGATCAAAGTCGAGCATTGAGCATGCTCGAGATTTGGTATAATTTTAAAATTTTAAACATTTATAAATTTTGTGGCTGTCCAATAAATCAAATCAAATTTCTAATAGTCCAATAAATCAAATCTCTGCATGGTTTTATTAATTTTGTTAAATTTTTTGATCATTTGTATTTTTATGACTTAATAAAAACATATTCTAGGCTGGATAATTAAGTAGAGATCCAAAATTTTATGAGATTTTTAGAAAGATGCATGTGATGAAATTGGATGTTCAGTTTGTTGACAACAAGTCTCAGATGATTGCGGTAAGAATTTATTAAATTAATAAGATTTTATAAAACTACAGTACATTTTGAAAATTATTTAGAATGCAAATATTTATTTTATTTTTGTATATCAAGAATAGTTTTTTTCTCTATTTTATCTCATGACCTAATAGAGGAACATGTGACAGCTGTTCATCAACAAGTTGAGGGTTCTATGGATCTTTAACATGTGACTATGATCCTATTTATTTGGAGACCATAAGAGGTCGTAAGAAGCAGTGAGTGTACAGAATCGGCTCTAAGGGAGTGTCATTTTGTTGTAGCATTCGTGCTTCTAATTCTTCTATCTCAACAATGGTGGATGAGGCGATCGAACAACAAGTAATGGAAACAAATGAACGTATTGTAGTTATAGATATCGAAATGAAAAAGAATGATGAGTAGATATCTCATTTGAAAGAAGAAATATAAGAAATTAAAGAACAGAAGTATGAGCATATATCTCATTTGAAGGAAAAAAATATATATGAAAATAGAATAAAAGGATGAGCAGTATACTAATTTGATGGAAGAAATGCAAGAAATTAAAGAAATGAACGATGAGATGAAAGAAATTAAGAATGTAATGTAACAGAAGATGTCCTATATGGAATCACAATTAGCGGCATTGGCGCAATAGATAGCATTCCGAGATCCAACTACGAAACCTTGCATGAGAGGCTAGCATTATGTGAGGCACACAAAAAAATTCTGATTCAAAGCATTCAGACATTGCCACTGTCCTTCCAATGCATGGGTCCCATATATACCGATTTCAGTTTTATCAAAAAGAGGGATAACTTATTTTATCTTTATTATTTCTAAAACATTTTATTTTTGCACTCTCTTTCTCTCTAAACATAATTGATGGACAACTTTTGGATTTTTGTTGAAACTGTATGACAATCAACTTTAATTTGTGTTTGACCTTGTTTACAATAATTGGTTTTTATATATCTGTGAATATGTTTTTGTGTCTAAATTTTTTGGGTAGAGTTTTAGCCTATTATAGGTATGTAAAAGCCTATATTCAACAGCGGAAGCAGTGGCAGTGGCAGCAATGGAAGCGGTGCCAGCGGCAGCATCAGCGCTGCCAGTGGGAGCAGCGGTAGTGACTACAACTGTGACAGTAGTGACAGCGGCTGCAGCGGAGGCAGCAGCGGCATCAGCGGCAGTAGCGGCTACTGCAGAAGAGGCAGCAGCAGCAATGGCTGTAGTGGAGGTAGCATCGGCTTCAGCTGCATCAATGGTAGCGACGATAGCGAAGGCAGCGGCATCAACGGCAGTGGCGGAAGCTGAGGCAACGGCTTCATCAGTGACAGCGGTGGTAGTAGAGAAAGCGGGGGCATTAGTGGCAGCGGCGGCTATAGCGGCAACAGTGGTAGCATTGACAGTGATGGTAGATGCGGCAGCGATGGTAGCGGCCACAGTGGCGGTGGAAATGACAATAGCGGTAGCACTGGTAGCGGTGACAGTAGCGGTAGCCATTGCAGCATCGACAACGGTGGCAGCACCAGATGTAGCGGTAGCAACAGTAGCACTGAAAGCAGTGGTAGCACCGGCAGTAGCGGTAGCAGTGGCAGCATCGACAGCACCGGTAGTAGCAGTGGCTATAGCAGCTGCTGCAATAGCAGCGACAGTGGCAGTGACAGTGACAGCTGCAACGGTAGCAACAGTAGTGGCAAGAATAGCAATGATAGTGGGAGCAGCAACGATAGTGGGAGCAGCAGCAACGGCAACAAATGTGGTATATACGTATGTATATAGTCAGTATATACGTACATATAATACTGTGGTATTTTATGTACATATATACTGAGTATATATGTTCTCAGTATATATGTATGCATAATACTACAGTTTATATGTACATATACGGCAGTAATATATGTACGAGTGAAATGCTAGTATATATGTAAATATTTACTGCAATAATATATATTTATCAAAACATAGTTTTTTTTTTTATTTTGATTTGATTAAGTGGTTTAAATTTCTTAAAGATATGGTACCGCATTGTTTCACATACGAATCTTGTATGGGTGAAGAGATTTTTCAACATACATGATGCACCGTAACTCATACAGCTTTTTCACAACAGAAAGTTGGTGATCTGAGGAGCAGATGGAAAGAATGCAATGTCGATACTTGGATAGATTATATTTTATGCACTGTCGATAGATCCATTGATTAATAAGAAGTAATATAATTTTATTATTTTTTTGTTTTAGTTATTTAAAATATTGTATTAGAATAAGTTATTAAATGAATTTTTTTGTTTAATTTAAAATTTACATTTATAGTTTCTATTTTTATTCAATTTAATTTAAAAATATTAAATTATTTAATTAAATTTTTATTGAAGCTGTAGCAGCGGTGGCAGTGGAGGTAGCGACAGCATCAGCGGTAGCACCGGCAGCAGCAGCAACATCACCAGTAGCACCGACAGTGGTAGAGGCAGTAGCAGTAGTTGCGGCAAGAGCGACAGCGATAGTAGGAGCAGCAGCAATGGCAATAAATGTAGTATATACATACGTATATAGTCAGGTATACATACATATAATACTGTAGTATTTTATGTACATATATACTGAGTATATATGTACTCAGTATATATACACACATAATACTGAAGTTTATATGTATATATAATGCAGTAATATATGTACGAATGAAATACTAGTATATATGTACATATTTACTGCAGTAATATATATTTATCAAAACATAATATTTTTTTATTTATTTTGATTTGATTGAGTAGTTTACATTTCGCACAGATATGATACCACATTTTTCCCATACGAAGCTTGTATAAGTGAATAGATTTTTCAATAGACATGAAGCACTGTGACTCGGACAGCTTTTTTCGTAGTAAAAAATTGGTGATCAGAGGAGCAGAAAGAGAGAAAGCAATGTAAATGCATGGATAGATTATACTTTATGCACTATCAGTAGATACATTGATTAATAAGATATAATATAATTTTGTTATTTTTTTATTTTAGTTATTTAAAATATTGCATTAAAATAAGTTATTAAATGATTTTTTTGTTTAATTTAAAATTTTCATTTATAGTTTCTGTTTTTATTCAATTTAATATAAAAATATTTAATTATTTAATTAAATTTTTGTTGAAGCTATATGAAAATCTACTTTAATTTGTGTTTGTTCATGTCTATAATAACTATTTTTATATATGTGTGAATATGTTTGTCTTTGAATTTTTTTGGGTAGAGTTTTAGCATATGATAAGTATGTAAAAGTCTATTATCAGTAACAGTAGTAGCGTCAGCGACGATAGCAGCGGTAGTGATGGTAGTCGCAGTGAAGGCATCGGCGATAGCGGCAGCAGTGGCATCGGCGGGAGCGGTGGCAACGGAGGCAGCGGCCGTGGCTGCGGCGACTGCGGCACCGGCAGAACCAGAAGAAGCAGCAAAGGTGGCAGCGGTGGTAGTGGCGGCAATAGCAATGGCGGCGGTGGCGGTAACAGTGGTGGAAATAATGGTAACGGCAGCCTCGGTAGGAGTGGCAGTTGCAGCAGGAGCAACAGCAAAAACAACAAATGCGGTATATATGTATGAATAAAGTCAGTATATACGTGCATATAATACTATAGTATTTTATGTACGTGTATACCGAGTATATTTATACTCAGTATATATGTACACATAATACTATATTTTTTATGTACATATACTGCATTAATATATGTGCGAGTGAAATGTTAGTATATATTTACATATATACTACATAATTATATATTTATCAAAACATAACTTTTTTTTATTTGAATTTGACTGAGTTGTTTATTTTTCTTACAGATATGATACCGTATTATTTCTCATACAAAGCTTGTATAAGTGATGGAATTTTTCACTAGACATTACGTGTCGTGACTCGGACAGCTTTGTCATAGTAGAAAAATAGTGATCAGAGGAGCAGAGAGAGAAAAGCAACATCAATGAATAGATATATTATAATTTATGCACTGTCAGTGGATACATTGATGAATAAGATGTAATAAAATTTTGTTATTTTTTTGTTTCAAAAAATGTAAAATATTGAATTAGAATAAGTTATTAAATGATTTTATTTTTTATTTATTATAAATTATTTATAATTTCATTTTTTTTATTCAATTTGATTTAAAAATATTAAATTATTTAATTAAAAAAATTAAATTATGAAAATAATTTTGAAATTAAAATAGCTAGAAAAAAATATTTTGCTAAATTAGCAAGTGAAAATCTATTGCTAAATTAGTTAGGGAAAATTCCCTAGTTAATTTAGCAATGGAAATCTTTATTTTAGCAATCAATTTTTCCCTCGCTAAATTTATTTAACTATGGACTATTCCCATCACTAAAATTTAGCGATTAGTATTTTAGCTTGGAAACTCTTCCATCGTTATTTTCATTTAGTGATGGAAAATCCATTTATCTTGCTAATTTAACTAGGGAATTTGTCTTTTTTAGCAAGGAATTTTCCGTCGCTAAATTTTTAGCTAGGGACAATTTTCCTCGCTAAATTTTAGCGACCAACCCTTTAGATAAGGAATCGATCCGTCTTTAATCCATCGCTATATCCCATTTAGCGATGAAAAATACTCATTTAGCTAGGGAATTGTCCCTAGCTATATGTGATTTTTCTTATAGTGAAATAAGTCAATATGAGATATTAAGATTATTTCTTTAAGTCAGTCTACTCAAAGATCAAAAAACATATAGATTGATGTGAGGATGATAATCTAGATATCATGGATAAAAGGACTAAGTCATACAACAAAATAAGTCATGAAAATAGGTTAAGTCGAATTTGTTATATTCTTGTCACTTGGGCAGATGTTAGGACCTTTACAACGAGCTCAAACTTAAAGTTCATATTTGAGGGATCTGATTAAATAGCAAATCATCCTTTAAAATGGAAACTAGTTTTGTGCACATAAGATGAGTAACAACAAAGATACGTTCATGTGGATACCACTAGAGGCACAAAAGCTTGACTATACTAGGATTCGATGAACTATTCAGAATCAAAAATTTTCTATGTTAAAAGAACTAACAATCTTGTCCAACATTTAATTGTATTCACTTGGATCACTAGTGGGTTCCTAGTCCACTACATAATTCTGATATTAAATTTACCTAGGTCCCAACACATATAAGTAATATAATGGTCCTAAATTTAAATATTAAATCCATAAGAATTGTATAGGTAATTTGACCAAAAAGTAGTGAATTAAATACTACCAGAGTTGAGAAGATAAATTGAGTATTAGATAGATACTTAGACTCAAGAGGTAATTTATTTTCTTGAATATAATGAGTTTTTTAATATTGTAGCAATATCATGCTTGATTATTGCTTGTATGGTCGGATGATATAGATTTTTTCTTGCCCACATGTCATATGTTTGACACTATATGTACCATTTTTTTTGGGTAATTTAGCATTAAAGTATTGATTTGTTTGCATATATTTGAGCTTTAAATGGATAGATTTTATTAAACGACTATTCTGATAGAATTTGATAAATATTATTGAATTTGTACTTATTTTGGGTAAAATTAATTTACTTGGTGGAGTGAAGACTTGGATGTAAGAAAAATAATAGTCAACCATGAAATTTATCATGTTATAAATTGGTTACACTTTACATAAGCATATGAAGTAATTGTGATATTCTTTCTTTATCATAACTCTACAAAATAAGTAATGGAAACCTTTGTACATCAAAAATTTACTAGCAAGTTTTCATAATCTTTTTAACTATTTAATATTATCTTTGTGGATGAGATATCTTCATAGAGTCACAGTCATGCTATCTTGATAACACAAATATGGTCAAAACTTTATTTTCATGCAATAGTTGCATAGCATCCCAATGGTACAAGAAGTCATGATATTTTTTTAGTATTGTGGCTTATTCAATGAAGAGTTAAAACACAAATTAATTTTTTGTCACTGTAATATTTTTTGCTACAACTTTGTGTTCCTTAGAATATTTACTCTCATCATGGAGTTTTCACTACAACCACTTTGTGCTCTAGATTGGAATTACCGAATTCTTGATCATTCCTAGTACTATAACTTTGTGTTCTAGAGAATAGATATATCAATCATGATTATTCCCAAAGTCATGACATTGTATTCAAGAAAGAAATTATCTTAATTGTGGCATTTATTACTATGTTGACTTAGTGAGGGTGCAAAAACTATTATTATTAACACAATCACAAAACTTTATTGGATGAGGATCTCTCATCCAATTTAGCTTCGCAAATATATGGGTTATACATGTAACAAAGTGAACATGGAATGTATAGAAAATTTGATTGACTAATATTGAGCAAATTGATGCTCAAGTTGAATAGATATATTTGGTCTCTAAATAGAAACTTAGGCTCTAGGATTGACTCATGACTTTTTTCCTAATGATATTTTTCTTATATTTGATCAATATCATGTTCAGTTATTAGATAAAAAGTAGATTAGAATGAAATATCTTTATACCCTCTTGGCATACAAAGTAAAAATCATCATTGGTCTATCACTATAAGAGATGATTCTCTCATAGTTGTTTCCTTTGTATTTCATCACTAAAGTCACACATTTTTTAGTGCAAGAGTTATTTATACAATTATGCCATTTAGGCAATATGCCAACTATCTTTGATACTTTATGTGAATATGTACTTCTATTCTCTCATCTTTAATTGTTTTAAATACATGAGATAATAAAGTACTAGATGTATTTATTCTTTCAACTTCATAAGCATTATACTCATGATAATTAACACACATCCTCCTATGAATCTTACTTATGAAAGTTATATAAGAGGAAATTACTTGCAGGGTTATCACCATCATACTAGTCTCCTCTACTTCCATGAGTCCCAAGACATACCTATCATTATATTCCATAGTTTGTACATAATTATCATACTATGGTGAAACTCCTATATTAGACATTATTACTATGGTGAAACTTCTAGATAGTACATAATATATTGGTCACAAATAAGTTCATGTTTTTGACTTTATAAGTATCATACTCATAATGATTAAACTTATGTCAACTTTGGATCTTTACATATTGATTTATTTCACGTGTAATATTAAAAGGGTTGTCACTTTTTTTATCATACCACATGGATATATCTAGTGACTTACCTATCAAAATCTATATGTTTTAATTTGAAAGTCATGCATAAACCTACATATTCATGAAAATTTTAAGTTTTAATTCTAATTTGCATCTATATTCATTAATATCCAAACACCAATATAAACACAAACATAAACTACTAGAATCATTAATTTTGTACAACACAAGTACATTCACAAATCCTAGATTTCAATTTAGTAGGACATTGAAGAAGAAATGATATGACTTATGTTGAGAGATATCTTTTAGATTCAAGAGTTCGTAGTGAATCCCCAAGTTAAAATCTAAGTATATAATTTTAATTTTAAATTAAGGATTACTTGCATTCGCTTTGGATTTTCCTAAATGGGGGGTCATAATCAAGTGGCCTAGGGTTCTTGGCATGCATGTTTCATGTTTTCCCCTTTTCTCCTTTTTTTTTACTTTTTACCTTTTTTTATAAGTGCCACTTTTATACTTAGGAGATCTGTGTTATATTTTAATTTTAAAGTCATGACACATACTTGAGGTCATGATTTTATTATCTCTTTGAATCTTTTTTGAAATTTTGATGTCATGGCTACAATAGATGTCGCAACTCAAGTAACTTTTTTTTGGAGCTTGTGTAATACAAAGTCATAACATTAGAATTAGCCAAGTATTTGGTCTTGGTTTTCTAAGCAAATTGTCACAGCATTGAAATTTTTATAACAATAACAATTACTCTCTACAATACAAAGTTTTAACTCTAAAATTGGTCATGACTTTGGTCTTAGTTTTCTAAGCAAAAAGTCACGATACTAAACATGGTCATAACTTTGATATTTTCTCTCTAGAGTACTAAGACATGACATTGGAAAATATACTAGTGAATTAGATACTATCTAGAATAAAAATTCATGGCAGAAAATAATAATATGTCTTAAGTACTTTGTAATTTGACTATGCATTGAATAAGTCATATCACTAGAAATTGTTATAACTATTTATATTAGTAGACAACTTTGTTGCTATGATAGTAAAATAATATTATGGTTATTATGCATTTTAAAGATAGTGTGCTCAAAATTTCAAGAAAATATCATGGTCATGATAATTATATTGCATAATAAAATATTTATGTCAACTAAAAGGTAGAGTTGTTGTGTACAAAGAATAACATGACTATTTTTTAGAGATATGGCCTAGAAATGATGTCATAACTACTCAAGAATAAGTGTAGAAGGGGTACCCAAGTCATGACAAGGGAATTATCATAACTCTCCTTGCTTCTCTTTCTTCAAAACCATTGTTGTACTGAGTTTATCATTTTACTTAAAATCATTATGATTTTACTAATATTTATAATCTTCTCTCCAAGTGAAATATATACAATGTTGACTAGAATAAGTATACATACAACAAAATATTCTTTCCCAATGACCCAAAAAAGTTAGTACATAGAGTGTCAACACACCTACCTCCATGACTTTGTGCTCCAAAGGAGAGTTGCTTGAGTTGCAGCATTCCTTGCTGCCAAGAATTTTGTAATAAATAAAAGATTCAATGAAACAATAAAAGCATGGCCTCAAGCTAGATTCATGAATTTTATCTTATAGAATAACATAGAACCTTAAAGTATAAAAGCAATACTTATTATCACAAAAAAGAGAGAAGTAGGAAATTCTATTTTAACCCAACAGCATGCAAACATTAGGCAACATGACTTTCATCCCCCAATTATTAGAAATTCCAAGATGAATGCAAATAAGAATTAGTTGTGATAAGGTTCTAAGACGTAGATCCTTACTATGGTTTTTATTGAGAACTCTGGATTCCATTAGATGACACTTCAAATATTTCATACAAATTCTTTTCAAATATTAGACTAAATTGGTATCTAGATTTTGTTTGATATATCTATGTTATGATAATGTGAATATATAATATTTATGTAATTTGATAAAATTTTGGTTTGACTATTGATAGATATAGATATTAATTAAAACTGAAATTTAGGTGTTTCACTACATCTTAGGCCCATGCATGTTGTTTATGATGGATGACAATAGGTAAGTTATGGTATACACGCAATGGGTATTATAATGCAGGTAGTGACATTTCGTTTTGTATCATTAAAATATTAGAAGATAGAGAATAGAAATGCATACTTAGACTAGTCATTAAGGAAAGTTAATGTATTTCCTAAAAAGAATAGATGTATAAATGACTCATGAAAAAAATAATGCATAGTTTTGGTAGTAGATATTGAGGGGACAACTATGGGAGGATCATCTTTAGTAGTGACAATCTATGATGATAGTCACTTGTATGCTAAGAGGGCACTATGACATTTCCACATTGATCCACCCTTTATCCAATAAATAGACACAATATTACTTAAATACTAAAAAAATATTATCATACATAAGGAAGTAAGTCAACCCTAGAGTCTAACTACCTTTCTAAAAATCCAAGTCTATTTACTTAACTTGAGTAGTAGTTAGTCCCTTATTGGTTAGTCAAATTACTTACATACTTTTTTTGAGATTGATATCTAGATTTACTTCCAACATTACTACTTGTATAACCTATTTACTTGTAGATCTTTTTTGGATGAAAGATAAATATCCAATGAGCTTTTGAGACTATATCACTAATGATTAGTTTTGGCATTGTAATATAGTGATAATAAATTTCTAGCAGGGTCACTAAAAAATAATTATTTTGATTAGTCAAATTGAATTACTATAATTATCCATGTTGAAAATTGGGTATGTTTCTAGTTGTTTAGATAACAATTGTTGCAGGTGTTTGTTTTTTTTTTGTTTTTTGTTTATTTTGTAGCCATTACACAACATATAAGTTGAAATTATGAAACTGATTAACACCTCTGGATCTAGAAATTGAGAGAACAAGGAGAGTATATTTGGGACAAATAGTTGAGATAGAGAATATGGAAGGAAATGACAGTAATGGACATCATTAAAGTAGTGAAGGACAAGTTGTCCAACGGCCTATTCTTCACCATACCTTGATAAATTATTGGCAGTCAAGTATGATAGATAATTGCTATGGGATTTGTATGCAAACAATATATGCGAACTACTTTGGGTTGAAACATAGTTTTATATTCATTGTTCAACAATGTTAGTATGGCAAATAATTTTCAGAAAATCTAAATTGTCACATTGCAACTTTCTTGGAGTTGAGCAACATGGTGAGGATGAATGGAGTTAGCCTAGATGCTATAAGATTGAGAATTTTTCCATTTTCTTTGAGATACAAGTCCTGGAGTTGGTCATAGTATTTATCTAGAGGCTTGATTGAGAATTTGAATGAAAATATGCAAGTTTTTCTCATGAAGATCTTCTCACCTCTAATCACCTCTTAACTAAGGGCATGCATAAGTCAATCTAGATAAAAATAGGAAACTTTATATAATGCTTGATATTGATTTGATAAAATTTGAGGACATGGCCACAACATAGAATTGAATTGTGGTTCCAAGTTAAAATCATTTACAATTGGCTAAATTATATGATGAGGCACACAATTGATGTGGCCTCCAGAGATTCCATCATTAAGAAGTTATGAAAGGAATCTCATTATCTTTGAAGAATAAACGAAGAACAACTACTAACTCTAAATAACAAAGTATTTGGAAAGAATTAAGTTGGATTATTATAGTTGGATATGTTGATAGCAATGGAAGCCAAAATGAATATGATTTTAATAAATTTGAAGCTCAAAATGACAAGCAACCAAGTATGCGAAATCATTGTTTTGCAATAGTACTAGTAGGTAACAACTAATTTATCCTCATATATTAAGTAGAGAAATCTAATATTTTTTAGAACTAAGGGTATCTATTTTAACCAATTAACAATGCACTCACTCACTCAAATCCAAATGTAAAAAATAACAAAAATTTATCATATGAAATCATGGGAATGTTTAGTAGAACATGGGGCAATTCTTAAAAAAATGGGAATAACTAGATGAGTTACCAAAAGCGCATAGCCTTGAGCTCTAATTATAATAACTCTAAGAAAATAGAAAAATCATCATCCAAAGATAATATTCTTGTCTTTCTCATTAAGATAAAGAAGAAGAATGATCTTTAGGAGAGCCATATGAAATAGATTGAAATGAGACTAAAATACTCAAACATGACAATGAAAACTATTGGTAATCAACTTGGGCAAGTAGCACTATCAATGAAGAAGAATAACATAAAAAGATTATTGAGCAATAATGAATCAAATCAAAAGAGGTTCATATCCACCACACTCAAAACTAGAAAAGAATTAGAGATACAATAAGTAGAAATGAAGGGAAAACTAGATGCTGAAATATAAAAAGGAAGCTATAACTAATGAAGCCGTAACTTTTTAAAAAGTTGCTATGCTCACTACCACAACATTTTCTAAAGCCAAAATATTTTTCAAAGTATGTCATCCACAAAACCCACGGCTGAACTCAAGCTCCCAACCATGACGAATAAAGAAGTGGGGGTGGATTAGGAGATGTAGATTACTAGAAGAAATAAATAGAATGATGTTCCAGATAATGACAAAACAAATAGTAAACAAAATCTTCAACCTAATATTATTTTTCCAAATCATTTTAGAAAGGGGAAGTTGGAAGAGAATTTTGAGAGGTTTCTCAATATCTTGTAGAAGTTGGAAGTTAATGTTTTTTTTCAAATATATATCTTAGATGTTTCATTATGTGAAGTTCATGAAAGATATCATGAGTAACCAGAAGAATTTAGAGACATATAATAGTGAATATGACAGAGAATTATAACAAAATTATTCAATTTAAATTCTCAAGAAAGCTAACAATTCTATGAGTTTTACAATTCCATGTATTGTTTGGGAGCACACTTTCTAGAAGGTGCTTTGTGACTTAGAATCAAGTGTTAATTTGATGCTATTGTTCATAGTGTAGAGGTTGAAACTTGGTGAGATTACTCCAACCTCTGTCTTGCTTTAGAAGGACTATCGATTGATCAAGTTTTAGAGATGCATTATTGAAGATGTGTTGGTTGAGGTTAATAAATTTATATTCCCTACGAATTTATTTTTGTGCAAGACATGGAGGAAGCTTAGTATGCTCTTCTAATCTTGTGATTATAATTTTTAGGGTATTAATAAATGTTAAGAAGACATAATTCATATTTTGCATTGCTAAGAATAAGTAACATTCAACCTCTATAAAATCTTATAGATTTTAGATGATGAAGAGGAAGATTATTGGAGAAAAAAATAACCTCATATGCACCACCATGAAACAAAATGTATATTTTAGATGAAAGCACTTTATGGAAGATTATTGGTCTTAAAAAATATAAAAGATGATGAACCAGATGCAATTTAGAGTGAAAAAAATAATACAAGTGACCATAAAGTAAAGAATATTCTAACATAATAACATAGTTTATGGTTGTGACTTCTAGAGGATCAAAATCAAATTACTCCAAAGATGCAAAGGAAGAGGTTGAAATAATGGAATTCCTAATTCAAGAACATGGAGAAAGAAGTGATTTTTGATATTACAGAATTATAAGAAAAAGAAAGTCCACAATTGATAGTTGATTATCTAAAAGTGAAACATGATATGGAGATAACAATCATTGAATATCTGAAAAAAGATGAAGTGATAAAGGTTGTAACAAAAAAATTCATGATTTCTAAAGAAGAAGCTATGACTTGTTTCAAAATCATGGTACGTGTCGTGTCGAGCCGAGGCCAACTAGGCCTCGTGCTGTGCCTGACCCGGCACGGTTTGGTGGCCCGTGGCACGGCCCATCTGCATGGGTCGGGGTCACACGCAAACCCACACCCACAGTCCTGGCCTCCTGGCTTCCCGCACCCTCACGAGTCACGACTCACGAGTCACGAGTCACGAGTCACGACTCGCCCTCGTCCCTTAGTGACTCGGGCCAGCTTCCCGCAGAAAAAGACTGCGGGTTGGGTCCAATCAAACCCGACCCACTGTCCCGCATGACCCGACCCGATCCCCCTCCCCCCCCCCCCCCCACCCCAACAGGCAAAAAAATATTTAAAATGTAACCGTTGGATCTCGCCTCCAACGGCTAGGGGCAGAATCTGATGGCCCTCATAATTCTACCCCCTTAAATATTAAAAAAAATTAAAAAAACAAAAAAAAAGACTTTTTTAAAAAAAAATTATTTTTTTAATCTATAAAATCCTCCCCTTCTCTCTATATTATTTATGTTTTTCATAAACATTTATTCTTTCAAATCTCACATTTTCACTCTCTCAAAACTCTTGCTCTTCTCTCTCTGGACTCGGAATTTCGTCATTTGGCTCAGCTTTTAAGGAATCTCAACTCGGGTTTGGAATTTTGAGCTAGAATGTAGTTCTACGTGCACGTGATCGAGCTCACTACTTTACCGGATAATTTATTTTAAGTGTTTTTTTTACTTTCTCTCTCTCTCTCTCAGTCTCTCTCTAGTCTCTCTCTCTCTCTCTCTCTCTTTAGTCCTAAAATAGTTAAATCTAAAATCTATCATCTAGTCGCTACATGAGTGTACTGTTTAACAAATATCATAAAAAATGACAAATATTAATGAAACATATTTAATTTAGAAAATGAAAATCTTACAAAGAGGTCTGAGGCTGCTGAAACTTTGGTTTCTCCAGTCGTCTAAACCCAAACATCTAAAAAAAAAACTATGACTTCTATACTTTGGACTCATTTTAATATAATAAAACAAAAAAATTTTTAGGGGTGAGAAAGAAAAAATGGCACCGTGCACATATTGTATGCGAAATTTAACTTGTAAGAGTTTGTTTGGGACTGTGCACCTTAAGAGGCATGCTGAATTATGCACCAAAAAAACATGATCCATTAGATCCTAGGCAAACCCAACTTAGCACAGCTTTTTTTGAGACTGGATCGAGTCCAGTCTCAAAGTTTACCCCCTTCATATACTCCAGCGAGTTGGGTAGGGACGGCATGGCCAGACTTATCACATTGATGGGTCTTCCGATCAGATTTTTAGAAGATCTAAGGGTAGTGCGCATCATGTAGACATATGTTCAGCCTGCTTATCATAGGATTCCTATGTCCACATCTAGGAATGACATACTAAAATTGTATATGTTAGAAAAATAGAAAATAATTAATGAATTTATAGCATATAGTGGAGTGGTGTCCGTGACATCCGATATCTAGACAAGTCACGATGAATCATCTTATGCATGTCTCACCATCCACTATGTAGATTCTAACTAGACTATGAATAAAAAATTTTAGGATTCTTTGAGATTTTCAATCATCATGATGGCCCGGCCATTTTTGAGTGTATGATGAAAATCTTTAGGGAATATAAAATTCAAAATAAAATTTTTAGTATCACATTCGATAACGCATCTAATAATGGAGTAACGATTAACATGTTTGTTAGGAATATTATAGATGCACCATTAGGAGAGATCTTTCATGTCAGATGCATGTGTCACATGGTTAACCTGATTGTTCAAGCAAGTATGAAGGTGTGTTCCCCCGCGTTAGATAATATACGTAATGCACTAAAATATATTCGTACTTCTCACAGACAACAAGAGTTTGGTAGTCTCTATTTGTCTGCAAATCTTAAGAAGAAGAAATTTCAATCGGATGTGAGACACCATTGGAATTACACATCCCTGATGTTGGAGTCATGTGTTGGATACGAACACGTGATATCCGACTACATCAATAGTAAGAGTGACGAACTTATTATTGACGACACTGACTGGGCTTCAGGAATTTCATTTATGAAATTCCTGAAGATTTTTTATGACATGACGAACATGTGTTCATCGGTTTATACTCCCACGACTTGCATTGCACTCAGGTGCATATGCAACATTAATAGCATGTTTAGGAAGTATCAAGCTGACTCGACACTTAGCCATATGGTTGCAGAGATGAAAACTAAGTATTTAAAGTACTGGTACACTGTTCCATCTCTTTATTATCTCGCTGCATGCATGTACCCTAGGGTTAAGGTGGAAGGGGTAGAAAACACCCTGAGTTACATTTCATCGTGCTTGAACCTAGAAGACCCACCTGAATGGTTCATTCACGAGAAGTTGACTGACATGTTCACATACTACGATACTAGGTATGGTGGTAGTAGTAGTGAGACTGTGATTACAGATTTGGATACCTTGTTCGGAGATGATGATTTTTCCATTCTGATAGCGAGGGGGAAACGTAGGGGTAGACCATCACATAGGAGCGAGCTTTCTCGGTACTTAGATACCAATTACTGCTCAATCATATCACAGTCTGATACTAAGAATCTTAATATATTATAGTGGTGGAAATCATATGAGTCTGTCTTTCCCTTACTATCTAGGATGGCACGGAATCTACTGACTCCTCCGGTGTCGAGCATAGCATCGAAGTCTGCTTTTTTGGTTACCATGAATGTGATTTCGGATAAAAGATCGAGATTACGTCCAGATATTATTGAGGCCTTGGCTTGTTTGAAGGATTGGGAGGATTCGAGGTTTAGCATCCATGATCTTGCTGGAGCTGGGACTAGGACAGGGACTGCAGCCGCATCTACTACGATACCGGAGGAGTTGATTGCTAATGATGATGATCTATATGATACTGATCTTAATGTTGTGGCTGATGATGCTCATGATATGCCGATTGACAATTGATGATGATCCATTACTTTTTGATTTCGATGTTTTGTTTTTTATTGATTGTATGCTTTATTTTTACGTTACGTTGAACTTAAAACTTATATTTGTTTGGTTCGGTATCTGTTGGCTGATTAGGCATTTTTCATTTGGGTTGATTTTGCTTTTTTGACTTTGTAATTTTTCTTAACGAAATTTTTTGTTTAATTTATTTTGTTGTTTAAAATTTACAATAATTGTCAATTTACCAATTTACCAATTTAAATAATTTATTAATACAAATTTTTAATAATTATCAATTTACCAATTTAAATATTAAACTTTATAATTTATTTATATTATATTTTTAATAAAAAAATTTAAACTTTGTAATTTATTAAATTTTTAATAATTTTCATTTTATAAATTTAATATATTATACATTATCTATATATAATATAATATATATATTATTTAAACTAAAATATAAAACTTTAAAAATTAAAAAAAATTAAAAATGACTCGTACTGGCCTGGTTTGGCCCGTACGACCTGGTTTAGCCAGAACAACCTAGTTTGGCCCGACTGGACCTGGCCCGGCATGGCACAGCCCTTCATGCCGACAGACCGTGCCAAACCTGACTTTGATAAACCATGTCGGCCCAGGCACGGCACGATATAGTAACCATGCTGTGCCTATCCCGACACGAAAGCATGGCCGTGCTCTAAAAAAATGGGTCGGGCCGAGACGGCCCAGGCTGGCCCATTTGACACCTATACATCTAGATATTTCTCAAAATATGGACTCTTTATAGCATCTCGAGAGGATGTAGGCTCATTTTGATCAACAATCATTACATCACCACGATCAGATATGAGAAAAAAAAATTCTCATGCTGATGATGTATCTTATCAGATCTATGCATAGCTCATTCTACTTGAACATGTTGTTATTCCATAACTTTTGTGGGGCAACAAGTTCATGATCCATAACACTTTGTGGTGTTAATTTGTTTTCCATAAAAGTCTAGATGCTAGTTTGTGTATCTCATTTTTTTTCATGATCTACTTTTATCACACTAGTTCTTCTAGAAATAATTTTTTTTTCTAGAAAAATACCATTTCTAGCGACAACCACTTTGCCTTGTGTGGGAATGTAAAAGTAGTATTCCTTTGTTTATTAGGGATATCCTAAAAAATAGCATTTATCATATTTGGGTTCTAGTTTCTTTGAGACTTGACGTCAAACATAAGCCTCACAACCTCAAATTTTCATGAAAGGCACCTTGGGACTCTTTCTTGTCCATATTTCATATGATGTCTTTGTAAGTACCTTGGATGGAACATGGTTAAGTGTGAAAGTAGCTATCTCTAGAGCATTTCCCTAGAAGGAAGAAGGAAAATATGCATGACTCATCATTGATCATATCACGTCTAATAGAGTATGATTCCTCCTTTCTAATACACCATTCCATTGTGGTGTTCTAGGTAGAGTGAGTTGGGATATGATCTCATATTGAACTAGATAATTATGAAACTCTTGGCATAATTATTCACCACCTCGATTTGATCAAAGTTTCTTAAAACTTTTTCCAAGTTGATTTTATACTTCATTCTTAATTCTTTGAACTTTTCAAAGGATTCTAACATGTGTTTCAATAAATACATATAACCATATCTACTATAATAATCAGTAAATGTAATGAAATATTGGTAGCCTTCTCTAGCTATTATATTGAAAGGGCACCATACATCACTATGTAAAGTCCTAACAATTCATTTTTTTTTGTTCACTTTGACCAGTTAAAGGAGTTTTAGTCATTTTGCCTATAAGACTAGACTCGCATGCTTCATATGATTCAATATCAAATGAATCTAGAAGTCCATCTTTATAGAGTTTAGATATGTGTTTCTCATTATGGCCTAAGAAATAATGCCAGAGATATGTTTGGTTTGAATCATTAGATTTTAATCATTTTGTATTTATGTTATAAACTAGGCTTTCAAGGTCTAGAACATAAAGACCATCCATTAATTATGCACTAAAATAGAACATCTCACTTAAATAAATAGAACAACTTTTGTTATTTATTATAAATAAATAAATTTTCTTGTCCAAACAAGAAATAGAAATAATATTTCTAGATAAAGCATGCACATAATAATAATTCTCAAGTTCTAAAATAAATCTAACAGACAAATTTAAAATATAGGATCCTACAGCCACAGCAGCAACTCTTACACCATTACTAATACATAGGTCCACCTTGCCTTTTATCAATATTATACTCTTTCTAAGATCCTGCACATTATTACAAATGTGAGAAGCACATCTGGTATCTAATACTCATGATGAAGAAGTAGATAGGTTGACTTCAATAACATAAATACCTAAAGTAGAAGTCTCACTTCGTTTCTTCTTTTTCACTTCTTCTAGGTATTATTTGTAGTTCTTCTTCCAATGTCCAGTCTGACCATAGTGGAAGCAAGTACATTCCTTAGCCACTCCTTCCTTAAGTTTCAATGAATAAGATATTGTCGTGCCTTTGGTTTGGTGTTTACCTTTACATTTGGGTATATGTTTTCCTTTTTCCTTTTGCACCATCATTATGGGCTTGATCTTTTTAAGATTTTGTTCAATAGTTCTCAACATGCTTAATGATTCAGGAAATGTTTTGGAAATTTTTTTCATGTTGTAATTCACGACAAGTTGATTATATCTTTCAGGCTATGATTGAAAAACTAAATAAGTAACCAACTCTTAGCTCGATGGAACGCCCAACCTTTATAGATTTTCAATATACCCAGTCATTTTGAGCACGTGAGTTCCAACAAGGCTCCCTTCTATCATCTTGGATTGAAATGAGGCCTTAGATATCTCATACCTCTCATGCCTTGCCTGCTCTTGATATAGTTATTTTAAATGTTCAACCATATCATAAGCATTCATGTTCTCATCTTGCTTCTGAAGCTCAAAGTTCATGGCGGCAAACATAAGGCATGTTACATTCAATGCATCATCTTGGTGCCTTTTATGAGCATCCTTATCAGCATGAGGGGCATTAGCAAAAGGTGATTCAGGAATAGGCTGGTCTAGGACATATAGTTTCCTTTCTTGTTTGAGGACAATCCTCAAATTCCTATACCAGTCCAAAAAATTAGTTCTTTTGAGCTTGTCCTTCTCAAGTACAAATCACAGTGATAAGTTGTTTGATGTGTTTGCAGACATGATAATCGAAAATAATGCAAATATCTATATCATATTTAAAATTTATTTAATTAGGGCTTTAATAAAATGATCCTCCCACTAAATTATTAGCTTGAAAATAGTCCCTCAATTTTCTCTTTAAATTAATCCTTTAGTGGGCCTAGATCCATATTTGACCTTGTCCTAAGTTAGCTTTGGCTTAATGCCCAAAACACGCTATTTAGATAGGTAACTTTTACTAATTACATCTAATGCAACTCTTAGATAATTAGGTGAACAATACATTTTGTTATTATCCTATCTAAGGGTGCATCTTTTATTTTTATGCTTCTAAGTTCTCAATCTAATTAAGATAATTTACTTAAGTCTCACCCTAAGTTTAATAGACTAGATATCACAATTATCCTATCGCATTCTACCGAGATAAATAAAGATACTTTACTTTGGCAAACCTATCTAATATTGATTAAGGCAGTAATGAGTATCAACCTTTGGTAGGCATCTTTTATTGACTTAATTTTAATTAGAGGAATTCTTTAATTGTTTAGTATAATAACCAATTTAACATGCATCACATATATTTAAATTTTAAATGTGTTTGTATTTATTTTATTAGGCTAGTCATGTATCAACATATATTGTACAACTACATAAACATGGCATGGTTATGGCCCCAACTAAAATGATTTTCTCAAGCTAATGAAAAAATTGAAAGTTCAACCTAAAGGTACTATATCTTTTCCAAGTGCTTCCTCTGTTGTCATATGTTGTTGGTTGCTTTCTCCTTCAAAATAACCTTCTTATCAAATATTATTCTAATCGTATATTACACACCTAGAAGGAAACTTCAAGTTACATCTGAGTGGAATTAGATGAGAAAATAATTTTACAATTTGAATTGTAAATTAAAAGGCACGACATGTAGTCCATATTTAACTTACAACAACAACACATATAACCCATTCATATGGGTAAAGGTCTATAACCATGCACCATGCAAAACATACATCTAGCATCACTTTATCATGATTATAATTAATTAAATTATAATTTATGATGCATTTACATTTTGGGGTCCTAGGGGCATCACCCCTAGCAGGATCTAGGGGCAGTGCCCCTGGCTGGGTCAATGGGGTAGTGATCCTTGTGGGAGATCAGGGGTGGAGCCCCCAAAACAAAAATAAATTACTAACTCATTGAATAAGTTGCTACCATATTTTTTTAACCAAAAAATGATTTATAAAACTAATTTATGACTATAATCAAATCATTGTTTTATCTATAAAATTATTTAACAATTAAACATCTCTGTATAACAATTATAAAAATCTCTATTCCCTTTAAACAACTACCATATATTAATTCATGGATGTAATCATATTACAATCTTGTTTATCACATAAATAGAATTTAGTGGTCGTATTAATCAAATTAACATGAACAAGTTACAAACAAGATTGTTTAATCATATTAAACTAATTATTATATTAATCATATTAATATTATAGTTATGTTTCATGCATGATTAATCAAAATGCACATAAATTATTTATATAATCATGATAATGTGTTTATTTATATCAATTATAAATAAATATATAAAACAATTTAATATATTCACAAGTTCCCTCAAATACCATTGTTAGGGATCCAATAAATTTCATATCATAATTTCACATCGGACTAGGAACCCACCAATGATCCAAATGAATACAATTAAATATTGGATAAGGATGTTACCTATTGTAGTGTAGAAAAAACTTATGTTTTTGAATGATTCGGTCGAAATTTAGCACAATCAAGTGTATGTGCCTTTAGTGGTATCCACACAAATGTATCTTTGTTATATTTTTGTTTTCTATCTCTCCTATTTTATATAACCTTTTGGTTTTTCACACACCTTTTAAAAGGATGTGACATTAATAAAATTTTTTGGTTTTTCACATACCTTTCTACAATGATGCGTCATTAATGAAACCTTTTAGTTTTTCATAGACCTTTCTAAAAGGATGTATCATTAATGAAAAGAGAGAAAAATGTGCTTTAAGTTTGGGCCTATTCTAAAGGTCCAAACATCTATAAATTGGACCAAACTTTTTAATCTAATTAGTATAAGATTTGAAACGAATTTTAGACTTAAGATTAGGCCTAGTTTATTTTTGTCATACTTAAATAAAATGAACTCCAAATATATATATATTTTTTATGTGTGCGACCTAGTAGGTTCTCGTAATATTGGCAATGACTTTAAAATCTCATTTTGAAGAAACAAGCAATGAGCAGCAATTAACAATACATCATTGCTACCCAAGTGACAAAAATATAATAGATTTGACTTAACCTAATTTCATGACTTATTTCATTGTATGCCTTAGTCCTTTGTCCAAGATATCTAGATTGATTTATGAGGCATGGATCATGTCATCCTCACACCAATTTATATGTTTTTTGATCTTTGAGGAGACTAACTTAAATAAATAAGTGTAATATCTTATTATGACTTATTTGTGCATGGTCATTCATTTTAGTAGTCCTCCATAATCAAGAGGCCAACTGATATCACTTCTGTTATATAAAAGGGACAAATTTCATTTATATCAATTACATTCCTCAACATAATTTATTATATAGCTAGTAAAAAACTCTATAACCATCCTCGTTATAGGTGGCATTTATTGAATTTAAAGTATACAACTCTCTGTGTAGGGAACAATAGTGACTTTAGGTCAATCTAATAGTCATGAGAATGTATATGACACTTATATAATAATCCATGCAACATTCTCATAGTAGATTAGTTCATTATATGTTCTCTAATATATACTCATGTGTTAATTTAATATCTCATATTAGTTAACCTACATACTAGTCTTAATGTATTAATATTTTCCTTGAATAGTAATACTTGACAAGGGACAATGTAGAATAGTATTCTATAGAATATTTCACTCTATGGTATTATTATATTTTTCGAATATTTGCACAAATCTAAATAAATATAATAATCATAAAATGATACCTTTTTACATATAAGATATGATACAAAAGTCTCAAAAGAATCATCTAATGATTGACTTTTAGGGAATACTCTACAAACACATCATTTTTTTATTGAGAGTATTTTATAATCTTGTATCTTTAGCCAACTTGTCAATAACCCTAGTTGGTTATTTTATATGTATACTTTTATCAAGAATTGATATGGTTTGTAAGTATTTATATGTTTCATTTCATATGCATCATTCTCACATAATTAACATATATAATCCTCAAGTTTTACTAGTGAGAACTATATAAATGAAATCAATTCATAATGTTTGTCACCAACTTATGAGTTACAACATACTCATGTATGTCCTAAAGATTGTCTATTATCATCTTCCTTAGTGATGATGGGACTCATACCTGAAAGGTTAAACTCTTAGAAAAATATTTTATATAATATCTATCTAAATTTAGAACTAGTTCTTCTAAAATATGTATAATATTTGGAATATAAATGCATTCATACTATTGGCTTCATAAGTATTATACGTGTAAAGATTAGCATACCCAAATTTTGGGTTTTAATGTATAGGATTTATCTTGCACATAGCTATTAAAAGGGCTGTCACTTCTTTTCTAGCATATTCATGAGTGAGTCTCATGATTTATCTATCACATTCCACGATAATAATATCACACAAACTTACCAATAGTCTAAATCCTAATTTAAGTTCTATTTAATCACTCATATATTAATATCTATAACACAACATAAATCAAAACATAAAATCAATATAAAACCATAATCACATCATATAAACCAAGTTATACAAACTCTAGACCAATGCTAATTTAATAAAAATTTTTAAATATACTCTAGAGTTGAGGTTTAAGAGTCACACCACTCAACTATAGGGATTAATATTAAATCTTGCATCCTTTACTTACTTCTGGAGCTCCTAAAGAGTATGAAATATGCTCATAGAATTTATTAATTATATCGTGGCCTTCATTTGTTGAGTGGATGGAGCAAAATAATAAATATTTTTATAAAACTTTTCTCTCTTCTTCTTTTATACTTGAAAGATTTTGTATCACTTTTATGCAGAAATCCACAACTTTCAAAAAAATGTAAGACTTTTAGAAAAAAGTCATAAATTTGGTCTTTCATATATTAAGCTCGAGGTCGTGACTCTAGAAAGTAGTTAAAAATCTAGAAGGTATCTAAATCTTTCTATAACACAAAGCCATTATACTTGGAAGAATATATGAGTTGTGTTTAATATCTCTGTAACACAAAATCAAAGTGTTTAATATCTAAATCAAAGTGTTGGAACAAAGAATAACATTCCAACATCTCAAATCATTTCAATACACTGGTTACATCATCATAACATAGAAATAAATAACAAAAATACATCTAATCCAATGTGGTAATGAAGGTGGTCGGTATGATTTTCCTTTATGATCATACTTTTTAAAGAGAAATATAACTTTGAGTGCTCAAATGATGACATAAAAGTATGTAGGCTCTCTAAATCTCTCTTTTATGTAATTAACGAATACAATAACGTTGTCCTATTGTTACAAAGCACCTCTTCTCTTTTTCCAATTAAACTCGATGCACCTTAAAAAGATCCCATCACAAAATAAAAGTCATTTTGATTTGCACTTCATTTTCTATTTTCTTTATCCACTTGTACTCTTGATATTTTGTTTCATTTATATTTACATTGTTTCTTTTCTCTCTTACTCTCTTCCAATCAACTATGAAGGCCTTGTATAGTATACCAAATTATTTAGAACTGCATGTCAATCCAATATCCATGCATCTCATTCCTTCCTATTAGAGTTTGTAGATCATATCTTCAAGCTTTTCTTACAATACAATACAATATATATATTTTTGATGGAGATGATTTTCCCATATCGCATCATGATTTCTGACTTATTATGATACTACGATGAATAGGGAATTGATCTTCCTTTTTGGTTCTTTATTGCTTTTTTAGCATTCTATTATAGATTTTCCAAAATATGCAAAACGTCAACAAACATACCTTCATGTGTAACTAAGGAATGATCAATGAAGTATAACTCATCTTCTCATCTTTCTCCCCTTCTTTCTATATCTTGTATGTCATCTCCAGTGAAAGATGTGCCTTCTCCCCAAATTTGTGTTGGTCCTTTCCCTTCAATCATTAGCTTCATTCCTATTTTATCTTCTTTTATTTCTCTTTTTATACCCGACAATGTCAGGGAATACTCTATTAGACACATTACATCAATTATTTCATCCATATGAACTCTCTTGGCTAGATATAATAAAGTAATAAGGGAATTATTAATTAGTTGGTCATAAAATTTATTCTCAAGGAACCAAAGAATCAATTTATACAAAGTTTTCTCCATATCAAAATGGTATCCAATGAGGATGACATACAACAAAATTCTTCTTTACGAAATGATCATCAAGATATGAAAAGTTGGAAATATAAATAATCTTATGAAATATAACTAAATTTTACTTACTTATTTGAGTTCTCCCCTCATTAAATAAATATCTATATGTACTTTATAAGGTTACCCTCCAAGCACCCTTTCCATTCGTCAATGTACTAGCTATAGTTAGAAGATTAGGTTGCCTATGGAGAGATTTAAAATTCATGTTATCCTTAGTACTCATAAATTCATGCAACTCATTAATTATCTTTTTATCAAATCACACCCAAATATCTCTCACATAATAAGTTTTTTTCTCACTTATCCTATAAATTGGCTTTAGATCCTTCAAAATCAAAGCATTTCTCCTTTCTCTATACATACAAAATAATATCTAATTTTTTTTCTTAAAAATATCTCTAAAATGAAGAATTAGTTTGCTTAATCCCCATTCTCTAATAAAGCCTTTCTTCAAAAGAATAGAATCCGTCTATTACTACCTAATTTTTGTAACAAAAGTCATCATGGGCACCATGGCTTTAGGTAGGATTTCTATGGTGCTAATTTTTTTGCCTCTTCCCTTTCTCCTCATGACTTATTTTTGTGACATTCTTTATTGAAGATTTTCTTCCTTTTATCATTAAATCAATAAGCTTGTTGAATTTAGAGTTTAGTTGTCACTACATCAATAAAGGATTATAAATTTTTGTGGAAGAATTTTGAGTGTAATGCATTTATAGTTTTGACATGGTTAATTATGGTCACAACTCTATGAGCTTGCTTTTATTCTATAAATTAAAAGTGGAAATATTATGTCTAGCAATTCCTTCAAAGTCACGATACTATGTCTCAGCCATGAATTTTCTATATGGCTTCTGAAATATTTTTTTTTATAACAACAAAGTCATGGCATTGAAAAATTACCAAGGATTTATCATTAAACTTTTGATGAGATTTTATTTTTGTAACACTAAAGTCATGAAACTATAAAATAATCATGAGGATAGTTAGGGTAAAGATTATCTTTTTTGTTTTCTTAATAGCCTTCACCTTAAAATTTTTTTTGACTTTTTCATCTCATACTTCTCCTCTAAAACTTTCTTTATATCGGTAACCAAAAATTCATCATTCACTACATGTTCTCCTTCTTGAGTGATTGAGAAAAAATTTCAATTTCTTCTTCTAGATTCTTTATTGCACTAATCTTCATAGTAACCACCGAGATTTCATAATTCACTTCATCTTCTTTTTCTTGAATGATTGAGGCCTTATCTTTAACTTTATCTTCTAGATTCTTTATTACAACTATCTTCATATTAGCCATAGAAATTTCATCATTCGCATCTTCTTTTACTTCTTGAATATTTGAGGCTATCTTTAATTTCCTCTTCGAGATTTTCTTCCACAGCTATCTCTATATTAACCATTGATATTTTATCATTCTCTTC
Organism: Sapria himalayana; assembly: GCA_029783825.1. Classification (NCBI taxonomy): domain Eukaryota; kingdom Viridiplantae; phylum Streptophyta; class Magnoliopsida; order Malpighiales; family Rafflesiaceae; genus Sapria; species Sapria himalayana. Next base: position 1,551,545 of record JAREIK010001435.1, read on the forward strand.
ATCTTCTACTTCTTGAATGAATGAGAATATATCTTAAATTTTTTTATTTAGATTTTCAACCATAACTACCTTCATAATATATCTCAAATCAATGACTATCCCTCTCATCCCATTGTCTCTCCTGCTTTTTTACAATGATGGTGTATCTTCTCAACTCCATCAATATTTCATCAAGCTTAATTGCTGATGAAAATTTAGGTGTTGAGTGAGAATCATAAAATGTACTCTTCTCATCGCATCCATATCCTCACACTCAATAACTCTCTTCTAAATGATAAAGTATTGATGTGGATTTCCATAAGGTACATAAAAAAATTCATTGTTTGAAGCATAATAAGTGTCCGTGTATTGATAGTTTTTTATGTTCTCACTCACTTGTATCTCACATTTCCTAAAATAAATTTCATAAGCTTCATTCTTTTCCTATAGCTCCTTATAAATTTTCTTTAGGTATTCATGGAAAGATTAGCTAAACATTTTGATCTATAGATTGAAAAATAATAAAAAGAAGACAAGCAAATTACAAATATGCAACTATCCACGTTCCAAATAAGATAACTTGTCTAGAATTTAGATTAAGAAAATTTATCAAACTCAGTTCTATCTAAAAGAAATTATCTTTTTTCAAGAATCATTATATCAACGCACATTGATTAATTTGTTATGACACCAAAAACTTGTTATAACTTTATTATACTACCTAATTTTATTAGTTAGATAGTATCCCAAAAGCTCATCGATATTAATATTTTATCAACAAAAATTAATAAGTACATGGGTCATATAAGTAGTAAAGTTGACGTTTATCCAAATATCAATCTCACAGAGATTATATTGGTAGTTTGGTCATTCAATGGTGATGTAATGCAATTTTAGTAAAATGAATATTTTGGATTGTGGAATCAATCTTAGAACAATAACTTTTTATTAAATTTATGTGATGTATGTTCAAATTTGTTTGAATTATATTTTGTTTGGGCATAAAATGAATATTGAGTTATTGTGTAATGGCTCCTTGTCCTAATAACATATAAGGTAGTTATCACTATTTCATTTACACATCACCACCAAGACAACTAATTATCTTTGCACGAGTCATTCATAATCACATACCTTTTAAGCAAATTGTCAATTTCCCTTGTTAATTTCTTCGTATTTGCACATTTATTCTTGGGCTTTAAGTGTCATAAAGATCATGAATTGATATGGCTTATAAGTATTTAAACTTTTGGATTCATATATGTCATACTTATATAATTAACATGTGCATGTGCTTACCTAAACTTTCAATAGTGAAAACCATATGAGTGAAAGCAACTCACAAAAGCTATCACCACCTTATGAATCAATGCATAGTCATGTATATACTGAGTATTACCCATCACCATTTTTCTCGATGTTGATGTGACTCTCACACTAAAGTTGAAACCCTTAGAAAAATGATTTACATAACATCTATCCCAATCTAGAACTACTTCTTTTAAGACATATATAATGGATTGACAAGTAAAAGCTTTCACACTTAAAGCTTTATAAGCACTAAACTTGTAAAGATTAGTATACATAAATTTTTGGTTTTAATATATAATTTATCTCATGTATCATAATCACCAGGGCTATGATTTTTTTTCTACTTATGTTTGAGTGAGCCTCATGGTTTACCTTTCACTGTATACCATGACAATCTTGCACAAATCTACCAATAGTCGAAATCCTATTTTAACTTCTATTTAATTGTTCATCCATCAATATCCATAACATAACATAAATCAAAATACATTATCAATATAAAACCATAGCCACACCATATAAACCAAGTTACAAAAACCATATGCCAACACTATTTTGACAAAAATTATTAAATTTATCATAGAGATAGGGAGGTTTGAGAACTATGTGATACAACTATAGGGATTAGTATTTTGTATTGAGTCCCTTGCTTACTTGTGGACTTCCTATGAAGTGAAAAAATTTGCCCTAGCATTTGGTAGTTGTGTCATAGCCTTTTCTTGTCATGTAGAAGAAGATGATGAATAGATAATTTTTTAGAATTTATATCTTCCTCTTTTATACTCAAATGATTCTGCATTACTTATAAGTAAAAAGTTATTGCTTTGGAAGAAAATTGTTACTTTGGTCTTCATTCTTATGTTCTTGGTCATGACTCTATAAGGTATTCAATTTTTTTAGTAATGAAGAGTTACTATGCAGAGAAATATCTATAACATGGGATTAATATCTCTATAACACAAAGTTATGGCACTAGATAGTGATTATAGCTTTGGTATTTGACTTTCTTGTTCTTCATACAGAGTTGAGGTGCCTAAATTTGTTGCAACATTGTTAATAGCTTCTCTTATCATAATATGTCCATGATTCTAGAAATGATCATAATTTAGTAGTATTCTTTCTTGATCATCATATGGTTGCAACACTAGGAAATATCTATGGCATTGAAAATGTCTCTCATGTGTATCATATCGTCGTGGTGCTAAGAATTGGCTATGGTACAAAAATTATTCTTTCATGTGTCTCAAGTATTCACACCATCATGAGTGATCTTGACATTGGTCTTGAATTCTCTCATATATTATATGGTCATGGCACTACAAAGATTCCATGATATTAGTAATTAGTCTAGACATAAAAGTCATAGCTTTGTCTTATCTTGAAGACAAGTCATGGCCTTGGAAATTGGTTATACTTGACTAATACCTTTTGTAATATTTCATGTTCCAAAATTTATAGTGCTGAGTAATTTCCATGCTTTGGCTTGTGTAGTTTTGACTATGTAATTTTTTATAACTCAAAAAACATGGCATTGTAACAAGGTCATGATTCTGACTTGAGACTATTGAGTCATCTTAAAGATTAAGTCACAAAGCTAGGATATTGCCATAAATTTTATAACTAATGGGGTACCTAGTTGTTGTGTTGTGAAATTAATATCACAAACTCTTATTTACAATATAAGTAAGTCAATGACTCTGTGATAATATCATAACCACAAAGAATATATTATCGCACCACATCACCAAAATATAAATACATGAAAATTAACCTAAAATCTTAATTTAGCCTAATATTGGGGAAGAATTCATGTGAAATATTTTAAGTGACATCTCATTAAATCAAGGGTTCTCAGTGAAAGCCCAAGTGATGATCTAAGTTTCAATACCTAATTCCAAATAATGATTACTCATTTTTACCTTTGATTTGCCCCTAATTAGTGGTTGGAAATTGTATTGTCTATGATTTGGTGTTCTTGACTCAAAATCCAATTCTATTATCTCTTCTTTTTTCCAAATCTTTTAAGTATTGCTTTTATATGTTGGAAATCCATATAATTTATTAATCTAAAAATCATGGTGCTAGCTTGAGGTCATAATTTTATAATCACTTTAGATCTTAACTAGAGTATGAAAGTCATGATAGCAATGAATATAATAACTCAAGTAACTCTCCTCTAGTGTATGATATCATGATACTAAGAATGGAAATGACTAAGATATTTTTTTTCTAAAACACAAAATTATGGTACTAGGAAAGGTTATAGCTTAGGTATCTACCTCTAGAATGCAATGTTATGAAGCTAGAAATTAGTATGGCTTTAATATTTTCTCACAAGAGCACAAAGCCATAATACTGATAATTTCCATGAACAAAGCAAATATTCTTTGGAATAAAATTTTGAGATGGCTAGGAATATCTTGATCATGGTAATACTCTCAAAAGCACAAAGTCATGGTAGAAAATATTACTATTACTAAGTTTTCTTAGTATTTTAGCTACGTATCAATTAAGTCATGGTACTATAAATTTTTGGTAAGGATATGAAGTTTTGTACTAGTTGGGTACTTGGTTATTGTGATATTAAAATAATGTCATGACTATTATTATGTTTTAGAGATAGTGTGGCTGTAACTCCAAGAAAATATCATTACCACAAAGATTTTATTAGATAGTAAAAATTATGTCAACTCTATAATTATGTCATGATGTACAAAGATTATCATGACTAGTTATGTAGATTATGACTATGAGAGAATATTATAACTACTCAATAAGATTATGAAAGCTGTAGTATATAATTTATTTTGTTATCTATTTTTTAACCATTTGTTTTGTTTCTCTTTTTTATTTATAGGTGTAGGTACTAATATGTTGCATTTTAGAAATTGGATATGTGGCATTAGGACAATAATAGAGTCCCACTACTTGATCAGTGGACAGAAGAATTTTTTGGAGCATGACCTAGTCCACTATGAAGATCTGACTCATTCTATATATGTAGAATCCTAATTATTCTACACACACACACACACACACACACACACCCATGTTGTATCTGTAATCATGATTGTGTGCTCTATTTTTCTTCTTTCTCTCGATTATGTACTAAAACATTCAGTGTGAATAAATCTATAAGTACTACGTGCTTTTTCTGGTGGACATAGCTAGTCATATTGAATGTCTAGTGAACCACATTAAAACTAGTGTATATTATGGCTATGTTATGTTCTACATAATCTATTGATATTATGTTTTAGCATAATCACTTATATAAATAGATATAAATTCTAACAAAAGCTATAACCAAGTCATGATATAAGAAATGTATTGGCTCACTTTTCTCCCCTCCAAATTATTGCTCCACCAAGCCTACTAATTTTATCCAAAATACCTCTGATTTCTCTAACATTCATCAAATTTCCTTAAAATATATATTTATTGAAATCTCTCCAATAAATGCTTAAATATATACAAACACAATAGTGAATGCATGCCAAATGACTCAAATTAGTCAAGACATGGAGTGCCAAACAATACTTACTCATATCAATTAAACTTATAAAAAATTTAGATTTTCTACATTTAAGTTCATCTAATGCTATAAAAATAGAAAAAATGTCACTTCCTTCAATCCCAATCTCATGAGTGTGTCTTGTGACTTATCTTTCAAAGCGAACTTGTAAAATTCTATTTTATGTGGAACCCTAAATCTCTATTCTAATTAATATCCATATTCATCAATAATCAAAATATAATAATTTAATAATTAAACATTATACATTCACAATCATCATATATATATATATACACACACACACACACACACACACACACATAAACTAACCTTATATTCCTAAATAGCATGATACTAGAAAAAAATTCACGTGATAGGATTGTAGCATCATCACATCAAATTGAAGATTATCAATAATAACTAATATGAGGATCTAGGTCTCAAATCTTGTTCCCTTTCTATTCTTGCTTGAGTTTGGCTTGAAATTGTCTTTAATTGTGGGTTGCTATTATTACTTTCTTAGGTTTGGTGTGTTCTTTCCCTCAGAATCCAAATCTCTATCTCTCTCTTTGAAAACCCCTAAGTCCTTTTTATATCATCATGGTTCCATCGAGTTGATGTGTGGATCTTCATGCCAAGAGTCACAACTTTAGGTTGAGGTTGTGACTCTAGGTACACTTTGAATCCTCTCTAGAGCTCAAAGTCACATGGAACAAAAATATCACAACTAAGATAATTTTTCTATGGAATACGAAGTCATGGTATCAAGAATGGAAATGACTAAAGAAGTTCCTCTCAAGAATAAAAGTCATGACTACTTTCTAGAGAAAGTAGTAATGTTAATAAGAATATCATGACTATGATACTTTTTCTTAGCAACACAAAATCATAGCAGTAAGAATGACTATTTCTAAAGAAATTCCTCTCTGAAACAGATAGGCATAATGAAAATTTTTTCATGACTAGAATTTACATGATATTGTATGATTTGGATCTATAAAGAATATGACATGACACAAGAAAATATCACATTTTTTTGTAGTAGGTTGGCACTTTGTTGCTTCAACATAATAATAATGTCATGATTGAATTTCTATTTTAGGATGAATGTGACCATGACTCCAAAATAAATATTATAGCCATGAAGATTGTATTACATAATAAAATTTTTTAGACATATGGTGGTAGAATTGTGGCATGTAGAGATTACCATGATTTGTTTATAGAGCCACAATCAAGAAAGGCCGTCATACTTCTCAACAAGTATGTGCTAGTGTAATAATTCATGACATTTGAAATGTCATGAATTTTATTTGATATTCTATCCTTTATTTCAACTTTATACCAAGTCTACTATGTATATTTAATTTAGATCAATTTTAGTACTATTCATCTAATTCTATAAATATTATAATTCAATAAAATTTGTGTATTTAAGGCTTAGATTCAGTATAATGATATAATGAAAAAATAAAAACAACCACAAAGATTAGGTACTTTGAGTATTGATCAAACTCTCATACTAAAATTATTATTCATCCTTGAGAAGAAATTATTCATCTCTTTTTCTTTTTAAAGCTTTGTCTAGAACAATAAAGAAGTAAAAATAAAATAATAAACCAAAAGAGCATTGTCGTGACTAGGTTTTGAGTGTTGTGGAATTTTTCATTGGATAAGGATTCTCGAATCTATGGACTTTTATTTTATATATGAATCAAATGGATACAATAATTTTATTTTTATCATCAAAGCTATCAATAACTAACTAGGTTGAATCCCAAGAAATACTATATTTAATGACTTTAGCTAGACCAAATTTGTAATCTTCATTCTCAATCGGTAACTTCAATAGTCTATGTTATCTTCTCTAAATAATTTTTCTTCTCAGCTTGTCTTTCAAATTTCTCATTTAACATTGGGTCATCTATTAGGTTCATTTCTTTAGGATGTTCTTTGGCATATATCACAACTTTATTAATTGTTGTAATTTCATTGAGTGCAATACTCTTCACTAATGGCACTACTTTATATGAAGTCATGACATTAACATTTGTTATCTAAAGTAATTGTGTCATAGCTTTGGAAATTGTCGTGGCCTCTTTTTGTAGCTTTTATTTTGTCAAATTAAAGTTTTTTCTTTTGTCATAACTTTTTCCTTCATTGATCTTACTTGTGTAATCATAACTTTTTCAAAAGTTGTGACTCCTTTCTGGACAACAACTTCAACCTTTGATATTCAATGAAAATGATCTTTCTTTTTTCTTTTTCTCCTAGTACATCATCAATTTTCAGTTAACTTACCTCCTCTTGTAATTTTGTTATAGTTTCAAAAGTTATCTCAATAATTTCTTTATGTTCTACACTTGAGAATTTCACCATATTGCCCACTTATTTTACAATTCCAGGGCAACGTATCTTTGGTTCTTTTTCTATCATAATTCTGATAAATGTTGTGGCTTCAAACAATTTTCTTTATCAAGGCTTACTCCAATTATTTCTTTTTCTAGAATTACTTCTAATTCATCAACTTCATTATCTTCTTCAAGCCAACAATTATTTAGAAAATCTTTCTAATTGTAATCCATGTCCTACCTTTCATTTGTGCATTTGAAAAAAATTATTCTCTAGTAGTTTTCTTTGTTATTATCTAAAATTTACGGAATATCTATACCAGTTTAACTTTACTTATTTTTTAATCCACATAAAGTGTAGGAGCAGTATTTTTGGGTTAGAACAAATACCATCATGTCTATAAAATGTTAGCTTCTTTCACTTGATAAATTAGGTTAGATTAACATATCCTTGTAATTACAAAATAATCATTTTTGTCACATTAAGCCTTTGTTATGTAGGAATTTAAATTTATCAAAAATTGCATCAAGGTTTGTCTCTATTGTTGTTAATCTATTGAACTCCAATACTCTTGCTTGCTACTTTCCACTTCCTCTTTTATTTGAAGATTTGTAGTTGTTCTTGGCAAGTTCTTCAGATAGAAAATGGACCTCCTTGAGTGACTCGGTCATGATATAACCACCTACGGTTGCATTAACTATGCACTTCTTCATGTAGTTCCAAATATTGTATAATGTCTAGCCTTGGAACCATGATTTAAATACGTGCTATGGGTACTACCGTAGTGTAGATCTTTAAATCAATCTCAAACAGCATACATTATCTTTTGCTATTCTTATCTAAACTTGTTTATCTTTCCCCTTAGTTGTGATATAATTCGAGGTGGAAAGAACTTGATTAAAAAAATTTGTACAAGTTCATCATACCTTTCAATGGATTCTCTAGATAAGCATTACAACTAACTTCCTACCTTCTCTCTCAAAAAAAAATAGGAAAAGTTATAACTTTATCATATTAGGGCTAACTTTATTCATCTTCATAGTGTAAAACAACTCCCATAAAGTTGTAACATAAATATTTGAATCTTCTAAAACTCATCTACCATACTAATGTTGTTATGTCATTGATATTATGACTCAAAATGGTTTACATGTATCACCTTTGTCTCAATATGTATCTTTTTGTTCTCTCAATTTCTAGTTCTAGAGGTATTGGCCTAGTCCCAAATATTTGTTTCATTAAATATTGTGGATATAAAAAAGAAAAAAAAATTACAAACACAAAAACAAATACTAGCAAAAATCGATATCCAACCAACAAGAAAAAGAACTATCCCTTTTAAAAGATAGTTATATCAACTCAAGTAGATCAAACAAATCAAGAATAATCATTGATAAAAGCACAAAAAACTTATTATGACTTTGTTATAGTGTTAAAACTTATTATTTGTGGCATGACACATAAAGTTCATAGGGTGATTAATTTTATCCAATGAAAATTCACAAGTATATATGTCTTACAAGTAATAAAGTAGATATAAGACTAAATATTGATCTCGCATGGATTATATGAGTAATTTGACTAACCAATAGTGAATCAATTACTACTTTATTTGAAAAAATAAACTTAAGTCTCAGATAGATACTTAGACTCTAAGATTAGTTTACTTCCTTGTGTATGATGAGTTTGTCTTTATATTGAAAAAATATTATGTTTGATTGTCGGATGAAGAGTAAGATAATATAGATTTTCTCTTTTGTCTCAGTGACATACAAGGTGTTTATCAATATTAGACTATCACTACTAAGGATGGTCTCCTTATAGTTGTCCTTTTAGTATTTTATCATCAAAATCACACTTATTCTATTTGTGAATTATCTACATTTTTATTCCTTCTAAGCAATAATACATCAATTGATATTTGACGACTACTTCAATTATGTATTTTTATTGTCTAATTTCAATAGTCATAATAAATATGAAATGGTATGGTGATAATTATGTTTGTGCTTCTAGCTTTATAAGTACCACACTCATATCAATTAATAATAATATTCCTAATGATTTCTTTTGTGAAAATCATTCAAGAGAAAATGATTACAAAGTTGTTACCATTTTATGAAGCATCTCCATTTATGTATATCTTGTGACTTGTCTTATTCATCATAGCCAACACATTACTCTTATACTATGGTGAAGACCCTAGGTTATATATTTTACATAGATACAACATTATTTAAAAGTTGATTCTTCTATAATATGTATAATGGAATAATCATAAATTTATTTGATCTTTTGCCTTCGTGACTAGTCAATACTTCACATGCTAACTTTTTTGAGTTATTTGGCAAGTAATTTTTGAAGTGTTTGTACTTATTTTAGTATTAAATAAATAGATTTCACTAAATGGATATTTTGAAAGAATTCGATAAATATTAGTGAAATCAAACTTATTTTGAGTGAAATTAGTAAACTTGGTAGAATGAAGACTTTGATGAGATAAAAATAATATGGAGCCATGAAATTTCATTTGTCATAAATTTATTACATATTCCATAAGCCTATTGAGTAGTTTTGACATCATTTTTTGGCCATGACTTTATAAAACTAGTCATGAAAATCTTTTTACGTCATGGCTTTATCATCCAGTTATCATTATTTTTTTACTATGAAACACTATCTCTAAAGCATAATGATGGCTATAACCTTATTTTTAGTTCATGGTAGTCAAGTACCTCATTGGTACAAAAAGTCATTGGATTTTCTAGTATTACAACTTAATTAATATAGAACCAAAAATCTTATAACACTAAGCAATTCTTAGTCATTGCAATATTTTATGTTATTAATTTGTGATCTAGAGAGTAAATGTCTAAATTATGATATTTTTTTCACTACAACTTTGAATGAAAAATAGTAATTACCTTAGTCATGGTAATATTTACTGCCATGACTTTGTGTTCTATATAATTTTACATCAATCATGATCATTTTAATCACCACGACTTTAAATTCATAAGAATTATTATAGTCATGATATTATTGACACCACAACTTTATGCTCTAGAAAAGGGTTATTCGAGTCGTGGTGTTCCTACTTCTATGACTTTTGTATTCTAAAGAAGATTTAATAAGACAAGAAAATCTCTAAATCAAGCCATTACCATAAATTCTAGCTAAAAAAAAGCACACAAAATCCTAAAATATAAAAGAAACACTTAAAGTTTTTCATATAATATAAAAGAGTGGTAATCAGAATTGGAGCCAAGAGCATACAAATGCCTAGGCTACATAACTTCCAATCCAAAAATAGGAGAAATTCAAAATTAACACAAGTAATTATTATTTGGGATTAGGCTTTAAGACTTAGATCCTTACTAGGGCTCTCATTAGAACCTCTTAATTCCACAAGATATCACTTCAAATATCTCATATGATTTCTTTTTTTAATGCTAGGCTATATTGGAATCTATGATTGGTATAATATACTTGTGTTATGGTGACATAAATATATAATATTTATATATGTGGTAATGCTATAATTTGAATCTTGAAGGATATGCATCCTAGTTAGAATTATAATTAATGGTTTTTACTATATCATTTATTTATGGATATTATCTATGGAAGATAATACTAGATATGTCATAGAACACACTCATAGGTTATGATAAAAAAGAAGTAACAATTTTTTTAATCTTAATACATAAAAAAACCTATGTATCAAACTTGAGATTGAAGTAAGTTCAATTTTTGTGAGTATTGGGCTTATGAAGTTGATTAGCAAAAAAGGAATTAATGTTTTAGTTCATTTTCTTGGCATGTTTTCATGTTTAGCAGATAGATGTCATGGCTAAAGGTTAGAAAATTACTCTTCTCATTATTTTACAGGTTTCCAACGAGAAGAAAAATGGCAGCAGAAATCCAAAAAATTATTTAAGTTAATTATATCGTGACAAAACTTTGCTGTGACTAAAATCAAAAGAAGAACTAAAATCATGTCACAGCTAATGAATGATGTCACAACCATCATATGGGAAGAAAAACATAGTTGATCACGACATATTTTTCAAGTAGTGAGAAAGAATGATCAAGGAAATGCCACAACAAAAAGGTTACTATCACAACAAAGAAGACTTTTAGTAAAGAATTTCAAGATAGAGACTTGGCCGTGATAACAGGCTTGGTAGTAACGGAAAACTCAATCAAGATAGCACATTGGTCATAATATCAACATTTAGTCATGATAACTGACTTGGTCATTATAGCAAACTCGATCAAGATAACACTTTGGTCTTGGTATTAACATTTGGTATTGACAACCAACTTAGCCATTATATTAGAATCTGGCCGTGACAACAAATTTTGTCATTACATCAACATTTGGTAATGATAATGACTTAGTCATGATAGTAGAATTTGGTCATGACAACATACTCAGTCAAGACATTAATATTTGATCATGACAACAGACTTGGTCATGACATTAATATTTAGTCATGACAACATATTTGGTCTTGATATTAGAAGTTGGTCATGTTAGTAAAATGAGTGAAAAAGAGATGTAAATGTCATCTCAAAGAATTCAAAGTTAGACTGATGATTATAGATTTTTTAAAAAATAACCCAAGAAGCTAGGACTGGCATAGACCACATAAAAACTAATTCTTTTTTGAAAACAACAAGGGTTCGAGTGGAAACCTAGGCAACTAGTAGCGGAGGGCACCACTTGATTTTTCTTTCTTCTTTTAGTTTAGATCTAAAGTAGAATTGTTTTTCTTGAGTCGTTTTGTTTGGATCTAGAACTTTACTTGTTAAAAGCAAGAATCTGAACAAGAATCACTTATGTTTTTAGGATATAATGGTTATATTGAATATGAACATGAACAATCACATGAAACTATATGATTTGGCAATATGCAATCACCTTGTTTTTCACTATATGTAGTCCATAAGTGGTTAAAATCCATGTAAAAGCTTCACTAAATCAATCTAACTATTTTATATGGGATACAATGCGTTCCTCGAATAGAAAGTAGATTTGATAGGTTAGTATGTATTTCATTTACTTATTCTCCATGCTGGAATCAAATGCCCTTAACTCATTGTATCTTGTCATTGTGTATGGGAGACCCTCTAAGTGACACACAGAAGGAGATATCCCGAGGGTCAGTGAACAACCTATTAAGGAATAATATGAGGCTAACAATGAAAAATAAGGGAACACTATCGATTCATTTAAAGAAATCCCTATTTTACTTATAAATAAAAAAATAGAGTGACTCTCTAGATGAATCAAACGAGATATCACCTTAATCTTTCAAGTGATATTTTTTTCCATATTGACTTGGATCCAATCAAAGGAAAAAAAAACTCTCAATGATTTAAAGGAAGAGGCACCCACCATTTGTAGAGACTTGTAACACCCTTGTCTTGGGATGCAAGAGATATACTGTCATTAGATTAGGGTATAAGTAGTCATAAGACATCATGAAATATTAGTAGCACCTTAGATCTTAGATTTCTAGAAAAGCTAGGCAATCTAAATGGTGAAATGGGTAGCTTCAAGAAGAGATTCAGGACTATACTACAAACGTGCTTGACATATTTCAATTTTTCTATAGAAATAAGTCATGATAGATAAGTCTAAAAGGATTGGCTATCTAACAACACCTTGTGTTTGTATCAGCTTATATAAAAGAATCATTCTAATCTAATTTATTTTTAGGAATTTCCTTTGATATTTTGTTTAGAGTTTTAGTATTTGATTTTTGATATCTTTTCGTTGGTAACTAAAAACCTCCTTTTTAATAGTTCAAATAGTGTGCATCTCTAGTAGTTTGGGTAGTTAGTAAATCAGTTCATGTTAATTTCTATGGGAATGATATTTGGACTCACATCCATTTTTTACAACTTGAATTATATGTGCACTTATAGTGTCATAGACTAAATCTAATTAAAATTTTTATTCACAAGAGAGTGATACTATTCCAAAAAAGGGAGTCATGTTTATGGTGCCGTTACTGGGGATTGAAAAAAATAGTTAATATAATATTCATATAAAAGTGAGAAGCATTAATTTGGACAAAAAAATCCAAAAATCACAAAATTATAAATTAATAGCAGGGTCTTATGAAGACACTAATCATTTTGAGCTTCATGGATAAATATATATATATATATATATAATTTTATTTGATGCCACTAATCATTTTTGATCTTAATGTGTTTCAATTTCAAGAAATAATTCAAGCATATAAAGTAAGAATTATATCTATTTTCTCTAGAAACTAAGATAGAAAGAACATTAAGAAGCCAACGGAAGGTCATGATTGCAATGACAGATGAAATAATAGCTTCAATAGTAGACCAAGAATATGTAGTAAGACCTCCAATGCAAGATAACATGGAAAATTTCTAGAGACTAATCATCCAAGAAGAATATTTATTAGTGAGATAGCTAGTTATTGATACAAACAACTTTGAATTGAAACTAGTTTTGATCATGATGGTTTAGCAAAATAAATTTACAGGCCAGCCATCAAAGGATCCAAATGAGCATTTGGGTAGATTTCTTAGAAAGACCCACACTATAAAGTTTAATGGTGTAAGGCCAGACGTAATCAAGTTGTAGTTGTTTGTATTTTATCTAAGAGATATAGTAGACACATTATTTGAATCTTTACCATATGGCTCAGTTAATACTTGGGAATAGCTGATGGAAGCATATCTTGGAAGGTTCTTTTTTTCATCTCTCACTTTTGAAAGAAGAGGAGAGATCATAACCTTCAAATAAGGGGATGAGGAGAGCCTATATACTACTTGGGAAAATATAAGAGGCTGTTGAAGAGGTGTCCAATCCATGAAATTGATCTAAATATACAAATGGACATATTTTACCACTTGATGAATTATACCTCCAAGAGAATAATCAATGTAGCTTGCTATGGAGCTTTTAAAAGAAGAAGTGTAGGAAAAGCAATATAGTTGATTGAAGACCTTACTAGATACAACATGAAAGCTCTCTTTGAATTAACATAGAGCAATAGTAGAGAAAAAGGGAGTAGAATGATAGAGTTAAATAGAATGACTACTATTGAGGCTAAACTTGATGCACTCATGAATAGGTTAGACAAACAAGAGAGAATAATATACTCTACTCGTGAAATTGGAGCGGTAGAAAGAGATTGGAATAAAAGTAGTGTTAAAGGCCAATAGGAAGAAAGTCTTTATGTAGCAGAGGAGGTAAACTGCCTAAATGAACAAAGGAATTATTTTTTCAAGCCTAACCCCAATCTACCAACACATTATACACCAACATTAAAAAATCATGAAAACTTTTTTTATTATGGAGGAGGACAATAGAGCATATGTCAATATTACCAGCAAGGTTATGCTCCAGCCTCCACCAAGGTTATAGCAGTAGTAATAGCAAGGAGGAAAAAATAGGATTAATCATCAAGATCAAAAAAAACCTAATCATTTGAAGAACAAATGTTGTAGTTCATGGGGGACAAAAAGAGGATGTCGAGCTTCCATGAATATAAACTGACTAAATTGGAAGCTTTCAAAATTAACACACAGATGTTTCAGGCCGACACAAGTGTTTCCCTCAAAAATCTAGAAACTCAAGTAAAGCGGTTAACCATAACTTTACAAGGTCAGAATAAAGATGAGAGGCTGTATAATTCTACAACTAAGAAGTGAGAAAGAATTGGAGAATCCAAAGTTAGATGAAAGGGAAAATAAGAAGAGCGGTTCAGAGAATACTAAAAAAGAAGTTAAAAGATCAGTCCAGTAGATGCATGATGAAGAAGAAAATAGAAAGCCTTAAGACAACTTAAATATCTAGGAATGAAGTTACAATCCCTCAGAGAATAGAAAGGGTTAAAGTTGAAGAGTTGTTCTCTATGTTTCTAGAGATCTCTAAGAAAGTGGAAATCAACCTACCTTTTTTAGATGCAATAGCACAAAAGTCACTCTATACCAAGTTTTTGAAGGACATCCTAAGTAAAAAAAGAAATTTTGATGAAGATAGAGTGGTGAACTTGACTACCACATGTAGTGCAGGCATCTAGAGAAAATTACCAGAAAAGATGAAAATTCCAAGAGGCTTCACCATTCCATGCACCATTTGAAAAGTTAAATTCAAGAAGGCTCTTTGTGACTCATGTCCTAGCATTAATCTAATACCTTTGTATGTGGTTAACAAGTTAAGTTTTGGGGAACTATCTCCCAGTTCTATCACCCTACAAATGGCAGACAAAATAACAGCTAAAACTGAAGAAATCTTGGAAGATATGTTTATCAAAGTGGGAAAGTTTGTTTTTTTGATGGATTTTATTATATTAAACATGGAAGAAGACTCACAAGTTCCATTATTACTAGGAAGACTATTTCTTGCAATTGGAGCTGTATTGATAGATATGCAAAAATCATTACTTACTCTTAAGGTTGAAAATGAGGCAATTCACTTCAACCTTGATAAGAGCCTTGATCAAATAGATATAAAGTTCATGATGATATGTAAGTAGAAAATATTAGTCTCAATTGTAATAAACTAGAAAATGATTGTAGTATTCCATTTTCAATCAATAAAAATGAGATAAAATTCTGATATCCTAAGAATGAAGATGTTGATTTTAGAGGTGTCAACCGTGCCGGGCCGGGCCGGCCCGGCACGAGGCACGGCACGGTTCAGCCGTGCCTGGGCTGGCCCGGCACGGAAAAAATCCGAGCCCGGGCCCGTGCCGTGCCCGGCTTTGGCACGAACCGTGCCGTGCCGTGCCTGGCTAGGCACGGTTCGGCCCCTGGCACGGCAAACCGGCACGGCAAACTGCATGCCTCCCCTCCCGCAAAAAAAGACCGTGGGTCAGGTCAAATTCGACCCGACCCGCGGTCCCCGTTTCCCGAACCGCTCGGACAGGTTTGCCCGAGCGGGCCAGGCGAGGCACGGCACGGCCCGTTGTGCCTACGGGCCGTGCCGGGCCCAGTTTTTTTAAACCGTGCCCGGCACGACACGGTAGCACGGTCGTGCTCGTGAAAAACGGGTCGTGCCGTGCCGGGCCGGCCCGTTTGACACCTCTAGTTGATTTTATGACTCCTAATTTCAAGTGTACAGAAACTATTTTGAAGATAAATGAACATGGTAGTAAAAATGTTTGTAGTAATGAAAAAAAGGAAACTCAATAAGGGATAAGTACAGATGGGTTTTATTAAATAGATTTTTCAAGCCATCTGAAGTATGCTTTTTTAGAAGTAGAAAAAGTTAAACTTGTGATTATGTCTACTACATTAATAGATATTGAAGAACATAAGCTACCAAAGGTGTTAGAGAATTATAAAAAAGCTATTGCTTGGTATATAAAAGATTTGAAGGGTATCAATCGATCAATTTGTATGCATAAAATTCTATTGGAGGATAATGTTAGGGCTTCAATGGAGCACCAAAGAAGACTGAATCCTATAATGAAAAAAGTTGTTAGAAAGGAAGTTCTAGAGTAGTTGAATGCTAGATTTATATATGCAATATCAGACATCCCTCTGGTGAACTTAGTTCATGTGGTTCCTAAGAAGGGTGGATTCATTATGATCAAATATGAAAAGAAAGAGCTAATTTCTATAAGAACCATAACATGATGGAGGGTGTGCCTAGATTATATAAAATTAAATTCAATAACCAAGAAAGATCACTTTTCATTGCCCTTCTTTAATCAGATATTGGATAGGCTTGAAGGTATCATCACTTCTATTTTCTGGATGGATATTCAGGATATAATCAGGTTACCATTACACCTGAAGATCAGGAGAAAACTATATTTATGTGCCTTTATGGCACATTTTCTTTAAGAAGGATGTCATTCAAATTATGCAATGTTTCTACCACATTTCAAATGTGCATGATATCAATGTTCTTAATTTAATAGGGGATGTTATAGAAATATTTATGGATGACTTCATAATGTATGAATCTAGTTTTGACCATTGGCTGTATAATTTGGAAATAATACTTCAAAGATACAAGGTCAAGAATATAGTATTGAATTAGGAGAAATTTCATTTTATGGTGACAAAAAGAATTTTTTTGGGGGCACAAAATTTCTACAACTAGATTGGAAGTGGACCAAGAAAAGGTTTCCATAATAAAATCTTTTTTTTACCCCCCACAATAATCAAGGGAATTAGGAGTTTCTTGGGGAGTGTTAAATTTTACAGAAGATTTATTAAGGACTTTTCGAAAATATCAATACCCTTATGCAAGTTGCCATAAATGGACATAAGGTTCAATTTTGATGAGTTTTTCCAAAATACATTTGAAGAGATCAGAACCAAACTAATGGAAGCTCCAATCATTTCCACACTAGACTGGAATGGTGCATTTGAAATCATGTGTGATGCTAATGATTTTACAATGGAAGTTTTATTGTGACAAAGAAGAGAAAAGGCATTCAGGTCTATTTATCATGCTAGCAAAACCTTCAATGAAACTCAAAAAAATATTCCACTAATA
Source organism: Sapria himalayana (assembly GCA_029783825.1). Lineage (NCBI taxonomy): Eukaryota > Viridiplantae > Streptophyta > Magnoliopsida > Malpighiales > Rafflesiaceae > Sapria > Sapria himalayana. The sequence continues at coordinate 1,569,214 of JAREIK010001435.1, forward strand.
AAAAGTAGATGTTGATTATGGCATTTGCAAGTGAAAAATTTAGGCCTTACATTCTAGGCTCTCATGTTATCATTCATACTAATCATGCATCGATTAAATATTTAATGGCAAAGATTGAAGCTAAGCCAAGATTGATCTAATTAGTATTGTTATTATAAGAGTTGGATTTTGAAATCAAGGATAAAAATGATTGTGATAATGTGATAGTTGACCACTTGTTAGGAATGTAACCAACTAAAGACAAATCTAAAGTTATTGAAAACTTTCTGATGAGCAGTTATTCTAGGTGTCATTACAGATACCCTAATATGCTGATATAGTGATTTACCTAGCTTGTGGAGTACAACCACCAGAATTCAACTATCGGCAAAGAAAAAAGCTAAGAACTAACTGTAGATACTACATGTGAGATGACCCACTATTATTTAAATGATAAGCTGATATGATTATCAGAAGGTGTGTGCTAGAAAAATATTAAGGTAACATATTGAAAGAATTTCATGCATCACCATATGGAAGTATTTTTCAAAACATAAAATATCTCACAAAATTTTTCAATCAAGTTTCTACTAGGTCTATAAGGTATATTTGTGGTGAAACATTTTTGATATCTGGGGAATAGATTTAATGGGACCTTTCCCACATTCCTATGAAAATTTATATGTACTCCAAGCTATTGATTATGTATCAAAGTAGGTAAAGGTATCTACTTTTCCAAGGAATGATGCTAATACAATGGTAGGATTCATGTAAAATAATATTCTGAGCATATTTAGGATACCTAGAACTATTATAAAAGGAGGGAGCTATTTTGCCAACAAGGTTTTTGAAAAATTGATGAGCAAATATGAGATTAAACATATATTAAGTTTAGCATTTCATCCTCAAACTAATGGCCAAGAATAAATTTATAATAGGGAAATTAAAAAGATTTTAGAAAAATTATGAGCTCAAGCAAAAAGGATTGGGCTTTAAGGCTGGATGATACACTATTTGCTTACTAGATAACATATAAAGCTCCTATTGGAATGTTCCCATACCAAATTTTTTTTAGAAAACTTTTTACCTACCTCTAAAATTAGAATAAAAGGCAATTTGGGCCATCAAATAATTGAATTTTGACTTCAATTTTACTAAAAAGAGAGATTATTCCATATAAAAAAGCTGGAAGAGTTGAGAAATGAAATCTATGAGAGTGCTAGAATCTACAATGATAAAACAGAAAAAGGGCATGATCAAAGGATCTTGAAGAGAGAATTCAAAGCATGAGATCAGGTTCTATTTTTTAACTCTGCACTAAAACTATTTCTATGAAAGATAAAGTCAAAATGGATTATTCCATAAACAATAGTAACAAGTACAACCTTTGGGATAGTAACAATGAGAATAAGTGCTAGAGAAAAGTTTAAGGTAAATGGTCAAAGACTTAAGCACTACCTGAGCAGAAATAAGTTTAGAATAGAGGGAATGTTTATAGAGGGAATGAGTACCAAAGCAAAGAGTAACAGCCAACATAGTCTAGCTAGGGGCTAAAAACTGAGCAGCTTATGAGAGGCAACCTATATGAGTTTTGTTTGAGAGTTTATATGATTCATTTGTTCCTCTTTTTTTTTCTTTTTTGTAGATTAGAATTTATTGTTAATTCTTTTCTAGATAAGTGTTTGTAGGATTTTATAAGATTAAGGACAAATCAACACATGATGAAAAGTTGACTGAGGAGAAAAAAAATCAACAAGCTAAAAAAGAAGAGCATGTTGAAAAGAGAGAATCTCTTTACCTGAAAAGTAAATTTTAAAAAGAGAGACTTGACTATGAGTTGGAGGGTATGAATTTTAAGAAAAAAGAGGGACACCTTTTTTTGTTAGTCACAACAAATTGGCATTAGTTGCGACAAGAAATAGAGACAAGAGTCAATTTTGGTCGTAATATAGGTTCTAAGATTACATTGATAATTGACAGACAAGGTAAACTATGTCAAAACACAATTCAATCACAATATCATTTTTTGATGTCAAAATAGTTTAATATCATGATAGAGATTAGTGTTCATTTGACATAGTAGATAAAATGATAGAAACTTATGTTGTGACCAAAAGAAAGAATGTTGTGACCTAGCCACTATTTCAAACAAGTTGAGATAAATAAAAATTAAGTTTGAAAAGTTACTTTATGCCGTGACAAACTTAGGTGTGTCACGACATAAAATAATGGATTGAATAATTGTATGTTAAATAAAAGACTAATATATATATATATATATAGTGATGACATATGCACTAGAAGGAAATTAAGTAGTGACATGTGCACACTAATCTTGTTGTCTCACAGTGATTAACATTGTGACACGTATACTTGAATTTCAAGCCCCACATGTGAGTTTCAATTTAAAAACTCCCAACTAATTTACTTCCATTTCATTTATTTACAACTCAATAAATTCACCACACTGTGTGGGTCCTTCAAACCAAAAAACCTAGCATCGCCATTTTCATTGTGATAATCCTGATAAACCTTATTCCAAAACCAAAAGGATGAAAACTATAAATTCATCCCAATGCTGATAAAGAATATGGAAGAAAACATGCTACAAGGCGAGGAAGTTCAGTTAGAACCTCCAACAGAGATGAGCTCATGGAAATAATTAACGGCTTAAGATAATCAGAGCCACTGATAAAAAGAAAAGGGAAGAGGGGGGATTGAGACACATGAGGAATCAAAAAAAGAATGTTAACATTCATCTCTGATGAAGCACACTTCACCTAGCATACACATTACTCTCAAAAAGGTTTAATCAGAGAGAGAGGATTTGGAAAAGGTATACCATTCTTTGAGATAAAAAAATAATGCAACTAGGTTGGAGAATCTTCTATAAGAATCAGAGGCTAGGATATGCTCTTATAGTAATGGAGTTCCACTCCAATTTGGTGGCAATAAAGAAGAAAATAGTTTATGTCAAAGGGGTATGGGTTCCATTTGGAAAGAAAATTATAAATGAGCTATATCAACTCGAACATCAAAAGAATGGGTCCAAGTTTAACAAGATAATGGATAGCCAAGACTATAATAAAACTATTTAAAAAATGACAAATGGCAAGGAAAAATGAAAGAGTAGGATGCAAAAAGTACATGAGACCATTAACCAAAGAGATCTTACTAAAGAGGCTAAGATTTGATTTTATTTCATTTTATCCATTATTGCTCCAATCAATCATGTATGCTCCATCAAGGAACAGAAGTATTGCTACTATATGCCAATATGAAAGGATACAAAATGAATATTAGGGAAATATTAGAGACCTCGATATTGGGATACCATCAAAGAAACATAAGATGGTTGATTCCTCACTCTATATTAAGCACCAAGCTATGCCTTGCAGTAGGGGTGAAAGAAAGAAAGAAAGTAGAAATTTTCCCAATAGTTTTTTCTCTAACTTTGGCAAGGGTTTTTAAAGGGCCAAGAAATATAAAGAAAAAAACAAGTATTAATGGCCGAGGAAAATAAAAGGAGGAAGAAACTAGTGAAAGAAGCTTTGAACAATCACCAGAACAAGTCCATACTCCTAACAAGATAGAAAATAGACAATAAGAAGAGAAAGAAACCCATACTCCCAATAAAATTGAGTTTAGACCACCCGAAGAAAGAAGCTCATTTGCGTACTCACTACCCTCATACAGGAATGAGGATAGGGAAGCAAGTGGAAGCTTGAGAATGGAGGAAACAACCTTATAAATTAGAGAGATGCTGATATCCATGAACAATAATATTGAAGAAGAATAAAAGAAGTGGAAATGAATTAAAAACATATGGAAGACAACTAGAAAGCAAAGCTCAAAAGAAGAGAGCAACAATGAAAGGAGGTTTGAAATCAATAAGAACATGGGTGGAAGGATCCCAACTTTTATACTATAGACTGTGAACCTCTTGACTATCATGTCAAAGTTATCCCTAGAATAAAATGAATTTTCCAAACCCTCTAAAAAATTCTCTCTCTCGCTCTTCCAAACATACCCAAACAATAATAAAAGTCAACAAAGTTCAAGTAATTAAATGATGTGATGATTTTTTCTGAAACTTCATATTTTATTTTTATTTTTGTGGAGTTTATTTTTAACTACCTACTTATATCATATGTTTTCTTTGCTCGAAGGCAAGCTAGACTACAAGTTTGAGAGAATTTGATGAGCCAAAAAGTTATCTATATTTTAGTCTATTTTCCTAGTATATTTTCATGTTTAGAAGATGAATGTCAATTCTAAAGGTTAAAAAATTACTCTTCTCATAATTTTTGTAGGTTTTCAACTATGAGAAGAAAAATGGTAGTAGAAATCTAGAAATTGTTAAAGTCAATTATGTCATGAAAAAATCAACTCTATTGTGACTAAAATCGAAAGAATAACTAAAATCAAGTCATAGCCAGTGAATGATATCACAAACATCAGAAGGAAGGGAAGACAAAATTGGTCGCAACATATTTTTTAGCCACTAAGAAAGGATGATCAATGCAAGGTCACAACAAGATGACTACTATCACAACAAAGAAGACTTTTGGCAATGAATCTCAAGATGGAGACTTGGTCATGATAGCAAGCTTAGTTGTGATAGCGAACTCAATCAAGACGGCATATTGGTCATGACATCAACATTTGGTCATGACAATTGACTTGGTCTTGATGGTGAACTCGTTCGATATAGCACATTGGTCATGAAATTAATATTTAGTCATGACAACTGACTTGGTTGTGACATTAAAATTTGGTCGTGACAATATACTTGGTCATGACAATAACATTTAGTCATGATAACAAACTTGATCATGATAGTAAAATTTAGTCATGACAATAGACTCAATCATGATGTCGATATTTGGTCATGACAACAAATTTGGTCATGACATTAACATTTGGTAATGATAATAGATTTAGTCATGATATTAAAAGTTGGTCATGATAGTGAAATGAGAAAAAAGAGATGCGAATGTCATAGTTGAGAATTCAAAGATGAGCTTATCATTATAGATTTTTATAACCCTTAGAAGCTAGGGCTAGAAAGACCATATAAAAACAATTTTTTTTTCAAAAATAAGGGTTTGCCAGGCAACCTAGGTAACCTAGGCGACTGGTAACTAATGACACCACTTGATTTTTCTTTCTTATTTTAGTTTAGATCTAGAGTAGAATCATTTTCTTGAGTCATTTTGTTTGAATCTAGAACATTTATTGTCAGAAGCTGAACAAGAATCACTTATGTTTTTATGATATAATGGTTGTTTTGAATTTGAACATGGACAATCACATGTAACCATATGATTCGGCAAGATGCAATCACCTTATTCTTCACCATATGTAGTCCACAAGTGGTTTCAATCCATGTGAAAGTCAATAAATCAATCTAACTAATTTCTATGGGAATCAATGAAAGTTCCTTAGATAGAAATTAGATCAAATGGATGTGTGTGCATTTTATTTACTTGTTCTTCATGCTGGAACCAAAATTCCTTTATTTTGTTGTATGTGTATCTTGCCCTTATATATGGGAGGCCCTTTGAGCGATGGAGAATGCAATATCCTAAGGGTCGATGAATAATCTATTAAAGGGAAATGTGAGGCTAACAATAGTAAATAAGGGAACTCTGTCAATTCATGTAGAGAAATCCCCATGTTACTTTGAGATAAGAAAATGGAGAGACTCTCTAGATGAATCACTATAAACATCACCTTAATCTTTTAATCTACATCCTTGTGTTGATTTGGATCCAATTAAGAGAAAATAAAACTTATAAGGATTTAATAAAAGTGGCACCAACCATTTATAATGACTTGTAACACCCAAGTCTTGGAAAGCAAGAGATCTATAGTCATTAGAAATGGGTATGATTAATTCCCAATTCTCATAAGGAAGTGCAAAATATTATTAATCTCTTGGATCTTAGACTTCTAGAAAAGAGAAGCAATCTAAGTGGTGAAAGATGTAGCTATAAGGAGAGATCAAAGGCTATACTACAAAAATGCTTGATAGATTTTAACTTTACTATAGAGATAAGCCATTATAGATAAGAATAAAGAGATTAGCTACACTACAACACCTTATGTTAGTATCAACTTCTGTAAGAGAACCGATCCAGTCCAATTTTTTTTTATAAATTTTTTTAACCTTTTGTTTAGAGTTTTAGTATTTGATTTTTGATATCTTTTAGTTTGCAACTAAAAACCTAATTTTTAATTGTTCGAATAGTATGGATCTCTAGTAGTTTAGGTAGTTGGAAAATTAATACTTGTTAATCTCTATGGGAATGATATCTGGACTCATATCATATCTATTTTTTACTACTTAAATGACCTGTACACTTACAGTTCATAGAATAAATCTAATTAAAATCTCAATTCAAAAGATAGTGATTTAGTCTATATAGAAAAAGACTATTAGAAGCTAAATACATAAACATATTTAAAACCAGTCAATTATGGATATTCTAGAAGGAATTACCTTTGATAGATATGATAGTTAAGTAGAATCTCTAATCTTGGGGTTTCACCATGGTGTTGGAGTCATGTATTAGTTGTGGCAGATAATAACATATATGTTATGGGATACATGAAAGTTGAAATGTCTCATATGGTAGTGTTAACCTTGCAAGTTATTTCCTCTAGTATAATTTCTATATATCCAATTTGTGAGAAGATGTATATTAATTATTGTGAATATATCACTTATAGATTTGAAAGCACAAATGTATTTTTTACTATATTATTTCACATCGTTAAGACATTAGAGATTGAAGAAAAGAAATGCATATATAAAGTAGTCATTATGGATAATTGATATATTGCCTAAAAGGAGTAGACATGTGGGGGGGGGGGGGATAATGTGTAATTTTAAAGGTAAAATTCTAAAGCAAGACTATGAGGGGCTCATCCTTAGTAGTGATAGTCCAAGGATAATAGTCATCTTGTATGCCAAAAAGGTACTTGGTCATTTCCATATTATTCTACACTTCATCTAATGATCAAATATAATATTGCCCAAATACTAAAAAAATATCATTGTATATATAAGGAAGTGAGCTAACCCTATTGTTTAAGTATCTTTCTTAAAACTCAAGTTTATGTACTCAACTTGAGTAGTTTGTTTGTTCACCATTAGTTGTTGGTTAACTGGCTACATAATCTCTATGGAATTGATATCTAGGCTTATGTCCAACTTTAGGACTTGTATCACTCATATATTTGTAGTACTTTATTGGACAAAAGATAATTATTAAAATGAGCTTTTGATACTATGTCACAAATGATAAGTTTTGGTACCATAATAAACTTGCAATAGTGATTACCATGCTCATATCAAATAAACTTACATAAATTTGGTATATTCACATATAGATTCATCTCACAAAATAAGAATAAAAGGATTGTTACTTCATTTGATCAAATTTTATGAGTGTGTCCCATGACTTATATGTCATCATCCACTATCTCGTGAATGTGCCCGTGAAAAGAATAAAAATTTTGGCCAACGCACATTAATTTATCTAGTGTGGAATCTTAAATTTATGTTGTAATTAACATCCATATCCTTGGGTATTCAAAACACAACAATTCCACATTTAGACATTATACATCTATGATCATCATATACATATATATAAACTAATCATATATCCATAATTAGCTTGATATTAGGAAAGATTGCATGTGAGAGGATTGAAAAATCATCTCATCAAATTGAGGGTTCCTATTAACAACCTGTGTGAGAATCTATGTCTTAAATCTATTTTCCAATCTAGTGTTGCTTGCATTTAGCTTGAATTTGTCCCTAATTATAAGTTAGAATTTATGCCCTTTTAGGTTTAGTATGTTCTTGGCCTCAAAATCTGAATCCATGACTTTCTCTCTTTAAAAATCTGTATGTCTTACTTTTATATAACTAGGGCCCCAACAAGTTACTGTGTGGATCTTAAAGTTGAGGTATAGGCTTTGGGTGCTTTTTAAATTCCTTCTAGAGCACAAAATCATGAAAGCAAATGAATACCACGGCCAAGGTAATTCTTCTTTAGAACATAAAGTCACAATATCAAAAATACCTATGATTTAAAAAGTTCTTCAATAAAGAAAATGATCATAAAGGCAAGAATTTCAAGACCAAAGAAATTTATCTTTTGAATACAAAGTCACGGCAGCAAAAGATATTGCAACTAAGGAATTTTATTTCTAGTTAAAATGGTTCTAGTGGCAAAAATATCATGGCTAACACTACAAGAAAATATTAATTTAGCTAGGGAATTTTAGCTTGGGATCAATCCCTAGCTAAATTGTGAGGGATTAGCTAGCGAATAGCAAGGGATTTATATTTTTTTCATTAAAATAAAATTTTGCAACGGATTAGCGACGGAATATTTGCATAAATTCCGCTCAAGAAAAGTAGGGAATTTAGCGATTGATTTAGCGATGGAATTTTTCTAGCTAATAAAATCTAAAATTTAGCACCGGATTTAGTGACAGGATTTCCCTAGCTAATTACATTCGGAATATAGCGATGGATTTAGTCACGGAATTTCCCTAGCTAATTATAACTGGAATATAGCGACAGATTTATTAACGAAATTTCCCTAGCTAATCAGATCTGAAATTAATCCATCGCTAATTTTTTCGTAGATTCCACAAAATTATAAACCGGTAAAATAGGGACAAATTTAGCGATGAAATTTTTTTAACTAATTAGATCAATACAAAATCAATTGCTAAATAAATTTTTGAATTTATTATTTTACAATTTTATATAAAATTGGAAGTGATTGTTCTTTTAATGTTAATTTTCTCAAAATATATGCATTTAGTTAGGAACTTTTCCCTAGCTATTTGGGCTAGTGATAATTTCTGTCGCTAATTTTTAATAATTTAATTTTTTTAGCATTATTTATTTTAATATTTTATTTAATTTTCTATAATAAAGGTATATCATGGTTTATAGATGAGCGATCCTTGAAGACACAATCTCCTCATATAATTATAAAAATATGATATTATAAATAAAAAATTTCATAATTATATAAATATGAATAAAAAATTATATTAAATAAGACTAAAATAACTATTTTTTTGATTATAAATTAATTAAAAAATTATACAAAATATTTTTCAGAAAATTTTATTTATGATATTTAAATATTTGTATTAAAAAATATTATATAACTTATTATATAATTATAATAATTTTTAAAATATTTTATTTAATAAATAAACATAAATAAAAATTACTACTAATAAAAAGCTAAAATAAAAATTTATGAATATTAATATTATTTCTATAATAGAACAAGGCTAAGGTGTATTTGGTTCAATTTCGATCGAAGAAGATGAAGGTGTTTATTGTTCAACTGCGCTTGAACAAGGTAAAGGTATTTTTGGTTAAATTGTGTTCAATTAAAGCAAAGGTGTTTCTGGTTCAACTGCACTCGAACAAGGCGAAGGTGTCTCTGGTTCAATTGCTCTCGAACATGGTGAAGGTGTCTCTGGTTCAATTGTGCTCAAACATGGCGAAGGTGTTTTTGATCTCCATACTCAATACTTCTATGAATTGAAGGTAATATGCCCATCTCGTAATCAATGATTAGTTCCATGTAGTCAAACTGAGTTTCTAATTTTTCCTATAATTTAATCCGATCTTTTCGCACTGTTAGGATTTTATTTATTGTAGAGCCGTTGGTTTTTTTTTCATAATATTTTTTGATTTCTTGAGCTATTCTAGTAATTGAAATACATAAATAATTTAGAGTTAGTTTATTTTTACCAAACGAAGGGAAGTAACATTGCTAATTTTATAACTAAGCTTATGTTCATTGTACCCAATTATGTAAGGTATATCTTATTTTAATGCATATTCTCTGAGTCGTTGTATTGCCCTAATTGTGAAAGACAAAAAAAAACTTATAATGCATCTTCCACAAATCATTATTTTTAACTAAGCTTCTTTACTTGCGTTTGTAGAAGGATGAGATAGATTATATACAGTATCTATTTGATCCAAGGGGTCTTCGGAAAGTAATATTATTTTTTTCTCCAACTGCATCTAAGATTGTTAGGGCCTCTTACTTACACTTCGGCATGAAAGGGGTTGGATTTTCTTACTTTGTAATCAAGAAGGAGATAGATCTTTTAGTTTTCTATAGTTTTTGTTTACTTTCAGAGTTATTGTTCCATGTTGAAAATGGGTATTTTTTTTACTATTTCATGTCAATGCATATAGTTAAGATACTTGAAACATAATTGTAGCAAACTTCGAACAAAAGAAATGTGTTTGATACTAAGCAAGAAAAAAATACTGGAAGAGAAAAGCTACTAAATGTGATTTTTGAAAATTTTATCTAATATCTCTTCGTTTTCATAAATTTATATGGAACTCTTGATTTTTGTAGCCTCCATGTGAGGCTTGATTTTCATAAATTTCTTGTGAGACTTTTGCTCTTTTGAAACCTTCATGTTTTTTTTTTTAAATTTCGGAAGTTTTCAAATAATTTTTTTTATATAGATACTAAATGTCATGTATAAGTATTAAGTGTTGTTAAATCTATTCATATTTGTTTTGTTGTTATTTTCATTAGTGAGGTTACTTTCATCAAAATCAAGTCATTAAACCACAAAAACTCTCATAAAAAACTTACTATGTTATAATTTCAATTTTTTTATAAATTTTTTTTTATTTTATTTTGTTTATTTTTTATTTATGGATAGGAGTATCCAATATATACATTATTTCAATTTATCTTGCTTAGCATATAAGGGTATCTTCTATATGTATATTTTTATTGTATTGATAGTGAGATTTTTCATATTTTTTATTCACATAGTGCATGTGAATTCAAGCCAATATGATATCCTTTGTCAAGAAGAAGATGTGCTTAATACGAAACTTTAAACACACAAAAAATGTGCCACCATCTTATCTTAGTACCTTTGTTGCACGGTTATTGCATGCAATGTATAGTGATTCCAGAAGCAAAAAAAAAATTAGTCATGCCATTTTTCCTATTACTATGCATATAAAATTCTATGCACATCACATACTATGGTTAGCAGGCACTTACAATAAATATGCAAGAAGGGGGTAAAGAAAAATAGAATTTTAGTATGACATTTTGAATGAAACAAACCAATTGTTAGTGTCAAAATTATTGGTATGATACCAACTTATTGTGGATATTAATTGAGATAGTAATGGTATGATATCTATGTATAGATATAAGAGATTTCTTTTATCGTTACATATTGTAGGAAGAAAGGAAATGAAGAAGTACTAATAGTTATTTTTAGGAAAGATAATGAAATAATTACATAATATTAAAAGATATGCAATGAAAATCAAAGTTTTCTAAGGATATTCATAGAGATTATCTATTATGATACTTATTAGAAAGAATTATATAAAATTTTTCTCTAAGGTAACAATACATATTTTATATTTTTTAGGTATTACTAGTGTTGTGATACGTTCTCTCATTTGAGACTCATAAATTATTGATTTTGGAGTTAATAATTATCTTATGAGTTTTTATTATTTTTTATTAATATTATTTTTTTGTTCATTGAGTATTATAGGATCCAATGGCATGTCCTAAAAATTACTCATTATGGTAATATTTTATTTATTTTTAATTATTCTATTATTTTTTCTATTGAGTTCTAATTTCATAAAATAAAAGTATGATTTTTTTATTGATAATTATTTGTAGGATTAGAATATTTCAAAGTAAATATCTCACTAAATGTTTGAGTATTATATATTTTTAATATGGTCATCTATTACTTGTTTTTGACTTGATAATTAATTATTGGTCAAACTGAAAATATTTTATTTTATTTTTAAAATAGTCACTATATTAAAGTGTGAGATATGTCAATTAGAAAAAATATTAAAATTTCTTATTTTACTCGTCAGATTAGTGTGAGTAAGGATCATAGAATATATATTAGATGAATTTAACACTTATTGTACAGATAACAATATTGTATACTAAACTTTTTATGTTGACACACTCCCATAGTATGAGTTTACAAAAAAGAAAGAAAAAATATCTAATTGAGATAGCTCATTCATTTTTCTTAAGTATGAGAAATATATACAAGAAAGAAGTAAAGAAAAGTTTACTTTTTCTAATATGATACTTATTAGAGAGAATTATATAAATTTTTTTTCTGAGGCAACTAAATATATTTTATATTTTTTTAGGTATTACTAGTATTGTGATATATTCTTTCATTTGTGGCCTAATATTAGATACATCAAGTGTGTCACCACATGAAGCATGAAGCAGTATTATCCAAAACTCAAGCAATACATAGGAGAGACTCCATTGTTAATCATAGATTACCTTGCTTCAGAATGTTGTGTTGCAATCAACCTTGATCCCACGCAACCACCAGACACAACTCGGTGTGTCATGCTTCCCACTATAGTTTACTTTGAGTTTCTTCCATATGATTCTGTTAATGCGATTCATGGTGTGACCATGAGGGAAGAACAATTGTGGATTTCTCTGGGGTCGAGGTGGGGAAGATGTATGAGTTGGTCGTGACTACCTACAGAGGACTATATCGATATCAATTGGGTGATATAGTGAGAGTTGTTGACTTCCATAACTACTCTTTTCAAGTTGAGTTCATAATGAGAGCACAACAGCTTGACTCTGATACTGTGACTAAGGCAGACTTGATGTCTGCCATTGAAAGTTGCTAACTTGTGATGTTTCACCCAAATAGTATGTTATTCCATTCATTGTTTCTTGCACAATGTAATTTTAACTTTTATATTCCTGATGTTTTCTTTGTTTTACAAAATACCTGGTATTTGGTATTTCAAAGTAATCTTTCTTTTTTCTTGTTTCATGTATGGGCCATGATACAAGACAACACATGCACCTACTCTCCTCACCTGCCTGGCATTGGCTTGTGTGTCAATATATTGAGCTGGCATGGCATGGTCTGTTAGTCACCTATATGCCCTAGTGATTATTGGATTTGTGATGTTTGGGTACAAAGTAGAAGATTATTGTACTTGACAGCATCTAAATGAAAAAAATGTTTCTTATCTCGTGGATTTCATCAGTTTATGCAGATGGAAGTATTTGCTTGGATATTTTACGAAATCGATGGAGTCCCATATATGATGTTGCTGCAATACTTAATTCTATTCAGGTTCAATTTTTTGTGAATCTTTTTAATCTTTTGAAATTCTTTTGTGTTTTATCATCAATAAATTCAATTTCAAATAACATATTCTGAATTTTTTCTTTTATCATTAATGGGTGGCCTAATCATACTCTGAATTGGCTGCATTTTCATCACAATTTGTTTTGTCTAAATAATCAAAAGCTTGCTAGATTATCTTTTAAATAGTCAATTGGAAGAGATTTTACCTGGTACCTAAGGCATGTACCCCATTTTTGAACCAGGCTAGGTGACTTGAGCTTGGCCCAAGGCATGGCACTAAATGGCATGGTCTATAGATGTGTTTTTTAATAATGTTATTTATTAATGGGGTGAAGAATGCAAGTACTCCATTTTTTGAATTTGTTGCTATTATTGGCAACAATGGCTGCTTTGAGAGTTCTAAGTTCTGACAACAAGAGTGACAAGTTAATGTCATTGTCGCAAAGGCTAATAAAAATATGTATCTTTTATATGTAAGGTGTTTGATTTCTTCCAAAGGCTATGAACATAAATAAAATCTAATGATTGTTGGATTTGTTTTAAAATGGAAAAAAAATTAAAGAAATTATTTTTTAATCTTAAACATTTATAATTTTTCATATTAAAATTATAATTTTATTTTTCTTTTAAAATATTACAATTATTTTATAATAGTGAGCGGTAAGTATTCTTTATTTATTTTTTTATATCATATAAATAATACATCATGTTAGAATTGAAACTATATTATTGATTATGACTATGAGTACTCAATGTTGATGGATGAATATTTTAGTTGGTTTTTATGGACTTGTTGAGTATATTGATTGAGTGTGTGTGTGTGTGTGTGTGTGTGTGTGTGTGTGTGTTTGAGTTAGTTTTTTTTCTAATATAAAGTAAATAAAAAATAAACTAAAAATTTTATAAACTAAAAAAATAAAAAATAGGTAATATGAAAATAATATAAACTTAAATATAGAATAAATCTGATTGAAAAGTCTGAAATTGAGTCATATATTAGTCATATAAGTCTACCTCGGCTTTTGCATATAACAAATATAATAATAGATGAATATTTGTAGTATGAATTTATTTTAAGATAATTAAAAATAAAAATTAAAAAAATGTTAATAAAAAAATATATATTATAAAAAAATATCTACTTGTCAGAATACTGATGGTATTAGATAATCTTAGGAGATAATTCAAACAATGCATAAATATATATGATCCATTGAATCTTAAATAAATTTAAAGAACATGAGCGGTAAAATTTTTGAATATGGATCAACCCTCATATTATTTTATCCATTTCATTTATAATTATTAAATTGTAAGAAAAAGCATGATTAAGTATATTGCTAATGTGTATTTTTTTATTAGATTTTCAAAATGGTAAAACAAATAAAAATTAATAATCTTAAGAGTGTAAAGTGGAGTGGTCTATGAAGATAATGTATTCACATACATCATCAAAAATGATTAGAATTTGGGTCCTTTTTTAATCACTCATATTTTCAAAGCCTTAATTACTTTTGCATTATTAAAAAAAATCAAAAAAAATATAATACATAAATGTCATGCATAAACATGTTTTTATGCATACCAAATATGCATAAATATGTTTTTGTGCATACCATCTATGCATAAACTTGTTTTAATGCATACCAAGGTATGCATAAACATCTTTTTATTCATACCAGCTATGCATGAACTTGTTTTTCTGCATTCCAAGTTATGCACAAACTTGTTTTTTTGCATAACGAGCTGTTTGCATAAAACTCAGTTTATGCATATTTCAGGATGCAAAAAAAAACTTGTTTATGCATAGTTTGATATGCATAAAAATTCATTATGCACATAAATTCATTATGCACATAAAAATTTGTTATGCACATAAGCACATAAATGAGTTTTTATGCCCAAATGAGCCATGGTTGTAAATGAATTTTTATGTGCATGAGTTTTTATGCATAAAAATTTATAATGCAGAAATGCAAAAACTTGTTTACTCATAAATGAGTTTTTATGCATGCCAAACTATGCATAAACTTGATTTTATGCATAAATGAGTTGTGCAATCCAAACTTTGTATAAACTTGATTTTATGCATAATTGAGTTTATGCATAAACATGAATATAAATGAGTTAACGCATAAATGCATATGGTGTCATGCAAAAACTCATTTTTATGCATATCTATGCATAAACTTGTTATGCACATTAACTTGTTGTGCATAAATGCATAAAAGGGTTTATGTGCATAACATGTTTTATACTTAATAGCTCATTATGCAGAAATGCAAAAACTAGTTTAGGTATATATGAGTTTTTTTGCGTACTTAACTTTGCATAAACTTGGCTTATGCATAAATGCATAAGCTCATCATGCATAAACTCCTTTTTATGCATAAACATGCATAAATGCATAATTGAGCTTATCCATAAATTGTTTTATGCATAAAAATGAGTTTATGCATAAATTCATGCATTACATTTTATTGAATTTTTTAAATAATGTAAGGGGTAATTTAATTATGTGTTTGGGAATTTGGTTGCTCAAAAATAGACCTAAATCATAATTATTTTTGATGAGTCCCTAAATATTAAATTAAAATAATTAGGGGTTTAAAATATTATTTTTTTTATTTTAGGATTTCTTTTCATAATTATCCCAAAAAAATATTAGGATTTTATGAGATTCTTTATTTTTATGATGATATTGCCATATTTGAGTGTTTGTTGAGTGTTTTTAGAAAATAAACGATGCAAAATAAAATATTTAACATAATATTAAATAATGTATCAAATAATAGTATTGGTATAAATATATTTGTAAGAATTTTTAAATATGATTTCTTAGATAAAATATTTTATATTTTATATATTTGTCACATAATAAATTAAATAATTAATAGGAATAGTTTCTTAGGTAAGAATGTCGTGTCATAATTATCCCTTTATATAATTATTCCAAAAAATATAGGATTTCATGAGATTTTTTATTTTTATCATGTTGTCATAAAATTGTGTCTGTTGAATGTCTTTAGGAAATATGAAATATAAAATAAAATATTTAATATAATATTAATAATATATCAAATAATGGTGTTCTTATAAGCATGTTCGTAAGAATCATTAAAAATAATTTTTTAGCTGAGATTTTTCACATTATGTGTCATATAATCAATTTAATAATAAAGATTGACTTAACTAGTTTTCTCCTTATTATAATATATATAAAATTTATGAAAATATATTAAAATATTTAGAAGATTATGAGAGTTTTATATTCTATGTAAGTAAAGGGTCCTAAAAATTCTAAGTGGATGTTAGGTATTATTGAAATTATATATTTATTTTGTTGGATTCAAGTATTGGTTACTAATTTGTGATATATGAATACATTAATAATAAAATTATCAAAATAATAATTAATAATTAGATTGAGTTATAGAAATTTTATTTTTAAAATTTTTTATGATACGATCAACCTGTACTTACTTATATATACTCTTACTAAATATATTATATTTAGGTATATGTGCAATATTAATTCTTTTAAATAAATATAGTGAACACTCAATTTTGGCATAACTATTAAGATTGAAAGTAAATATTTAAAATATTAACTTTTTATTTAATATCTTTTTTAATTGGCATCTTGTATGAATACTAATGTAAAGATGAAAGATATAAAAAATATTATTAAATACATATTCATCTGCATTAATTAATTATAAAGATTTGAGTAGAATTTATGAATATTTAGATAATTTATTTAAATATTATAAAGATAAGTATAAAATACTTATTGTGAACTTTCAAGTATGGAGATTAATATCAAATTTAAATATAATTTTTTGATTCAGTTTTTTGATTCTTCTTATGTATAATGAACTATAATATCATAATTTATTTTTGTTATGATTATGAATATTATTTGAGATAGAAGCATAGTTTTTAAATCAAAATTTGAATTAAAAATTGGAATTATTGATTAGTAAATCACGAATCAAATCAAATTGTAAATTAAATTTTTTGTGATTTTTTTTACGTTAATTAATTTATAGTTCATTATGATCTAGCTGACAATTCTACCTCATAGTTTAATATTTTGATAGTATTACTCTTAAAAGTTGGAAATTCAATGCCTGATGAGTCTCTAACCAAAGATATATTATCTTTGGATGAAGGTATTTATCAAGTCACCAAGACATGGTTTTCAAAAAATATATGAATCATAAAGATTTTTTAGATTATCAATAATATTAGGAGTATTCTCTTCTAATCGTGTTTAACACGTGTAATTTTAAAATTTTTATGATATCCAGTGTGTTAATCAATTGTCATGTTTAAAAATAAGGTATATTTTATTGTCAACTTCAAAAATAAGTCAGATGTTATTGTGATTGTGAATGGAAGCCATCTGCTCATCAGGTATTAATATTTGATACTTTAAAAATGTGTTCCGGTCATTAGTATGTTTCTCCTAGGAGGTGGTGAATGAGATACTTGATTATGTGCTGTGGATTTAGTCTTGGAAATCAAGTCTTAATGCATGCCTATGAAAGACACTTTCAAGCATGTCAATGTGCTATTTTTCGAAACTATTGTTGACCCATGCATGTCCAACATGATCAGACCCATGCATGTCCAGCAATGGGATGACTTGGGTCATGTTGGCCATGTGATCTAGCTTGTGTGCCACAAATGGGTGTTACAATCGACATGTCATGACTCGCAAAACTTGCTTGTGTATGTTGAATTTGGTGTGGGTCATGCTTTGCATTGAACAAAAATTCTGACTTGAGTTGGCGTATGAAACTAACAATCAGTTTTAAAAATAGATCATGGTTTAATTAGGTCGGAATGGTCCAAGTCAAGGCTAGCATTTAGCATGTGTCGACTTGCCTGGACTTCACCTTGGCTAGCTAGGGTTTGAGTCGTGTCTAGTTAGGCATCACTTCTGCCTAATACTTGAATTGTGGCGGGGTTTGTCATTTCATTCCATCTTATACATCTATTCAAAAAAATTTATTGATGTCTTATTGATTGTGTCAAAAGAAAATATGAGTGCGGACTATCAAAATTCATAACATAAAAAAGCTTGTGTACTAGCAGATTTAAAGATAGTGAACTAGCAATTTTAATAAAAAAAATTGAGGATGTAAGTCAAGTAAAATATAAATTAAATAAAAGGATGGATCATACATAGAAATATATTTGTATCCTTAATCAATGATGATTTGATTTTGTGTATTTTTTGTAATAAAACTACTAATATAGAAATATAATGATACATATTTTTTGTGATAATTTAAAAATGTCATGACATTTAAAATGTAAAAGAATAAATGTTTGTATATGTGGTTTTTAAAAAAAAATTAAAAAAAATACTCTATGAAATGGATATTATACATGAAATTTCATTGAATCTTAGGAAAATGAATATGCTATTGAAAATTATAATAAGATGAGTGTTACATGCATATCTAGTGAAATTAGTAATTAATGAATAACATAATAATAATAATAATAATAATAATAGTAATTATTTTTTACTTCAAATCTAAAAGGGTTTCTTTAAAATTGAACAAATTCAATTATATTGAATAATGGATAAAAATTTAGTAAAAGATTATATATATTAATTAATATATGAATATATTATTATTATTATTTTTTTAATTTGATTATTTATCCAAGTTTTCATGAGGTAAAAAATACTATTCTAAAAAAATAGTATTTATTAAAAAATTGATGTAAAATTATTTGATTGAGTGAGAAATAAATATTTAATTGTGTCAGATGAATGAAATGATAATAAGTATAAAATGATAATTACTTGTGTGTGATGTAACTAAAATAAATATTTATTATATTTATGCACTCAACTGATATTTTTATTCCTACAATTACAGAAGTTTTATTTAGATTTAAAAACAAATATAACAATGAAAGAATAAAATATGTTTTAAGGTATTTTAGATTATTATTAAGCTATATAATGATGCAAATGAAATTTGTGTTTTTTTTTGTTTTTTTTTTAATGTTAATTTCATCTAGAAAATTTACAAATTAATTATGAGCATTTTATAATATCACAAATAAAAAATATTTGGAATTGAAATTGTAAAATTTGTGTTAGGCTTTTGTATTATATTATGTTGATTTGGTGCTATAGAATGTTGTAAATGTCTTTAATATGAAGAATACATTAACAAAAATTATTTTCTAATAGCTATAAGTGTAAATTTGATTACAACTAGTTAATATGATTAGATGATTTACTAAACATTTGGAATTGTTTAGATTCTTGAGAATATAATGTATAATTATTTTTTAATGTTGACATTTGACTCAATTTGTGATTAACAAATTTTAAGAAATATATTTACTTATTTTGATTCGGTAGATAATTTATTAGTAAAATAAATATATAGAAAAAAAATAAGGAAAATTATGTAAAAGGGTTGTAATATGAAAATAATTAAGAATCAATGCTCAAAATATAAAAAATATCTATATTTTGGTGCTCTTAAAAATATAGATGAATATATAATTTTTTTTCTCATGTTGCCTAAGCTTGTGATTAAAAAATAATTTTAAAAATATATTTACTTGTTTGATTAAGTAAATATATTTTAATATTTAACAAAGTCAAAAATAGTTTTTTTGAATATACTATTTTTGAAAACAAAAGCATATACAATATATATGTTAAAATGTGTAAATGTATATCTTGTATACATGTATAAATGTATTAATATGTATATGTTAATATGTATATATTGTATATATATATTTATATATATATTTATATATGTATATATATATATATATATATGTATGTATGTATGTATGTATTAATATGTTTGTTTTTTTTTATTTTTTGATTTTTTGTTTTTTACATGATGTAGATGAGTACAAGGATTAAAATATCTGTTTCTACGAATATATCAGTGCTTGGATTTTACAGATATATCGGATATATCGAAAATATATCGTATATTTTTGTATATGAGCATCAATAAATGATAGATATATCGGTCTTGATGGATATATCGATACTTATAATTTATGGATATTTCGGAGATATATCAGTGGATATATCAGAAATTTTTATCCTTGGATGAGTAAGAGTATATTTGGGTTTTTATTTTTAAAATATAAAAAGGTGAGATAGCATTTCTTAATTATTTTCAAATTATATTTTTTTTGGATAATTTTTTCAAAAAAATGTTCAACTCTAAAGATATATTTTTATTCTAGAACACACTCGACTATTAATTAAAATATTCACTCTTTTTCGCTTCACTTTATTGATTATTTACGTATAAAAGTGAGCTTTTATGAAATGCATTCACAAGATAATGAATAATAATACAAAGATATTTGTAAAGAGTACAATAGAAATGACTAGAACTCAAAAGGGCGTTTATATGAAGTGAGATTATAATTAATAAATCTTTAAGTATGGTTGAATTTATCTTGATCTAATGATTATTTTATTAAAAATAAGAGTCATGTCTAGCTTACTGGTGATTTTTATAGATGTGTAATGAAAAATGATGAATAATTTTAGAAAATAAGAAAAAAAAATGATAAGATTAATTAATATATGATTGCTCAAGGATTACTTGTAAGTGAGTTTGTTATTTGAACCTTGAAAACCATAATTTATTTATTTATATATTTTTAAACATATTTTATTTGATTCTCTTTGTTCTTAAAATATTAATACATATGATACAAATGAATGTGAATTGTTGGTTGAGTTTTATCTTTTATTTGGAAAGTTTCTAATGAGATTTCTGAATTTGTATTACATTAAATAAGAAAGAAAGTAGAATATATTTGATATTTTGTGATACTAATAGTTACAAAATTGTAGATATTATAATTTTTTTTATGATTTTTTTGATTTTTTATATATGAATATTGTTGCGATCTAATATAATTTGTATGCTTTTTTTATGTTATATTGTTTGGGAGCACGTAGCATATGTACATAGTATATATAAATGTGGCAGTGGCTGTCGGTGCTGATGCTGCTGCTGCTGCCAGTGCCACTGTTGGTGTCGGTGCCAGTGTCGCTTCCTCTACTGCTGGTGCTGTTGTTGCTGTCGGCAACAGCAGCAGAGGCAGCGACAACAACGGCAATGACAATGGGAGCAGCAGCAACGACAAAAAATGTGGTATATACGTACATATATAATTAGTATATACATATGTATAATACTGCAATATTTTATGTACATATATACTGAGTATATATGTATTCTATATATATGTATGCATAATACTGCAGTTTATATGTACATATACTGCAGTAATATATGTACGAGTGAAAAGCTAGTATATATGTACATATTTAGTGCAGTAATATATATTTATCAAAACAAAGTTTTTTTTAATTATTTTGATTTGATTGAGTGGTTAAAATTTCTTCCAGATATGGTACCACATTGTTTCCCATACGAAGCATGTATAAGTGAATGGATTTTTCAACAGACATGAAGCACCATGACTCAGACAGCCTTTTCACAGCAGAAAGTTTGTGATCGGAGGAGTAGTGGGAGAGAAAACTAGGTCAATGCATGGATAGATCATACTTTATACATAGTCGATAGATACATTGATTAATAAGATAATATGATTTTGTTATTTTTTTTGTTTTAGTTATTTAAAATATTGTATTAGAATAAGTTATTAAATGATTTTTTTTGTTTAATTTAAAATTTTAATATATAGTTTCTATTCTTATTCAATTTAATATAAAATATTAAATTATTTAATGAAATAATTTAATATATTTGTACTAAATAATATTAAATATAAATGACAATCAACTTTAATTTGTGTTTTTCATGTCTATAATAACTGTTTTTATATATTTGTGAATATATTTGTGTGTATTCGAATTTTTTGGGTATAGTTTTAGCCTATTAAAGATATGTAAAAGCCTATTATCAGCTGCAGTAATAGCGGCGACGGCGACAATAGTGGCAGTGACGGCAGCAATGGTGGCAGTAGCAGCAGCGGTAGGCCGGCAATGACATCAGTGGTCGTGGTGGCAGCGACTGCACCTGCAGCAGTGGTGGTAGCACTGATAGTGGTGGTAGCGGCGGTCATGAGTGACGGCGGTGGCAGTGGTGGCGGCGAGCGACAGCAGCGGCATCGACATCGGCGGCGGTGGCATCGGCGACAGAATAAGCAGCGATGGCAGTAGAAGCTGCGACAGTAGCGGTGATAGTAGTAGTGGCATTAGCATCGGTGTAGTGGTAGTAGCGGTAGGAGCGGAAGCGACAGGGGGAGCAGCAGTAGCAGCAAGAGCAGCAGCAATAGCAACAAATGCAGTATATACTTATGAATAAAGGCAGTGTATACATACATATAATACTACATTATTTTATGTACATATATACTGAGTTTATTTGTACTCAATATATGTACACATAATACTGTAGTTTTTATGTACATATACTATAGTAATATATGTACGAGTGAAATGCTAGTATATATTTACAATTATACTACAAAATTATATATTTATTAAAACATAACTTTTCTTTATTTTAATTTGACTGAATGATTTAAATTTCTTATAGATATGATACCGCATTGTTCCTCATACAAAGCTTGTATAAGTGATGAGATTTTTCACTAGACATTAAGTGCCGTGACTCGGACAGCTTTGTCGTAGTAGAAACAATGGTGATAGAAGGAGCAGAAGGAGAGAAAGCAATATCAATGAATGAATATATTATACTTTATGCAAGAATTAAAATATCAGTTTCTACGAATATATTGGTACTTGGATTTTACAGATATATCGGATATATCGATGATATATCAGTATGTTTTTTGTATATGAGCATCAATAAATGATAGATATATCGGTTTTGTTAGATATATCGATACTTAGAATTTATGGATATTTCGAAGATATATCGGTGGATATATCCGAAATTTTTATCCTTGACTTTATGCAATGTCGGTAGATACATTGATGAATAAGATGTAATAAAATTTTATTATTTTTTTTGTTTTAATTATGTAAAATATTGAATTAGAATAAGTTATTAAATGATTTTATTTTTTTTGTTTATTATAAATTATTGATAGTTTCATTTTTTATTCAATTTGATATAAAAATATAAATTATTTAATTACAAAATTTTATAATAAATTAAATTCTGAAAATAGTTTTGAAATTAAAATAGTTAGAAAAAATTCCATTGCTAAATTAGCTAGGGAAAATTCCCTAGCTAATTTAGCAAGGGAAATCTTTATTTTAGCAATGAATTTTTTTGTCACTAAATTTATTTAGCTAGGGAATTTTCCATCGTTGAAATTTAGCGGCCATCACTTTAGCTTGGGAATCATCCGTCGTTATTTTCATTTGGCGACAGAAAATCTCATTTAGCTTGCTAATTTAGCTAGGGAATTTGTCTATTTTAGCAAGGGATTTTTTCATCACTAAATTTTTAGCTAGGGACACTTTTCCTTACTAAATTTTAGCAATGAGCACTTTAGATAGAGAATTGATCCGTCGGTAATCCATTACTATATCCCATTTAGCAACAAAAAATACCCATTTAGCTAGTAAATTGTCTGTAGCCATATGAGATTTTTCTTGTAGTGTGATATAATTTCTTTTTAGAACACAAAATCATAGTGATAAATGATATTGCTACTAAGAAGTTTCCTTTCTAAATAAAATAAGCATGGTGACAAAAATTCTATAAATTTTAATCAAGTAATTCCTATTTGAAACACAAAGTCATAATATGAAGAACAACCATTACTTCTGTAATGAATATGTAGTGGTACTGAAAAATGACACAACATTTTGTACTAGTTTAGCATTTGATTACCATGATGTAAAAATAATATCTTACCTAAATAATATCATGACCCTGCAGAATGTATTGCATAGTGAAAGATTATGACAAAATAGATTTTTCAATTTCTCAAAGTAAGAAACTAAGACAATAAACTTCTAATCATTTTTTTGCTCAAGCATTCTTTTAATCTCTTAATAATTATTTCTTTTCACTTGATTGTATCAGAATGCCAACTATGCTTTTAATACTTTGGATCATCAAAGATGAAAACAAATCATGTTTGATGTGATTAATGTTATGAATATAAATAAAATATGAAATATTATATCATGACCATCAGAATAATCTATGATAAGTTATAAGTGAATATAGTGGCCAATATGAGTTCAAACATGTGACACCTTGGTCTTCATTATCATCAGTGTCGAGTTTTTTAATTGAACATGAGAAATGTTTATTTTTATAGTAATATCTAGGAATAGGTATACATGGAACAACTACCTATATGCATAGAAGTAGTCTTCCTAAACTTGATTCAATAGGTTTTCCTTTGTAGTTACTTTTTTTGGTCTTTATGTGTATTTCCTATTACTATTGATTCTATGAATGTGATTTAGGTGAGAGATTACTTTTATTGGTAAAATATATTAATAATATCATTATTATAAATAATAAAAAGTCGTATATTTTGATTTCAACATTTATTTCAAATAGAGTTAGATGAAGGACCTTGTACATCTTTGATATATATGTATAATATTGATATAAAGGTGACATCCTTAGATGGAAAGATACACCTTGTCCAATGAAATAATCCATTGAAAATTCTTTTAGTGTTTGGACTATTAGGGTGTGCGCTTCAATAGTCTTCTCTTGATAAGAAAAATCTCTTTTACTTCTCTAAGATTAGGGATGTAACCGAACCAAATGATTCGTGATTCTTTCTGAGCTCGGCTCGGTAAAAGCTTGTTTGAATTTGTTTGTTAAGTTAAACGAGCCGAGCCCAAACTCCATTTTAGGCTCGTAAGTTAAATGAGCCGAACCCAACATTCCTTAAGTTCGGCTCGTAAAAGTTTGCGAATAGGCTCGTTCGCCAGCTCACGAACATATTCTCGAATAGGCTCGCGAAAATATTCGTGAACAGGCTCACAAACAAACTCAAATGAGCTCACGAATGAACTCCATATTGAGCTCGCAAACAAATTCCTTATTGAGCTCACAAACGAATTCCTTATCAAGCTCACAAATGTGCTAAAAAATGAACTCCTTCTCGAGCTTGCAAACGAGCTTATAATTGAGCTCATAAACAGATGAGCTCGAGCTTTAAACAAATGAGCCCAAGCTACGCTCGATCTTGATAAGCTAGAGCCAAACTCCAACTTGAGCTTGGATTTTAAAAAATAAATGAAACCGAGCTGAATCCGAGCTCTTCCAAAAATTTTCAAGTCGAACCCAAGCCTTTGATAATTCGACTCATTTTGGCTTGGCTACACCCCTATCTAAGATCCTATACTTGTTTTTGTGATCATGAATATATTTTTTTCCATTATAATTATTAAATTTCTAAAATTCCTTAGTTAGATTTATCTAAATGTAATTCTTTGAATTCATAGCTATTCAAAAAGACACAAGGTCTTAAAATGTTTTAGTGATCATGAGCATCCATGACCATGACTAGTTGGTTATTGAGATTCTAATTGAAATTAATTATATCTAAAAAATATATTATAAAATTTCATGCTTATATAAGAAAAAATCATAATTTAGAGAAGTAGGAGAGATAATTATATTCAAATTAAAAGCAACTATATAGTATTAAATCATGATTTTAGTTTCATATGAATTTATTTGAATCAAATGCTTATTAAGATATATTATTATTTTTATATGATAATTAATTTTAAAAAAATTGTCTCTAATATTCATGGTAATTAATTTTTTATATGATAATTAAATCGTGCAACAAATTATTTCCAATATAGTTTTTATGAGCTAACAGTGCATATTAAGATATATTATTAATTTTTCAACAATAAAGATATGAATGATTCAATCATTATAATCTATTTGTGTAACAATGACTAGTAGTTACATACTTATTAAGGCTATGAGAGGACTACACATCAATTATTTCACCTCTAAACATGGTGTATGAGAATACTATATACTAACTCGAATGAGATATTGTAATTATATTTCTATTATTTTTTATTTTTCTTTTATATATATATATGTGTGTGTGTGTGTGTGTGTGTGTGTGTGTCTATCTATCTATTTATATATACATCTCTCTCTCTCTCTCTCCAAAGTAATTTGGTGTAAGCCATAAGCATGATATTTCTTTGCATTATATTTTTTTGCATGATATTTTCTTACATACTATTAGTAATAGTGCTTTAAGTCTATTGTATAAACATAGTATTTTGACTATTTGTGAGAATTAATTATTATTATTATTGAATGTTTATTATATATAATATCCTTGAATAATATTATTAATTATTTTAAATGTCTCTAATCGGTTATTGTTATGGGAATAATAATGAATTAAGATTAGTATAAAGTTTGATTGATATTCATGGAATGAATATGTGTATAAAATACAAATCAAATTTATATCTATTTGTTGAGAACAAATATTGGACAGACCCATTTTGATATTAATACATGGATCAAAGTCATAAATTAATCTCTAATAGTTATGTTATTAAATCCTTTGACCTAAGATCACTATAGTTCTCAATATAAAAAATATTGTGTTTTAATATAATCAAATATTGTCTTTAATCAGATGATTATAAAGGTTATACTTGAACATACTAAGAATTATGTAGTGAGATATGAGTGATATATATTGAATTTGTTCCTCTTATTATAAGAAAGATATCTCTAGGTCTCCTCGATAATTGCGAATGAGAAATACATGGTCAAGCTAAAATGAATTGATTGAGATTAATATCATTTGTTTAGTCAGTCTAATTATGCTTCAAGTAATCAAAGATAGAATGATATAAGGTTGACTTTGTCTATGCCTTATATTCTATCAAGATATCATGAGACAACAAAATTATGTCATTAGCTATATTAAGATTACCTCGAATCATGAGTTTTTCATTTAACTTGGGTAGTCATAATGTCTTGCTAGAGGCCACTTATGACTTGTAGGATTAAAATGTGATTTAGGTCTATTGCCAATGTTAATTGAACTAAAATGGTAGCACATTAAAAATGAATAATAATAGTTATGATTTTTTACTATCTTTAGTAATTTAAAATGATGAGATTATTTTAAATCATAAATAACAATTAGTTATTATTAAAATTATAATATAATTTTGAGATAGTTTAAATTTGTGATTTAAATAAATAAATAATTTATTACATTGAACTTGAGTTTTAATAAATAAATTCATTTAAAAGGGGTTTTAAGGACTAAAACCCTAGTAGACTTGTGTGTGTGTGTGTGTGACATATTTGATGCAAGTAGTCATCTTCTATAAAACAGATAGAAACCCTTTCATTTTTGAGAAATTGAATCTGAATTAGCACTCAATAAGATCGTTCATTATTTGTTCACATATAGATACTTGTAGAGGGTGGTCATTTTTTCAGAAAGGCAACACCTTTGAAGATCTGAATAAACCAAGATGCGCACTTTGAAGGCTTAACGAATCGATCTACAACAGGTAAGTTTTGTTTATCATTCATTCGTATTTTTATGAAACGCATGTAGAGGTGTCAAACGGGCCGGCCCGGCACGAGGCACGGCACGGTTCGGCCGTGCCTGGGCCGGCCCGGCACGATAAAAAAACGTGCCCGGGCCCGTGCCGGGCCCTGGCGAACAAACCACGTGCCGGGCCGTGCCCGGCACGAGCCGTGCGGTGCCTGGCAAGGCACGGCACGCCGGCCCGCGTGCCTGCGTCGTGACTCGTGACCCAACCGGGCCCCGCCCCCGGTAAAAAGACCGCGGGTCGGGTCCAAACAGACCCGACCCACCCCGCCCCGCCTGCCCTGCCTTGCCGTGCGCCCGTGCCCGAGCGGGCCGGCACGGCACGGCACGGCCTTGCCGTGCCCGCGGGCCGTGCCGTGCCCGAATTTAAAAAACCGTGCCGTGCCGGGCACGGCACGGCACGGCAGCACGGCTGGGCACGTGAAAAACGGGCCGTGCCGTGCTGGGCCGGCCCGTTTGACACCTCTAAACGCATGTGATTTTTGGTGAGTTAAGGGATAAAAATTATTAATTCTATTGCATTTATATTCTAATTAGATTGGATATTCTTCCCGAAATCCCAACACATACATATTTGTACAAACTTTGTGTTAATTCAGAATATAATATTTCATGGCATATGTAATGGTATATTTTTGTGGTAGGATTCATTTTTATTTAATGTATACATTAGCATATATGTGCATATGATATGATAACCATGTATAATGATAATTGCTTAAATATACTTGGATCAATTTAATTATACCTAAATCATAGTGTCTCCATGTCAAATTGGGTCACGACACTTCAATACTAAAGAAATTGATCAAAATTTTCTAAATTTTCTAAATTTTCCATGCAACCACCTACATGAAAAGGTGGTGAGGTCTAATAATTTTAAAGCAAATTATGATAATATTATTGGATTATAATGTTCAAATCAATTTTATTGTGCTTTGCTCTAGATATTGGGGGTTGAGTTCTTCTATAAGCTAAGAAAGATAGATATGCACTATCAATTAGTAGGTTTTGATGGGGAGAACTTTCTTTGAATATTTTATCTTTATGTATAATAAAATTTCTCCCCATCATACATATCTAATTATGTTTTGTTACTTTTTTATAGAGTACAACAACAACATAGAGTTGTAACATCATGATCATTTATTTTTTAACTAGTAGATTATTGAGCATTGGTGCACTCTCTTGATATATGTTAGGTCCTGTATATAGGTGTCAAATGGGCCATGTTGTACTAGCATGGCTCAGGTTTTGGTGACCTAATCAGATCATCGTGTCATGCCAAGCATGACATGACTCAATTTTGACTGGCCCGGCACGGTCCATTGGTTGAGTCTAGCCAAACTCGTGATAGGTTTTGTTTTGTGTCATGCTAGTTCGGGCTTGATTTTCCAGCTTAGCCTAGCCCTTGCATAGTTAGATCCTAGGAGGCTTGGACTAGCAAATGGCCGAGGGCCTGAGGACTCAAGGAGGCAAGACAAGGCACGAGCCTGATGGGTCACATGAATCTTAGGCAGTTAGGCCTGTTTCAATCAGACTGTGCCTAAACCAAGGCCTAAGTTTCGGAGCATGGTGCTGGGTCGTGCCACTAGACCATGCCTTCTAGCTAGGCAGCCGAGTCATGCCTAGCTCGACACCCCCTACTCAGTACGAGGCCTCGAGTTGGCACAACACAGCCCAAGCACAGTTCTACACCATGTCGTGCCTCTTGCATGGCTAGGGCTGCCCGGCCTACTTGACACATCTAGTTCTGTGATATGTATCCAAGTCAAACACCCTATATGATAAGTGTTTGCCCTTATACTTAAAATAACCATATACCTCCTTAGGTTCCTTTGATGTGGATCATATTATTTCATATCCCTTAAGAAAATATATGTTTGCAAATGACTTTCACTTTGAACTCTTTAATGTACCATGTAGCTATTTTCTCCGCTAGGATGACTTTGTCTTTGGACATTATTGAGCACTAGGTAGCTTTTTCTCACCATGCACTAGCTCTCAATAAAAATATCAATGATAAGTACCCAATCCCAAATTCTTAACCTCTACTCAAAAGCTAGCTTAGAAATGAAAGTTTATCCTCACACTTAAATACCCATCTACCCCATTAGAATCTAATAGCAATGGCCTCAACATCATCCAAGTCCCATGAGTCATCATCTGTCATCATCTCTTATGCTCTTGGTCCAACTCTATCCATGATGCCCAACCTTAAATCTTTCTAATCCTTCATGCATGCAAGTGTCTTGATGATATCCGGTCACAATCTCAATCTCCCAACTGAAATGATATTGACTATAACAAAAGAAAGCTAATACTGATGCTATGTTTGACACTAGAAGAGCTAATAGACCATGTTCTATTTTAGGCAGAACAGAATATGTAGGCTCATATAATTTTTATCATAGTAAAATATTAAGATTCTTATAATCATTATGTCATAGGAATTGAGAAGTAATTGGTATTTTAGTATAAAGATAGCCCACTCATATTTGTTGGATCATTCCATCATATTTTCTCACTAATTGAATGAAGAAATCATCATCTCCGAACATGATATCCATGTCCATACTCGGAGCCTAACTATAACTACTACTATACCTAGTATTGTAATATATAAATAACTTAGTCAATTTTTTATGAATGAAACCTTTAGGTTAGTGTTCTTAGTTCATGCACATGGATATGTATATCAAATTATTATTTATCGCGTCTACCTTAACCCAATGATCCATGCAGGTAACTTGGTAATAAAGAGATAAAATAGTTGACTTGTACTTTAACTATATGGTTTCCAACTCAACATATACGATACTAAGTGTATGGTCATCTCGAAGCTTACTAAATATGCTACAAACATTATATATGCACCTAAGTGCAAGTAGTGAGAGTGTATACAGATAAATACATATTCATGTCATAAAAATCTTTAGGAATTTCATAATAGAAATTTTTATATCCTAATTAGTGTCGGTAATAATAAGTTCGTTACTTTTAATATTGATTTAGTCGGATATCACGTGTATGTATCCATCATATGACTCTAATATTTAGTAAGTGTAATTGTAATGGTATCTCATGACTCACATCCATTTGAAATTTATTCTTTTTTTGATTCATAGACAAATATAGACTACCAAACTTTTATCATCTATTAGGTATCCTAAGATATTTTAGTGAATTTTTTATTTTTTTCTAATATAGGAAAAATAACTTTCATCTCCGCATATACTATTAACTTAAAAAATATGACACATACATATAATATGATAAATCTCACATAATAATCTATCTCTAATGGCATGATGCACTGTACACCCATAACATGAAGAGGTGCATGTGAATGCACCGAATGTTTTTTAAAGCTAGATTTCATTAAAAAAACCCACCACATGTAAATGGTGGGGTTCATTAAAAAAACATGCCATATGTATGAGGCGGATTTATTAAAATAAAATAATTAACAATTTTTTTGAATAAATGGATCCAGGTGGGATGGGGCACGAGCCAAGTTGGCAACACCTGCTTTCTGGTCCACTATCCCGAGTCATAGTTTCTATGCTAGTGGACTATGCCAACATATCAGACACGTGGGTCATGCCTAGCCTAGCACACGACACAACAGTCTCTAGCCCAATACATCATGAGCTATGACTCAGTTAGGATGATCTAAGTCCAAACATGGTTCTAGACTATGTCATGTTGGATCAAGTACAACTTAGTCGGGTTGTCCAATCCACTTTACACCTCTGATTTTATATGAACCTAGATGCCCCAAAATCATATCAAATACGGCTCAAATTCTAACATCATGATGGATCCAATTGGAAGACACCATAATGAGTGTATCTAGCATCCATATGGATGGAACTTGTGACCCTATGAGTAAGAGATTCTAAATTATTTAAAAGTTGATTAAATTTTTTAAAAAATGATGTGATAATAATTTTTTTTAAAGTTCTTACGTACCATAAAATGAGTAATTTCATATTGATTTTATAGGATACAAAACATAAATATTTTTTATTGAGGTGTCATTTTTTTTTAAATTTTTATACCAAGATATTTTTTATTAAATAATTTTCAACTAATGCACCTTTACATAATTTTCTCAAAAAAAAAATTTAATTTTTTTTTAAACTAGTGTATTTTTTCTTAATATCTAGATCTACATAATAAGTGGACATGTGGTATTTAATCATCAATCATTCCTATGGGTTGTGACTAATATTAATGTTTTCAAAGTATAAAATAATTTACTTTGTCAAAAAAAAAAATGAAGAAAACTTTTTTGGAAGATGTTGTGGGAGATATAATGGTTGGAGCGTTAAATATTTTTGGGGTGGATTTGGATTTTGGTGTTGACAACTTGACATGGTCTTTATAGTTTCTCGTTGAGATTTATACCTGTCTCGACTCTCGATGGCGCAGGTGAGGTGACTGACAGAGGTCGCCAATTTTCAAACCCTGTAGTGAATTCCCATTTGTCCATTGATCATCTTCCACTCACCACACCTCGTGACTTCTACTCCCTGATCTCCCTCTTCTCATCACCTGTCGCTGTATCGCATAAAATATGCTGCTGGATCACATTCTTGCCTTTTAGGCCTTGTCACTCTTTGTTTCATAATCTGCTTCTTCCGTTTCGCACGTTCTCTCTGTGATGTTTCTGTCTCTAGGGTTCTCCATTGTTAATCATGGCTCATGGTGGATGCTCTCATTAACGTCATTAGCGGCACGACGAAAGAATGCATCTGAGTTGTTCCTCTTTGGAATGGTGACTTCGTGTTGGTTGATGTCAAAGACGCCCCAATAAATGCTGTCGGTATCCGAGAATGCTGGCTCTGTATCGTGGGTTTTCTTGACGGAAAATGCGAGCATTGTCGCTGTTTCTTATCTGCCTCTTTGATTCCATTTGTAATGGCCCAGGTTGCTTTATCTAGCATGATTTTCATGGTTTTGAATTCCTCATCATTTGTATTCTAAAGTGAAATTGCTACAGGATAGTATAAGTATTTTTGAACTGTTGAACATTCTCTTTAATGGGTTGCAGTTAATTTTGATAAACTAAAATGCTTAATGCCTTAGTTGTGCCAGTTTATGCTCGAGGCCTCAGTTAGGTTCGTCCATATTGGTAGTCACTAATCGTTGCCATGAATTTAGGAATGTGGAGGGTTAATTCTGTTTGCAACCCCATTTTGAAATTCGATGTAATTTAATTACTTGTGATAATTGGAGAAACTTGCTGCTACGATGCGCTCTTTGTTGTTTTTCATTCAAACCAAGTAAATGAGCACTAAGTGATTCAGGATGAATTGAAAAGATTCAGCTACTGCTTTATTGATCTCACAAGTGCTTTGTTGGATGTCCTTATTTTATGGTATTGAACAGGATGTGGAACTGTGTTCACAGTTAAAATTGCTATAAAGTAAAATGATCTGGGAGCTGGAAGTTAGTTGTTGTATATAGGATAAAAAAGAAATAAATAATTGGCTAAAGATCAAAGAACATAAATGTAGAGTCTGAGAATGATGAAGATTTTTTTAAAGAAATT
This sequence comes from Sapria himalayana, assembly GCA_029783825.1. Lineage (NCBI taxonomy): Eukaryota > Viridiplantae > Streptophyta > Magnoliopsida > Malpighiales > Rafflesiaceae > Sapria > Sapria himalayana. The sequence goes on from JAREIK010001435.1 coordinate 1,602,536, forward strand.
ATTTTTTCGTCGGCTGTCAGTATAACAACTGTTACTGTGCACAAGTATTCTCTGTTAAAAGTCTCAATGCGTCATGAATGTTTCTTTTCAGGATTTGAATAGTTTTTTATTGGTTTTAATATAAGGATGATTCCTGCTTGGTTTTAGCCTAAAGATTATTCTGTTCCAGGGATGTAAAGGGTAGTGATTTGTGCTCTTGAATGTGACATTGTAACTGAGTTTCTAGGTATCATGCCATCATTATCATCACATCATTAAGTCACTCCCCAATTGGTTAAGAGTCAACTATATGATTTTTTGTTGGTAAATATTGTACAAAAAAAACAATGAAAATATGCAAAAAATTAAATAAAATACTAATAAAACATGACAAATGATAAGATGAACATTTCTACATATTCATAATGGGTTATGTGATTTTAAAGTGCACTTTAATTGTGTAATTTCAATAGGTTTTGTTCCAGGTAACTTCTTTATATGTAATCAAACAAATGTATTGTAATCATATTTTTTTAATAAAAATGTGTGATTTAATAACTTAATTTTCATACTTATGACTCATTCAAATAAAAATATTCATGAATTTGAATTTTTTATCTTTGATCAAAATTGAGCTGGCCAATAATGGCAACTCGACCCAACCAAACCAAGCTAGCCTAGAAAAAATGTGATTGATCATTTTGCTTAATTGGGGCAATGTAGCATGATCCCTCGGAATTCTTACCTTCCCTATCCTAATTCCCAGTTGATTGAGTTGGGCAAATAGTATTTTCATAGTTAGGAATAGTCAAAATTTTTTTAAGTGTTGCATAAAATGATGATTATTTCTTTAAAAAATTATATTAAAAAATCTACTAAAATCATTATCAATTAGGTAAGAAATTATTTTTAATCGATTTCCATGATATTTTTCACATTACAAATGTGATTCTTTCTTGATTTCTTACAATCTAGGAAGTGATTAAAGAAATCACAAATATTATCTAATATATAAGTGATGGATAAAATTATACCCAATGCATAAGATTCATGCTTCAAAGTAGAGTTTGAGAGATATTAATATCTCAACATTCTTGCCCTCAAAAGTTGAAGAAAATACATTTGATTTATATCAAACTTAAGACCTACTGCTATTATATGAATATACTTACCATCGTAATAAGATATCACCTTCAACATATGTGAGTAATATAAGGATTTTATAGGTAATTAGTCATTTCAATGTTATTCTTATTCAAACATATTTAATTTAGGATTTCTTACAATATTTGTTGTTTTAGTGTTCATGTATTCACACAAAAATTTTAAAATTCGAATAATTTAATAATATTTGATGACAATTAAATGATGATCCATTACTTTTCAATGACTTTGATTTTATTTGATTAAATGTGTTATTGATGACATATTTCATATGTGATTGATGACATATATGCAATATTTATTGATTTGTTTTGTGATAAAAATCAAATATTTAAATAAAATATGATGATTCTTTGATGGTTTATGATGATTTTGATATGGTTTGATGAATAACAAATATAATAAATGATGTCAGCGTGATTGATGTGTTTATTGAATTTCAATGGTAATTAACACATGTCTACATATTTGATAATATGCTTGCCATGTTTCTTGATTGTCATAAGTAGAGGTGTCAAACGGGGTGGGCCGCGCCGGCCTGACCCATTTTTTTAGAGCATGGCCATGCTTTCGTGCCGGTCCAGACACGACACGGTTTATAAAAGCCGGGCCCGGTACGGCCAGTCGTGACGCCGTGCCGTGCCTGGCCAGGTAATTTTTTTTTTAAATTTTATTGTTTTAAATTTATTTTAATTATATAATTTATTAAATTATTTATAAAATTATAGATAAAGTATAATATTATAAATTTATAATATGAAAATTGTTTAAATTTTATTAAATTTACAAAGTTTAAATTTTTTTTATAAATGTAAAATAAAATTAGTTTAAAATTTATTAGAATTATATAATATAGTTATAAATATTTTAATAAAAAATTAAAACAAAATAATAAACAAATCAATAAATTACGTTAAAAAAAATTAAAAAGTAAAAAAAATATAAGCAAACTAAATGAAAAATGATCAATTAGCTATTAGATACTGAAAGTCAGAATCAAACAAATTAAAGTTTCAACGTAACGTATAAATAAAGCATATAATCAATAAAAAATAAAACATCAAAATCAAAAAACAGTAGATTATCATCAATCGTCAATCGGCATATCATAAGCATCATTAGCCACAACATCAAGATTAGTATCATATGGATCATCATCATTAGCAATCAACTCATTCGCTATCGTAGTGGATGTGGCTGCAGTCCCTGTCCCAGTTCTAGCTTCAGCACGATCATGGATACTAAACCTCGAATCCTCCCAATCCTTCAAACAAGCTAATACCTCAATAATATCTGGACGTAATCTTGATCTCTTATTCGAAATCACGTTCATTGCAACAGAAAAAGTAGACTCGATGTTATGCTCAACACCGGAGGAGTCAGTAGATCCCGTGCCATCCTAGATAGTACGAGAAAGGTGGACTCATATGATTTCTATCACTGTAATATATCAAGATTCTTAGTATCAGAATATGATAGGATTGAGCAGTAATCGGTATCTAAGTACCGAGAAAGCTCGCTCCTATGTGATGGTCCACCCCTACGTTTTCTCCTTGCTAGCTGAATAGAAAAATTGTCATCTTCAAATAAGGTATCAATGTCTGTAATCATAGTCTCACTACTATCACCACCATACTTAGTATCGTAGTATGTGAACAGGTCAGTTAACTTATCGTGAATGAACCCTTCAGGTGAGTCTTCCAGGTTCATGCACGAGGAAATGTAAGTCAGAGTATTTTCTATCCCTTCCATCTTAACCCTAGGGTCCATGCATGCAGCGAGACAATAAAGAGATGGAATGGTGGACCAGTATTTCAAGTACTTGGTTTCCATCTCTGCAACCATATGGCTAAGTATCGGGCCAGCTCGATACTTCCTAAATATACTACTAATGTTACATATGCACCGGAGTGCAATGCAAGTCGTCGGCGTATAAATCGACGAACACATATTTGTCGTGTAATAAAAAATCAGGAATTTTATAAATGAAATTCATGAAGCTCAGTCATTGTCATCAATAACAAGTTCATCATTATTACTATTGACGTAGTCGGATATCACGTGTTCATATCTAACACATGATTCCAACATCAGGTACGTGTAATTTCAACGATGTCTCACATCCGATTGGAATTTCTTCTTCTTAAGATTCGTAGACAAATAGAAACTACCAAACTCTTGTTGTCTGTGAGGAGTGTGAATATATTTTGTGCATTATGTATATTATTCAACGCGGGGGAACACACCTTCATACCCGCTTGAATAATCAGGTTAATTATGTGACACATGCATCTGACACGAAAAATCTCTCCTAATGGTTCATCTCTAATATTCCTAACAAATATGGTAATCTCTACTCCATTATTAGATGCGTTATCGAATGTGACATTAAAAATTTTATTTTGAATTTTATATTTTCTAAAGATTTTCATCATACACTCAAAAATGGCCGGATCATCATGAGGATGAAGAATTTCAGAGAATCCTAAAACTTTTTTATTCATAGTTTAGTTAGAATTTACATAGTGATTGATAATACATGCATAAGATGATTCATCGTGACTTGTCCAGATATCGGACGTCACGGACACCACTCCACTATATGCCATAAATTTATTAATTATTTTTTATTTTTTTAACTTATACAATTTTAGTATGTCATTCCTAGATGTAGATCTAGGAATCCTACGATAAGCAGGCTGAAAATATGTCTGCATGATGCGCACTATCCTTGGATCTTTCGAAAATCTGTTCGGAAGACCTATTACTGTGATAAGTTTGGCCATGCCATCCCTACCAAACTTGTTGGAGTATATGAAGGGAGTAAACTTTGAGATTGAACTCGATACAGTCTCAAAAAATATAGTGCAAATTTGGGTTTACCTAGGATCTAATGGTCCATATTTTTTGGTGCATAATTCGACATGCCTCTTAAGGTGCCCAGACCCAAATGAACTCTTACATGTTAAAAGTCTCATACAATATTTGTACTCTGCTATTTTTTCTTTCTCACCCCTAATATTTTTTTGTTTTATTATATTAAAATGAGTTCAGACTATAAAAGTCTTTCTAGTTTTTTGTATTTTAGAAGTTTGGGTTGAGATGACTAGAGAAACCAAAGTTTCAGTAGTCTTAGACCTTTATGTAATATTTTCATTTTCTAAATTTAAATATATTTTATTAGTATTTGTTATTTTTTAGGATTTTTGTTAATTAGGACACTTATTTAGAGATTAGATGATAGATTTAAAATTTATCTATTTTAGTTTTAGAGAGAGAGAAAAAAAAACTTAAAATAAATTACCCGGTAACGCAGTGATGTCGATCACGTGCACGGTGTACTACAGTCTAGCTCAAAATTTAAAACCCAAGTTGAGATTCTCGAAAAGCCAAGCCAAATGACGAAATCCCGACTTCCCGAGTACCGAGAGAGAGAAGCCAGATTTTTGAGAGTGAAAATGTGAGATTTGTGAGAAAAAATATTTATGAAAAATATAAATGTTATAGAGAGGGGAGGTAAAATTTATAGATTAAAGAAAATATATTTTTTTTAAAAAGTCATTTTTTTTTGATTTTTTTTTAAATTTTTTAGGGGGCAGATTCATGAGGGCCATTGGATTCTGCCCCCTAGCCGTTGGAGGTGAGATCTAACGCATACAATTTAATTTTAATTTTATTTTTATCTTTTTGCCCATTGGGGGGGGGGGGGAATCGGGTCGGCTCGAGGGACCGTGGGTCAAGTTTGATTGGACCCGACCTGCGGTCTTTTTTGTGGGAAGGGAAAAATTTTGTGTCGGTGTGCCGTGCCACAGGCTATCGAACCGTGCCGGGTCAGGCACGACGCAAGGCCTGGTTGGCCTCGGCATGGGACGGCATGGGACGTGCCTTACCCGGGCATGAGATTTTTTCATGCTGGGCTGGCCCTGCATGGCCGAACCGTGCCGGCCCGGTCTGGTTGACACCTCTAGTCACAAGTTTTAGATAACACATAATTTTTTGATGAAACTTGATTAAGTCATATATATTATGATTACATTAATATTATTAATATAATTTTTTGTATTTTAATTATATTTGATATATTTTATTATTATTTTTGGTATGGTTTATTATTTTTTATTTTTTTCTTACCCTTGTATTTTATGAGTGTGAGTAGGCTTTCCCAATCCATGTGAGATTATATTTATTGGACATCTAATTTGTACATTTTTATATTTTATTTTTGACAATTATGATTTTAGGGTTTTTTATTTTATTATAGTATTAGAGTCAACCTTAGATAATAGAAGTGGAAGACCATGTGTGCATTTTCAACATTATAGGTGCACATGTGAAGTGTGTCCATTTGTACAGTGCACATGTGTACTTTGTATTTATAGCAGGGAGACACAATGGGTGCATTGTGTAGTGATCAAATGTTGATGGTAGAATGTTGATTAGTGTGCAATGGTGTTGACAATGGGCATGGAGGGACTTCATTGACCATTGCATCTATGTGTGTGGCATGTAATGAGCATACATGATGTTATAATGCATGTGTGAAATGAACCAGTGTCATGTGAATAACATGTGTTTGCAATAAGTTATGTTTGTGTTATTTGTTGTGTATATTTATTTATTCTTGACTTAGTTATAGATATGTTATTTTTTAGGGTGGAATAAAGATTTTTTTAAGATTGAGTAGAGTAAATTATGTTTTTACTTCTACAATAATATACACAATTTATTTAAGTGTTGTTAATTCTTTATTTGTTTTTCATGACTTAGGTACTTATCTTTCGTATAAGAGATGTCTCTATACTAGAGTTAAATACATGTTAGTCGAAAAACTTATTAGAGTTTCTTTTCATACTCATCAAACTTATGTGAGTAAGAATCAATTTGATTTGATACATTCAAACATATGAAAATTTAGTAGAGATGAAACTTGAGATGGAATGATATATTTCGTTATATTTATTGTTGTTTGCATATATTTTATTTGTTTAGTCTTTTTTAAATATATGTGATAATTTTTTAATTATTTAATTATAAAAATAATAAAATTAATTCAATAAAGATATAAAAATTATATGAGGGTAGAGGTGTCAAATGGGCCATGCCGGGCCGATAAGGCCCATTTTTGGTGGTCCACTTGGGCTATCGTGCCATGTCATACACGACATGATACATGAATTATGCTATATTTGGCACGACACAATTCAAAAAGGGCAGGACTGGCATGGCTCAACATAGCCTAACTAGCTTGAGTTTGCTAGATTTGGGTTGGTTTGTGCTGGACCTTATGAGTTTTGTGTTGGGTTGTGCCAGGATATATCATTTTGGCCTGTTTGAAATTGAGTCATCTTTAATTCTAAATATTTTAAATTTTAATATAAAAATAAATAAATAAATACAATAAAAAAATAAAATTATAATTATAAGTCATAAGTTATAACTCAAAAAAATAATATAATATAAATATTATAAATTACAAAATAACAAAACAAGATCAAATGATAAAATTCAATACTTCAACGATCAATATTAATCTCGTAAGTATTTGAATTGAATAAATAAAGAATAAAATAACAATACAAGCTCAAAAGATAAAAATTAATAGATAATATAAAAATAATTAATCCCGTAAGCATATGATAGTATCATTAGCGGTAGTTAGTAGGTTTAATCTCAGTTGTCATCAAAGTTTCATGAATTATCATCGTTTATTAACTTTTTCGTTCTTATTATAGTTGCAGTACAATCCTAGATGTCAAAGCTTGAATTCTCTAAATTTTTCATGTATGCTAATTTCTCAATAATATTTGGTCATAATCTTGATTTTTTATCTGAAATCATATTCACTACAACAAAAAAGTAGATTTTGATGCTATGTTTGACACTAGAGGTGTCAAACAAGACGGGTTGTTTGGGCCTAGCCCAAAGCTTGGTCTGGTTTAGTTGTGTGCTCGGCACGACATGTTCTAGGACCATGCCCGAGCTCGTGCAGGGCGGATCCTCAGCACAATTCATGTAGTGCCATGTCGAGGGACTTTGGCCCACATGTCTTGCCAGACATGACTTGGGTGCCTGACATGTGGGTACTGCACGGGCAACGACGTGATGAACAATGCATTATAGCTGATGCATTGACGCTGGATGGGCGATGGCTTGGCACACCCGACGGGTGATGGCAGTGCAGGTGCGACATCCCTAATTCCTTATTTCTTGTTCTAGGATAAGAATTATCTTAGCCTAGAACTGACCGGAATCAACCCAAACTTGGGTTGATTTTGGGCCATGGGCTATGTCGAGCTACCCTCCAGTGAATGGTGCCATGCTAGGCATGGCATGCGACCCATATGGGCCTAAAAAAGGGTTGTGTTGGCCCGACATAACCTGTTTAATATTTGTACTTGATACCAGAAGGGTTAGTAAATCTCATGTCATCTTAGATAGCATGAGACATGTGAAATTATATGATTTTTATCACAGTAAAATAGTAAAATTCTTATTATTAATATGTGATATGATTGAGTAGTAATCAGTATCTAAGTACCATGATAGCTCATTTCTATTTGATTGTTCACCTTGTCATTTTCTCCATTTAATTGAATAAAGAAGTTATCATTATCGAATATGGTATTCATATATGTACTTGGAGTTTGACTATTATTACCATTATATTTAGCATCGTAATATATAAATAGCTCAGTCAATTTTTTTTGAATGAATCATTTAGGTTGATATTCCTGTTTCTTGCATGAGAATATGTATGTCAAAAAGTTCTTCACCATTTTCACCTTAATCTTAGGATTTATATATGCAACCAGATAATAAAGTGATGAAATAGTGGACTAATACTTTAAATATTTAATTTTTATCTCAAGAGTTATATTATTAAATATCAAGTCATCTCTAAATTTTCTAAATATGCTACTAATATTATATATGTACCTGAGTAAAATGCAAGTTGTGAGAGTATAAACTGATGAACATACGTTTGTTATGTTATAAAACATTTTTTAGGAATTTTATAAATGAAATTTTTGTAGCTTAGTTAGTGTCGTTAATATTAAGTTTGTCAATCTTATTATTGATGTAGTCAGATATCACATATTCATATTCAACACATGATTCTAATATAAGGTATGTGTAATTCCAACGGTGTCTCATATCTGATTAGATTTCTTCTTTTTTAGATTTATAGACAAACATAGACTGCCAAACTTTTATTGTTTGTGAGACATGCGAAAAATTTTAGTGAGTTATGTATGTTTTTTAAAGTTGAGACAACAATTTTTATCCCTATTTTACTATGAGATTAATGACTTGACACATGTTTTTAATGTGAATTTTTTTTTTCTAAAGGTCTATTTCTAATTTTTTAACAAATATATTAATAGTTATTTTATTATTAGATGTGTTATTAAATTTGATATTATATATTTTATTTTAAATATTATATTCTTTAAAGATTTTTATCATGCATTTATAAATGACCGAATCATTATGAAAATGAAGAATCTATGATAATTATACTATTTTTTTATTTAATATCAATTTAGAATCTATATAGTGGGTGGCGAGACATACATAAGATATATTATTGTAATTAGTTCAGTTATAGGACATCAGGGACACCACGACACTATATCTTTAATTTATTAATTATTTTTTTTCTAATATATAGTATTTTAGCATGTCATTCTTTGATGTAAATCTAGAAATCCTACGATATGCAAGCTAAAAATAAGTCTGCATAATATTAAATATCCTTAGATCCTCTGAAAATCTAATTGAAAGGCTTATCGTGATGATTAATTTGATTATGCTTTCTCTCCCTAACTCGTTGTGATATATGAAGGAGGTCAACATAGAGGTTGGACTAGATCTAATCTCAAAAACTACACCGATGAATTAAATTTGTCCAGGATCTAATGTATCATATTTTTGGTACATTGTTCGACATACATTTTAAGGTGTCTAATCACACATGAACTCTTACAGGTAAATATTTTTTTATGATATTTGTATTATATTAATTCTTCATCAGTATTTCTAATATTTTTAAGTTGTATAATATTAAAGTGAGTCTAAACTATTAATTTTTTTTTATTTTTTTTTGTTTTTTAGATGTTTGAGTTAAGGTCATAAGAGAAAATAAAATTTCAGTAGTTTTGGACTTTTTCGTAGAGTTATCGTTATTCATATTAAAATTATCTATCGTTATTCATATTAAATTTTAATTTTGTTATCGTTTTAAAATTTCTATTTATTATTTTTAATATTTATTAATTTATTAATTATATTCTAAATTATATTTTTTAAATTAAATATTATTTTATACTAAATTATTAATTAAAATAAATATAACAAAATTAAACAAAATTTTAAAAATTATATCTATAAAGCATAAAATTTCATTTGTTTGACGATGTCTGATATTTAAATTTGATATTCATACTGCAATCTGCTCTCAAGTCCCGAAAGGAGCGAGAAATAAAGATGATACGAGATAGAGAGAAAAAATCTCAATATAAATAAGATATATATTAGAGCATGAGAAGAATATATATTTAGATTTGGGCTGATGTTTGGGTGTCAATGTATTAAATTCAGTCGAGCTGGCATGGCTTCCCGGTCAACTTGACACTTATATATGAGTGTCAATGTATTAAAATATATGTTGGATAAATTCAGTAGTTATTATTAATCTTGAGATTAAATATTATATTTTTTGTGTGTTAGCATATTTTTGTAAGATGTTATTGTAGAAAGAATGAATAAATATTTAATCGAGATAATTATTTTTTTGAGGTCAAAGTATTTAAAAATATTTTTTAGAGAGATATGATTTTAATCATAAATTATTTTATTAATTGAATATTTTCTTTCATATTTTCTCGTTATGTATCCTTTTAATTTTTTTATCATGGATTAGTAATATTTTAAATTGCCTTTAAAAGTCACTGTGAGCATTTTTCTTGTTCATAATATTTTTCCAATATATGATAAGATGATACAAAATATGATAAAATATTTATTTCTTAGTTATTCTAATATTTAGAAAGAGTATAAGTGTTATTCTATTAAGATTGATAGATTATTAATGAATATTGATGTTATTTTTTTTGAATAATACTTGTTTTATAACAAGTTTAGGAAGAATATGGGTCCTTAAGATACATTTAGATCTATTATTTTTTTTTTATTTTTTGTTAGTCTCACTTAGTCCGCTAATTCGGAGAGTCATTTATTGGATAAATCTTAATTTTTTATTTATATTAGATGATATTCTTATGAAGGTATGATACATACTAATTAATACAGAATAAATTAATTTTAAAAAGAATGAAGCTTTTTGAGAAAGGGAATCTCCTTTGCATCCAAATAATGTGGTAGATTTCAAATATGCTTTGGTCTCAACTTAGGTTGAGCTAGGAATGTGGAGACTAGAGGTGACAGATTATGTTGGGCTGGCATGCATAAAGAGGGTAGCTCAACAAGTTTCATTTGCCATCTTTTGAGAAATTTTAATCACTAAGGACTTAGATTTATTTTAGGAGAAGAGGACATATGCAATCTATTCAGAATGGAGAAGTCTCTTTAGAAATCATATACTCATTTAGTCAATTTTTTTGATCTTGCTCTTTTGACTATTCTTTTGAAGAAATATTTAGTCATTTGCATTACTATATTCATAAGTATTATCATACTTATATTTTTTTTTATTTTTTTTATTTTTTTTTATTATTTTTCTTGATGATTTCAAAATACTAATATTTTATTATGAGATATTATCTCATTCAAAATAATACTAGATTATGTTAAAAAAGAAATCTTTTTTATTCCAATAAAACTTAGAAACAAATACCTTGATCATTGGAAAATATGTTATTGATTTTAAATGAGTGTTCACTCTGAAGACCAATTTGTATGAGATGATTTATTGTCTCAATGTGAGATGTATTATGAGGAGTTCACCTTGATATTTAAAATAAATTATGAGGACATTTTTTCTCTAATGGTCAATGTAAACATGATACATATTTATATTACTTATAATTTCTCATAGATAGAAAATATAATAATTAGATGTGAAAAATATTTTTTTCCATCGTGACTTTGAGGAGTATGTATATGTGGAGTAGTCACTTGAGTTTTAAGTGGTATAGTTAAACTCATTTTACTTATTGTGAAAGATATAATATGTTTTGTAGTAGTTATTCAGTATTTGGTTTTAGAGATTCTCATTGATAGTCATTGAATGTTTGATTTTTGAGATTTTTATTGGCAGTCTTCCCATATGTATTATGAATTACTCAATTTTTTAGAGGAATTCATATGGAAAGTTAATTTTGTTGATTATATATGTAGATAAGGAAGCATGGATATGGCTCCTTACAGTTGTGTCCACGTGTCTGACAAGTGGACATGATACGGACACGGTATGGATACGTGTCCGATACACCACATGACATATCGTTGACCGGACCGTTCTATATGCCATGTGACATTTGGAATGACGCATCATATATGTATCCGATGTATTTTTATTATGCCAATAACTCCAACATGGCCGACGACGCTGGGGGAGGTAGGGGGCCTTCGCATGGTGGTTTCGAAGAAGGGGGGGGAGGGCTATGAGCAGTATAATTTTATAATTTTTTAAATTTGGGGGGTTTTATAATTTGGGGAGGGGAGGGGAGGGGGGGGGGGGTTTATAAACAGAAAAATTATATAATTTTAAATACATGATTTTTTAAAATTATATAATTTTTATCGTATCTTAGTCATATCTGTATCCTAGTTTTTTTTAATTTATCGTGTCCTCGTATCCTAGCTTTTTTTAATTTACCGTATCCTCGTATCCTGCTGTGTCGTATCTTTGCGTCTGTGCTTCTTAATATGTAGATGATATCTTTATTATTTGAGATGATGAGTTGTGAATTATCCAACCTAATAAATAACTTTAGGTATAGTTTTCAATGAATGATCTTGATTAGTTTGAATGATCTTGATTAGTTCAAATGTTTTATTGGTATACAAATGACCTATTATAGGAGAGGTATTTTGTTGTTGTATATGGGAATATTAGTGTTTATATAGAAGTTGATTTTTAAGTTGTACTTCAATGGATATATTAAACTAAATATTAATTTCTTGTCTAATATAAGATTTTTAATTGACTCTATTATATGTGAGAGAATATATGAATAATTATTGATCTAATTTTTATTAGATTAGATATAATTTATTCAATTAGTATAATTAATAATTTTTTAAATTCTTAACAATAGGTTTATTAAGACATAATTTTTTATATACTAAGGTGTGAAAAAAAATCTTTGGATCTTTATTTTTTTCAGTGATCATGTACTTCAATTAGTCAATTTTTTAAGATTAGAGTTGAGCATCAGTTTGTATTGAGATGTGTATATTGTAGTTTTTTCACATATTATAATATGTACAAAAATAAGCTTTGACTAACTCAGTATCTTGGTCAATCATCATTATCATAACCAAGTCTTATCATAATTAATTGGGGTCAATTATATAGATTTTTTTATTCAAATAATTTATATTAAAAATATTGTCTATTTTTAATTATTAAATTATTAAATTAGTATTTATAATTTTTTTTCTAATTTATCACAATCTCATATTTTTCAATTGGTGTACTAGGAGGTCTACGTTAGACGTGACTAAATCATTTCTGATGATTTTTCTTTATTTTATCATAAACAAAAATTATTTTAATATATTTTCTAATAGTTTTTATTTTATTTTATTTTTCCTAGTATTTCTATGCATTCATTATTAGTATTCTCTTATTTGATATCTTTATTCTATGCATATGTTGTTTTTGGTCTCTAAACATTTACTTTTATATTCTATGTTTAATAATTATTAATCTATTTGATACTTGTCTATTATAAAAAACTATTATTATAGCTCTTTATTTGATCTATCAAATATTAATTCAATGTTATATTTTCTCATTATTCTAATCATATTTTCTTAATATATATCTCATGTACTTGATATGATTAATATTTGATATTTTTTATTTTTTTATTTTGATTATCATATTATTATCACTCATAATATATTTAAATTTATATTTTAAGTATTTTGTCTTATTATGATAAATCATGAACTTTTTAAATTTAAGTGTAATCTTAAAATTTTTAGTTTTCTACTAATTTATTTTTAGTCTTTTAAACCAAAAATATGTTATTAATAAGTATTTTCTTGGAGGTATTGTCAATTCATCCATAATTATCCTAAAAATATAAGAATCGAGTGATAATTTTTAATGTAGGTTCACAATTATTGTGAGTGATGCTTTTAAAATAATGTAACTCTAGATATTACTATGTCATATATATCTTTGATTAATTAAATACACACACTTAATACACATATATTACATATTATCCACTAAACCAAGTCTTTTAATATTTTATCATAAACATTCTCTATATTGACAAAATGAATATATTAGTCTTTCTTATTTTTATTTTATTTTTCAATTAAATATTTTTCTAAGAAGATAATTTTTATAATAGATTTATCATTCATAAATTTAAATGAATTCTTTAAACTTTTTGTTTCTCTTGTTAATTCAAATTAAATTTTGTTGTTATATTATCCACTTGGTACAAATCTAGTTTCTTGTTGGTTTTCATGATCATATTAAATAATCTAGTCCATCATATCATGCATCTATCCTTTATTACCTTTCAAACTTCAATAGATTACCATCATACCTTAGAGTTTTTTTGACATTTATATTTTTGAGAGCTTTTTAAAGCTCTATAAGGTATTATTTTGATTACATATCTAAAATTATTTAGTACTATGTTATTCTCAATATTTAAAAATGAATCTGTAAATTTGTTTAGTGTCATAAAAAAATAATTTTCATATTTATTTGATTTTATTATTTGTTAGGATTTGATTATTTTAATTTTTAATATATTTTCCTTGATTAATATTTATGTTATTCTTTTATTTTATCATTGGCAACTTATAAATATTCTTTTCTTATTTTTTTACTTTATATTTTATCATATAATTTGGCATATGACTTAAAAACTTAATTCACTCATCTTTCTTTTAGTTTTTTTAATTTTTTTGTACAATTTCATTGTTTTCATTTTTATTTTTTTATATTTTTTTAAATGAAGTTTGTTTTTTGCTTCATAATTTGGTCAACCTCATGTTCTTATCATTATATATTTTTTATGTGAATAAATATTTTTTTTGGACATATCAAAAATCTTTATAGATATTTTTATATTATTTTTTATTTTATTCTACATGGTTTTTACATCTATGTTTAATGATTAATTAACTATGTTATTTAGTTTTTTTTAAATGCTTATCATCTCTTATTTTAGGTTCTATTATTTTATTTTTGGGTATTTATTTGAAATATCTTTATAATTATATATTTCAAGTTGTAGATTAATTACAACTAGTCTATGCTGAATGATTATATTTTCATCTTGTATTATTTTATAATCTTTGTATCATATTTCATTTTATCTCTTAATAATAAAAAAATATATTTAGCTATTATTAAAATTATTTATGAAGATTACCAAATATTATAGTTGTCAAATGGGCCAATTGCTCGGGCCCGGTCCGAAGCCCGACCCATTATAGGCATGCTTGGCCCAACATGATATGTTACAATAGCATGCCTGAGCCCGTGCTGGGCGCACCCTCAGCACGATTTGTGCCATGTCGTGCTGAGGGTTTTCGGTCCACGTGTCGTGTCAGGCATGACACAGGTGTTTGGCACGTGAGCACGACACAGGTGACCATGCACCAAGCAATGTCCGATGGGGGGACGATGCGGTGACAACTGAAGGGCAACGACGGTACAACGGCACAACACCGAAATCTTAATTTTTTAAAAATTTGACCGACCCGATTCTAATTAGCCAACCCAATCTGTGCCAAACTAGGCTGAACCCGAGTGGATTTTAGTCCACGAGCCTGTGCAGGGCATGGCTTCCAAGGAACAGTGTCGTGCCAGGCACGACACGCCAACCTGATTGGGCCTGAAAAAAATGGGTCATCCGATCTGACTCGACCCATTTGACACCTCTACCAAATATTCATCTCTTTTGTTTAAAGTCCATATTAGATATAAAAAAGGCATAAGCTAAAAATTGATAATTTTTATTTTATTTTTTTCTCCAAATTCATATTCTTTATGACATCTCTTATTCTTGCTATTACTTATTCATACATGATCATTTAAGTCATTAATTATGTTCGTTTCTTTACTTGGTATATCTCATCATAATTTATTTATATATTTTTTAAAGATTCATTTATTTTTTCACTGAGTCTTACTTGTAGAGTCTATGTATTAATTATAATTAACATCTCTTGATTGACTGTTGGGTTGATTGTTATAAATGTATCATTAGTTTTCTTGCATTCTATTAATCTATCTTTGAAATCTTTATTCATAATTATCTCGTCACTATTATAATTTATTCTTTGTTCATATATTAAAGCTTATAGCTATCGATCTTCTTAGATTTTTTATCTTTTTACTTAGTCTCTTGTAGGCATGCTATATCAATAATTATATATTTTATGATGTCAAATAACTCTTGGTATATATCATTTTTTGACTTTATTTTAAGAACCAATGCTAAACTTTTTAATTTTAGTTAGCTTCTTTATTTACACTTGTCAAAGAAAATAAGAGAATCTTTGTTTGTTTGTTACTATGATTGGGAATCATCTAGTGGTGCTTACCAAATCACAACTTTCAAATTATTTAGTGCATTGTTTTAAGTGAGAAACCTTTTATAGTAGACTATATCAATAAATCATAATCCATAGAAAAATTATGATAAGTTTATTACGGTTGGTTATCCACCTCATACCATTCTCCTCTTTTATCTATAATTGGGATCAAAGTTTTAAAAGGCGAAAGTGTAAGGTGAGGTTTTTTTGTGTTTGTGAGATGAGTCTTAATCCTCAAGATATTAGTTTTTTGTGTATTATAATATATAATTAATTAATATTTTAAAATATATAAAATAAAATAGCATAAATAAGAACATAAAATAATTCATTAGAATAACTAAAAAACATACTAGTTTACTATTTTAACAAACAATCATAATAAAGTTATAAAATAACAACTCTAGTAAATTGTTTCAATTTAATTTCTTTTCTTCAAGGATATTATCATCCTCATCCAATATATTAAAAGTAGGAAAATGTTTACTATTATGTATTTTTATTTCATATAAATATTCATCTTTATCAATTGGTATCAACTTAAACTCATTCTATTTATCTTTGTCTCCACTTGTATCTAATATAAAATATAAATTATTAATTAGATGTAAATATTATAAGTTTTTTTATTAAATTTAATCAAATTTTTTTATTATAATTTTTGTGTATTTACTTGATACTTAATTAATTTTCCTTTTGTAGGAATGTGAATAAATCATTTGATCCGATGATGTTTGAGTCCGTTGAGAGTTGGATGATACAATTATAATAACATCAACATTAAATAGCTCATCATCTTAAAGTCAACAAAGATCAAGGGGGAGGAGATGATCTTTTTTCTCCGCAATTCACTTATCATTCGAATCAATCTCTTTTATCAAAATCAGATTAATATTTTATTTTTTTTGTAGATTTCATATTCTCAATCTAGTGTTATATCTTACATATACCAGAGCATTCAATCTTTGATATTCAAGTTTATTTTTTTTTGTATGTATTTGCAAATAATAAAATAAAAAAAATTACGTGTTAAAATGAAATAAAGTTCTCAAACATTAAAATAGAAATATATTATAAATATTTATAAAAATAAAAATATTATCGATTCAAATTTATTTTAATTTCTTTCATATTACGAAGCACTACAATTAAGGTTAAAGATTCGAATAATGAACTTTTTTAACTCTGTTGTTAAACTCTCAAAATACTTCCACCAACTTGTAAGATTTCTTAATATTCGAGAATCAATTATAATAGGATTCTCAAATTCACCCATTATTTGATCAAACGAGTTCAATCGAATGTTAGCTAGAGGTGTCAAACGGGCCGGGCGGGGCTGGTCTGGCTTGGTTTTTTTTGGTCTAACCGGGTTGGCACGACACGGTTTGTTGGAGGTCAAGCCTAGCAGGGCCCGCGATCCAAAATTCACCCGGTTTAGTGTCGGTTCGGCTCAGTTCGGGTTGTGCTAAAACCCTATTTTTTTTAAAAAATAGGGTTTCGGCACCGTGCCGCCGTGCCATTGTTGCCCTTTTGGGACTAGCCAAACCTTGCTCGTCGAGCGTCAACTTGTAGTCTCCATGTCGTGATGAAATGACCAAGCTCGGTGCATGGTCAACCCTTGTTGTGCCCATGTGCCAGGTATTTGTGCCGTGCCTAGCATGGAATGTTGGCCAAAATCCCTTGGCTCGACATGGCACGACTGGTGCCTGAGGGTGTGCTCGGCACGGGCCTAGGCACGACACTATAGCGTGCCGTGCTGGCCCAGGCACGACTAAACCTTGTTGGGCCGAGCCCAGGACTAGGTCAGCCCGACTTGTTTAATACTTCTAATATCAGCTTTTAAATATTCTTGATAATCTAACATCATATTCATGCATTCAAATAATTTCTTCTTCACCTCATTAATATTAGAGAACTTATTCTCATACTGCAATTGAGAATTAAGATAGCAATTTGTTGCATGTAAAGGCTGATAAAATTGTAGAGTTTATCTTGCATTAAAGTTTTTTTTTTAAATTGGATCATATTTTCTCTCAACTTAAATGTAATTTTTTTCTTAGCAGAATCTATCAGCTCATAAATATAATCATGGATGGTCTTTCCTCTAACTCAACTTATCTCAAGATACTAACTAATAGAATAATGGTTTTTATGTAAAAATCAACATGAGGCCAAAAATTTAGATCAAACAATACTATATTTTGACCTTTCACACTTTATTTTTTAGCTCAGTTGCTTGAACACTAAATTTTTGAGAACATTATTATAAAAGTTTTCTTTTGTTTATAAAGACTTTGGAGAGTAAGAAATAAAATTGCAAACCATTTAATTATTGGACAAAGAAGTTAATTTTTTGTAAATGTTCTTATCAATCTAAGAATCCAAATATGATTATATATGAATTTTACTACTTGCCTAGCTCGAGTAAGTGTAGTATCTTGAACATTTAACTTTCTAATATTCTTCAACATCAAATTAATATAATGTGCAGCACAAGGAGTCTACCATAATTTTTTCTTTTTTTTCATAAGCTTTATTTCAGCATTCACAGAATTAAAGGTATTATCAGTGATGAATTGCACATCATTTTTCTCCCCAATTTATTCATCCACGTTATCAAGATATTTAAACTTCATTTTCTCAATTTTTATTGTATCGAAATTATCAATTGATTTCATAAACTAAGTGTCAATAGGGCTATTCACCAAAAAATTAATAAGATACCTATTCTTTTTATTTGCTTAACCATATAACATAATTGAACATTTATATTATTTTCAAGTTTTTTTGTGATCTTTCATAATAATATTTATGTTATTTACCTATTCTTTAAGAATCTATGTCCTCAATTTGTGCTTAGATGAAAGCTTAAACTCGAGTCTAAAATTTGTAATATTAATCATAGGAATCCAATAAGGATTATCCATAGTATTGAACAAGCGACCTTTTAAATACATAAACATACTAATTTTTCTACACACTTTATTCTTTTTTTTTTCTTTTTATTATAAATTTAAAGTATTTTAATGAGTTTGTGAAGTGATAAATTTATTCATGGGTCCCCTAGGAATAAGTTCCCAACTCTTACTTTCATTCCCACTCCCACTCCCTAATTTTGGGGCATGGTTTCATCTCATGATGATTTCTAGCTAAGTGATGTTTAAGTCTATTCGTTATTTCTACGCATCTTTGATTATTAAATTTATATCTTAAATATTGCTCCCTAGAAACTTCAATAACATATTTTCTTACAAAATTTTTTCTTGATTTTTTTGAATTAGAGGAATTTATCTTGAAAAAATACTAATAATAATATTTAGTTCTTCACATTTCTATATAATAATAAAATTAACTAAAAAAATAATAATACATAATTAAAAATAATTTAAAAATTAAAATCACAATTTAATTAGTTTAATCTAAAAAAAATCAAGGTAGGTCTAGAAAACACTTAAAACCAATTAAATTCTGAATTTTATTTCATTATAAGATTATTATAGCTTATTCTCTATATTTGTTTTTTTATTTTATAATTTTGATGGGCGTACCCAATTTGTGAATTATATAAGTTTTATTATTGAGTAAAAAAAGTTTATTTTTTATATTGATTGATAATATTAATTACAATATTAAGAAATATTAATTAAAAAATAAACTTGTAAGATTTCAACGAATTAATTACGAATGCTAATGTATATGACTATTCATATATATTTTTTAGGATAATGCTACTTTGTTCATAAATTACTTGAATTGTTTATCTTCATGTTATTTTTTATATTTTCTATCTTTTAAGTCATAACTCATAATATCTTATCTTTTGAAGAAATTTATTTTATTTTCTAGAATCTTTGACATATGTATAATAATAGTTGACATTTTATATAATAATATTTAACTATATATACGACTAAACCTTAACTATATAAAAATTATATATCTGTATATAAATATTTGTTTAACTATACATAACCATATATTTAACTATATATAACTATTAATAATTATCTATATTAATATGTAATTATCTTCATATCTATATATATTATATATATAATTATTTGCATACCTATATGTTTGACTATATATAACTAATTATAATTATATGTATAACTAAATATAACTATATGTATAAATATATATAATTATATATATTTTATCTATAACTACATATATAACTATATGTTTAAAAATACATATAATTATTTATAATTATTTGGATAACTATATATAACTCAATACAACTATTTGTAATTAAATTTACAAATTATATATATTATGTATAACTATATGTATAATTATAAATGTATCACTTTCTATATAAAATATGGATTAAAATATCAGTTTCTACGGATATATCGGTACTTGAATTTCACAGATATATCGGATATATCGAAGATATATCGGTATGTTTTTGTATATGAGTTTCAATAAATGATAGATATATCGGTCTTGATGGATATATCGTTACTTAGAATTTATGGATATTTCGGAGATGTATCAGTGAATATATCAGAAATTTTTATCTTTGATATAAATATATACTTATGGAGCATTGCCAAAAATATCTAGTGGAGAAGTACTTGAATTTTTAACTAGTGTAGATTTTGAACAGTGCTGAAAATTTTGAGATGAAATGAAGAGCGGAGAGCATCGAATAAATCCTAGTGTGGAGAAGTATTTCCGTCATCTAAAATATTGGCTTCCATCATCGAAAATATCGAGTAGTGCTGGAAAAGATGATCGACACTATTTTGGATTTATTATTTTATGTTTTTTTAAATATTTTGAATGTCACCTCCTAAGCGTACGTATTTCTCTTCAAGGTGTGAATGGCACGATCAAAGCGCGCCTCAAAATGCTTCATTGAAGAAGGCTTACGCTTATTTTGTGTGTAGTTTTTATTCATGCGTCTCGAGGCATGAATAAATCATTGCCTAGGACTGACAATGCAAGTGCATATCACACAGACAGATGTGAAAGGAACCTAAAGACTCTTATTAAAGGTATCAAATGAGTCATGTCGTGCCGGTACAACCTAATTTTTGGTGGCACAGTTGAGACACAATGTTGTGCTGGACATGACATGAAATAGGAACTTGGTATGTCAGCCCTATATGGCACCTAACATTAGCATTATGGAGTGTAATGTTTGTCTCAGTGCTGCTGCATCACTGGTTTATTTTTTAAATTTTAAGTTTAAACTTTTAGGTAAAATTTTAATTTTTTTTTAAAATTATTAAAACTAAACTACACTAAATTAAAATGAATAAATTCTATATCTTAATTAAAAAACATATGTTTTACTTTTGCATTGCATGGTATCGTATAACAAATAATAATAAATAAAAAATTTTTAAAAGTAAATAAGAACTGAATAACATCACTACATCAACAAAAGCAAAACATGTATTATACATTAGTCCTTTAATATTCACAATCAATATGTGTACTTAGCCTTAATATCTTTGATATTAAATGAGTTATTATCTATTAGCAGCTCTTCTACTTTATTTTAAATATTCAAAGTTACTGAGACATAGATTTAATTATTATCTTGAATATTCATAATTCAATAACATCACATTAGTCTTCTAAGCATGAAAGAGTTTTTATAATATCTTGTCACAACTTGAATCTTTTATTTGAAATAATATTCATAGTTATAAAAAATATATTCTTTTGTTATGCTAGATACTTAAGAGGTTAGTACATTACATGTCATCTTAAATAATATGAGATAAGTGAATTCATATAATTTCTATCAATTTAATATATCTAAATTTTTATTTATATCATGTAATAAGATATAACAATTTCAGTAATTAGTATTTAAGTATCAAAATAATGTATTCTTATTTGATGTATTATCTCATTATTTATTTAGATGATTTAATGACATGGTCATTGTATTCGAATACAATATCCATGTTCGTACTTGGAAGCTCGCAAAAATAATCATATTTAGTATCCTAATATATAAACATGTTATCTAATTACGTGAATCTAATTATTTAGTTTTTTACTTGGTTTATTTATGTGAATATGTATTTTAATATGTTTTCTATCATTTTCACCTTAATCTGAGAATCAATATAAATAATCAAGTAATAAAGAGATAAAATGAATGATTAATATTTTAAATATTTAATTACTATCTCAATATTCTTTCCACTAAAATTAGGGTAAATTTTATATTTGTTAGACATATTATTAATATTGTGTGCACTCAAGTGTAATGTAAATGGTGAAAATATACATAGACGAACACATAGTTGTAGTCTTATCATTAAATTTTTTCACGAATTTTAAAAATAAAATTAGTCTCTCAGTCTTAATCATCAATGATAACTTAGTCACTCTTGTTATTGATATAGTTAGATATCATTTGTTGGTAGCTAACAAATAATTCTAGTATTAGGTAGGTATTACTCAAATAGTATCTAATATTTATTTGAAATTTTTTCTTTTTTTAGATTTGTTGACAAATATAGTGTCAAATTTTTATTGTCTATTAGGTATACTAAAATATTTTAATGAATTTTTTATTTTTTAAAGTGAAATAATTTTTATTTTTGCTTGTGCAATTAGATTGTTTTATAACACATACTACATAAAAAATAGCAATGAAGGGCTCATTAAATATAATACTAAAAATTTTAATTTAAATAATTTAATTTTTAAAGATTCTCATTAGACTCTTATATGATAGGACTATCATGATAATATAAAATCTCAAAAAATATTAAAATTTTTTTATTTAATTTTTACTTAGAATTAACAAAGTGGGTAGTGAGACATATGAATGAAATTTTTTTGCAAGTAGACCATTTGTCTGATTTCACAAATACCAATTCATTATGCTTCTTGTGCTTATTTATAATTAATTATTTTCTAATTAAAATATTTTATTATGTCATTTATATTACTAGACATAAGAATTCTATGATAATTGAGTTTGAAATATATTTATATTGAATTATTTTTGGATTTTTTTGAAAATCTAATTGGACTCTTGCAAGTAATTAATTTAACATTGTCTTTCTTCTCAAAGTTATTAATGTAAATGAAAAGGATTATTAATCTAAAGTTCTAATTTCAAAGATCTTGTTATTAAATTAAGTTTGTCTGAGGGTTAATATTTTATATTGTAGTATATAATTTATTTTGATTATTTATTTTGTATAATCAAATATTTTTTTGTTGTAATGTTTTATTGTAAGTGCAGGAAATAAAATATTGAGAGAGACTGCGACTGTGACAATACACAAAAATGAGGTCTCGCTGCCCGGTCAGTGGGCCAAAAATTTTTTGAAACAGAATCCGGTCAATTCAAGTTATCTGACCCACTTTGATATTAAAAAACCTAGAAACATTTAATATATATATGTTTTTTAGTACTGTTCAATTATAGGAGAGAGCGTGTAATTTTTTTTTTATTGTTGGGATATTTTTCTTGTATTTTTTTTTATTCTTTTTCGTCTTCTTCTGATTCTTTAGATATTTTTGGTTATAAACTATATGTATTTTTTTGGTAGATGTAATTTGTTATGTTAAACGGCTAGTAAATCACAATATTTTTGTGTGTTTTCATTGTGATTTTGTTATTTATATTCTATTATTGAATTTGTGGTTGATTAACATATTTGTAATTATAATTGCAAGCAAATACTAATACATATTTTTTGATGTATTGATTAATATATCTTCAAAGATGATTAGTATTACTAGTGTGTGTGTATATATATATAATGTGTATTGTCGGATTTTCTTTGATACCTCTAGTATTTTTATTTTTAATTTTGTTAAAGTGAGTTCAAACTATTAAAATTGTTTATTTTTATGTTTTTTAGGCATATGAGTAATCAAGTAGAAATCATGAAAAAGAATCTAGTTTTGACTTTGAACCTTTTGATCGAATTGTCGTTATTATCTATATCTAAGTTTAATTTATTTTTATTTAAATTTGTTGTTTGTTATTTTTTAATTATATGAAACTAATCTAGAAATTTGAGGGGATAAAATTGTAAAAATTATTTGTGATATGCTTAATTTGTGTTCGTCTGTATATATTTTTATATTATGCATTGCACTAGGTATATATATAATATTAATATTATGTTTAAGCAATATAAAAAGCACTAATATTTTTGTGAAATAGTTGTTAGAATAAAAAGAAATATTTAAAATACTAGCCGATTATTATATCAGTTTATTTCTTAGTTGTATGTATGAATCCTTGAGTTAAAATTGAATGAGTAGAAATATGGTCAAATGATAATAATGATGGTTTTTATCCTCTAATTCTTATAACTGGTTCATGCAATTGATCATTAACTATAATTCAATTTAACTAATTATAATTAATATATTATCATAAAAAAAATATTGTCATTATCTAAGAAGCACGGACACGGATATGGGGATACGATACGGTAGGATACGGGGACATGGTAAATTCTAAAAAACTAAGATACAAATACGGCATGATAAAAAAATAAAATTAAAAATAAAAATTATATTCTTTATAAATATTATGTATTTTATAAAATAAAATAAAATAAATTAAATTAAAATATTTTATTTTATGAAATAAATATATATATTTTTATTTTATAAAATAAAAATATTGTATTTTATTTTATAAGATAATATTTATAATTATTTTATTTTATAAAATAATATTTTAAAATTATCTTATATTATATAAAAATATATTTTTTTTATTTTATAAAATAAAAATATTTTATTTTATTTTAGCGCCCGCCCCCTGCCTTCCCCCTCAATTAGCGCCCGCCACCTGCCTTCCCCCTCAATTCACGCTCGCCCTTGCCTCCTCCTCAATTCGTGCCCTCGCCTGCCTTTCCCCCTCAATTCGCGCCCGCCGCCTGCGTCGAGTGGCCAACATTGCCCATGCAACGACGTTGACCACTGGACGTCCGATATGCCACCGTCCGATATGCCACGTGACATATCAGATACGGATTGATCAATGATACGCCATGTGATGTATCAGACATGTATCCGTGCCGTGTCCACGTGTCCAGGTCTTGGACACGTGGACATGACTATAGGGAGCCGTGTCCATGCTTCCTTGGTCATTATCATCATTTGATCATCAACTAAGTCTTATCTTTACTACCTGGGATCATTTGTATGGATCATGTTTGTTTAATCAACTTTATTATAAATCATGTCTATTTTAATCATTTACTTACTAAATTCTTGTTTATAATATTTACTTAATTTCTCTTAGGCCTATCTCTTGTTCTTTTTTATTATTCTAGTATTCTACTTGAATAGTATCATACTTCATAATTGGAACGCAATAAGTTATGTTTTGCACTTGATCAATCATCTCAGTTGATTCTCCCTTGTTGTATCATCAATAAGGATTATTTTATTTTCTAATAATTTTATTTTTATTTTTAATATTCTTAGTTTTATCACATTCATTTTATCATCCTCATTTATATTACTAACTATTCTCATTCATTAAATATGTTATTTCATGCTCGACAAACATTCACTTTTATACAATATGAGTAATCACATAACTATTTTATAAATTTTTTTAATCTATTTGATATTCATCTATCATTAATTATTGATGTGAGTTTTTATTTGGTTCATCTAATTTTATCCTATGTGATACAATCTTGTTAATCTAGTTGTTTTTATTAATATAGAGTACTTAAAATTATTAATTTGTTATATTTTTTGTTTTTTTTTTTATTTTGATTGCCACATTATTATCATTCTTCACTTTATTAAATTCATATTTAAAGTATTTATTTTGCTACTACTAATTTTAAAATATTTAGATTCAAGTGTAACCCTCTAAATTCTCAATCTATTATCTAACTATTCTTTAGTCTCATCAACTAACCATATGTTATTTGTAATTAATATATGCTAAGAAATATCTTCTTAAAGATCTTTTGTCAATTCATCTATAAATAGTATAAAAATTTTAGGTCTTAGTGATGATCCTTAGTGTATTCCTACGTCTTTTGGAAATTTGTGGGTGATGTGTTGAACAAATCAAACTTTGAACACTATTTTCTTATACATATTCTTGATTAAGTTTAATATACATACTTGATAAATTTTTTTTTCATAATACTTGCTAAGATCTCTTTTAATGCTATAATATGTTTTCTCCAAATTAATAAATGTTATGTATAAGTTTTCTCATTTTCTCTATGTTTAACTTTTAATTATCTAAATAGATAGTTTCATAGAAGGCTTACATGATAAATCCAAATTGATTCTTTAAAATTTTCGTTTCTATTTTTAGTATGTGCTTAGTTATTTTTTTCAAATTTTAATAGGTTGACATATAAATTTAATATCCTGATAGTTATTATATTTTTGAATGTAACTATTATTCTTATAAATAGGAATTATTCTGTTCTTTTTATTCATTAAGTATTTTCTTGCTCTTCATTATCTTGTCAAACAACTAAGTCAACCATATCTTGTTCTTCTTTTCCATAATCATACACATTTAAATATGTTAACCATCAGTCCCTAAGATTTTTCTGGGACTCTTTTTCCTTGAGAGCTTCTCTAGCATTCATAAATTTTATTTTGTATATATAGGTAAAGTTATTTAGTACTCTTTAATATTTAAATTTAAATCTTTTGAATTTTTATCTTTTAATATTATCTGATTATTTTCATTCATAATATATTTTACTTGATTAAAGTCTTGGCTTTTTTTTTTCATTATCTTAGGTAGCTTATAAATTATCATATACTTTAAACTTAATTTTACTCATTATTCTTTTAGTTTTTTGTCTTCTTATATATTTTAAGTGTTTTATTTTTGTCCTACTATTTTTTTTTTTAAATAAATTTATTTTTTCTTAATAGTTTTTTAAACCTCATGTTTTTATCATTGAGTTTTCACCATGGGGTTTTTTTTAAGAGTGTAGATATTTTTTTTAGACATGTCTAAAATTTCTTTAGAATTTTTTTTTTATATGTACTTCATTTCACATAATATTCGTATATATGTTAAAGGATCAACTAACTTTATTATTTAATTTTTTTCTGAAACCATTCATCTTTTTTTATTTTAATTATTATTTATTATTTTTAGATGCTTATGTGAAATTTTTTTATAATTATACTTCCAAGATGCAGACCAATTACGACTAATTTATGTTTACATATATAAAATATATATGTAAAGTTATTTAGTGCTCTATCATCTTTGATATTTAAATTTTAATCTTTCATTTTTTATCTTTTAATATTATCTGATTATTTTTATTCGTAATATATTTTACTTGGCTAAAGTTTTTGCTCTTTTTTTTTTCATTATTTTAGGTAGCTTGTAAATATTATTTTTTTTATTTTGTAGCTTATCATATAAATTTCATATATCTTAGACTTAATTTTACTCATTATTGTTTTAGTTGTCTTCTTATTTAATTTTATAGTGTTTTTATTTTTGTTTTACTATATTTCCTTAAAATAAATTTATTTTTCTTTAATAATTTGTTGAACATTAGGTTTTTATCAATGAGTTTTCATTATCAGATTTTTTTTATGCGAGTAAATATTTTTTTTTAGATACGTCTAGATTTTTTAGAATTTTTATTTGCATCAACTTAATTTCACATAATATTCATATCTTTGTTTAAGAATCAACTAACTTTGATTTTCAACTTTTTTTAGAAAATATTCATCTTTTTTTTCTTTAACTATTATTTTATTTCCCGATACTTTTATGAAGTTTCTAAATAATTATATTTTCTAAAATGCAGATCAATTATTACTAGTTTATGTTAGTATATAGTTATTAAAGGTGCATTTCAGGCACACCCAAGCTTCAAGGGTCCCTACGGCTTTATCGAGGCACCCTTGCATTGGGAGAGGCATGCCCATTTGTGAAAGGCTTGCCTAGAAACATTTGGGAAAGGAATGTCCAAATATTATGAAAGACATGCCCACACACATACATTAATTATCCTAAAAGAAACAATAATGTTTCTAATGGCCCTAAAAGGCTTTTGTGCCTCTGCACTTTACACTTTAAATAACTATGGTTGAGTGATTATACTCTCATCTAGTATCATTCTACAATATTTGCATAATTTTTGTTTTATTTTCTAATGAGATAATATTCTATTTGACTCATATTAGAATCACTTTTGAAGATCATTAAATGTTCTCTTTTTTTTAAGTAAATATCAGCTCTATAAAGGTTACAAGCTAAATCAAAATTTAAGATGTTTTTTTCATTTCATTTTATTCTCTAAATTCATATTATTTGTGATACATCTCATCACCTCTATTATTTATCTCTACTTACTTATTTAAGTTTCCATCAATTATGATCTTTTCTTTTCTTGATGTGCATAAGTACTTATCACATTTACTATATTTTTAAATATATCTTTATTCACTATTAGTTTGTTTGCTATAATTTCTATCAATTATCTCAATATCATTCCTATGTCTTCATAGTCAATATCCTCATACCAGAGCATATAATCATTGATTTTTCCAGATTTCTCACTATTCTACCTTGTTTTTTTGTAATATTTTATATTAATATTTCTTTGCTTTAGGTATCAATTAATTTTAAGCACTTACTGATTAATGGCTTAGTATATATTATGAACTTATCATAAATCTATTAACTTGGAGTCTTTGACTAAATTTTTTACTCTTTCTCGTCTAAGAAAGTATGATTACTTTTATTTTTTTACTAAGATTGGGTGACACCACGAACTTGCCATGTCACTACATTTGGACTCTGTAGCTTGTTGCTTAAAGCGAACAACTTCCTAGCATCAACCTGTACCACTAATACATGTTGCTTAAAGTGGACTACTTTAGGATCTATAGAAAATGACATGCGATTTATTGATCACTTATATGTATGATATCCAAGTTTGCTTTCTTTGTTATCGTGAATGTCATTATAGAAAAGAAGATAAATATGATATTGACTATTCTAGAAGCATTGACATATTTATAGGTGTTAAACGGGTCATGTTGGGTTGACAATGACTATTTTTAGGTACATGCATGCTACTATCTCATGCCATGCATGACAAAATTTGTAGCTTGAGTCGTGTCATGTTGGCACAATTCTAAATATGATATTTGAGTCGTGACAAAATTTGGGTTGAGTCGTGTCATAGGCTTGCTGGCTGCCCAAATATCGCTTGGTTGTGTTGGGTCGTGCCAAACCCACCGTGATCATGCCCTAGGCATGTCTGGAACCTAAGCTAGCTCGAGTTTGTTCCAGGCAAGCTTGAATCATGTCCAGACAAATCTAGTTCTAGATGTGTCAAATGGGTCTGGCATTCCTAATCCAATGAGTGACATGATCCAAAGTTATGGTAATGCACAGGCCTCATGCCATGCGATACATGGTCCTTACTCCTTGCCACATTTAAATTTTGCATCCATTTTATAATGGCTACTGGCTGTTTACAGCTATAGGGACAATGACCTGTTGATGTTTTGTCGGCCATGACAAATCAAATTATCAAAATAAATTATTATTTTGTAAGCTATTGGATAAAATTCAATGATTATTTGGGAGAAAGCTGATAGTTTACCAGGCTTATGCCCACAAAACAATATATATAAATTTGTATATATAAATCTGTAAATAACATATTAACATATTTTGTTATTCACAGTTTATTTGTAATTTCTCTTTTTTTTTTCTCATTTTCTTAAATCATAATAGTCTGTCATTACAAACTTTTTTTCACAAATTTATTTTTATTTTGAAATAAGTTTATATTATTATAATATTTTTGATTTAGTAGAACAATTTTGGTTGGCAAAGTGATATAATTAATTATGTTTCTGGAATTATTACTTGCTACATATTGTTCACATACCTATATACATTGCGTGTTTATCTGTTTGAAGTTAATTTTTTAATTAATTTATTTTTAAAAATTAAATAAAATAAGTAAAATTGTAATTTATTAAAATATTTCTTTTATATTCTTCAAAAATTTTCAAAGACTTAGCTAATATTAAAAAGATAAAATATAGTGAATATTATGAAAATAAAGTATACTTAAACATAGATGAAAACACGACTGAAATGTCCAAGATCATGTTGTCTCCCAGGGCTCCAATTCCTTATGTCTCAAAAATCTAAGAATTTGCGAACATTAGTAATATGAACATACATATTATTTAAAAAAATTCTAAGCATATCAAAAAAGATTCGACACAATCTTTATATCTATCTACATGAATCAACCAAAAGAACATGATATGATTTATGAATAATATAATATTTTATTTTAATATTATGATACTAAGTATG
The DNA here is from genome assembly GCA_029783825.1 of Sapria himalayana. Lineage (NCBI taxonomy): Eukaryota > Viridiplantae > Streptophyta > Magnoliopsida > Malpighiales > Rafflesiaceae > Sapria > Sapria himalayana. Next base: position 1,632,756 of record JAREIK010001435.1, read on the forward strand.
ATAATTTTAGTGAGCATTCGAGTGTGAAAATTGACAACGTATTCAGAAATGATTTTTTAATTCAAGTAACTAATAGAAAATGATGAGGTGGTTAGTCAAATAAGAACAATTTGTCAATATACTTAGATTTTGATTACTATTTTATTTTATCTTATAGTAATTTTAAAAATTTTGATAATTAATGAAAATCATATGAATTGATTTTATCTGTACTATATAAAATAATATGAGATGTACTGACTCTTGTGTCTAATGTAGCATCAGTCTTTTTTTTTATAGCTATAAATATGATTTTAAATAGAAATAACGTATTATAATTATGTATAATTGAATCAATTTTCTGATTAAGAGATTAAAAGGATTCAATGATGAGTCTTCAAGATAAAATAATAGAGTTGAATTCAGATGATGATTTAATCACATACGAAAATAAAGATGCTATTGTCGAGACTATAAGTTTTGATGAACCAAATTTTTCAATTTGACTTTTGTAGACGAAGAAGGAGAGAGAGAGAACCTTCGTTTTTCTTTCGCTTAGTAATCCCGTTTGTAGCCTTTCTCCTTTTATATATTCACATTTCCCCTCAAGCTGGAGCATATACGTCATATGCACCAAGCTTGTTACAAATGTATTTAATCTTAGGACGACTGAGAGATTTAGTGATGATATCTGCTAGTTGATCATCTGAATTAACAAAACGTGTAGTAATACATCCTGATGTGATCTTCTCTCTAATGAAGTGACAATCAACTTCAATATGCTTGGTCCTTTCATGAAAGACTGGATTGGATGCAATATGTAATGCAGCCTGATTATCACAGATGAGTTTCATCTTTTCATCCTTTCCAAATCTCAATTTTCGAAGAAGTTTCAACTATATGAGTTCACATGTTGCCAAAGCCATAGCTCGATACTCGGCTTCCGCGCTAGATCTTGCTACTACATCTTGTTTCTTACTCTTCCAAGATATTAGATTACCTCCAATAAAAACACAGTATCCTAAAGTGGAACGTCTATCTGTGGGTGAGCCAGCCCAATCTATATCTGTGTAACCAACAACCTGAGTATGACCTCTGTTCTCGTACAACACACCTTGGCCTGGTGTACTTTTGATATATCGAAGAATGCGAATTACGGCATCCCAATGGTTATCACATGGTGATTGTGGGAATTGACTAACAGCACTCACAGGAAAAGAAATATCTGGATGAGTAATGGTGAGATAGTTCAATTTACCTACGAGTCGTCGATATCTCCCTGGGTCTGCTAAAGGCTCCCCCTGTCCTGGTACAAGTTTGACATTTGGATTCATAGGTGTGTCTACCGGTTTATAATCTAACATACCGGTGTCTTCCAGGATGTCTAAAGCATACTTCTTTTGGGAAAGGACCACACCGGAATTGGATTGAGCTATCTCAATTCCCAAGAAATACTTGAGTTTCCCCAAATCTTTGGTCTGAAAGTGGGTAAAAAGATGTTTTAGTTTCTGAATACCATCCTGATTACTGCATGTAATGACAATATCATCCACATAAACAACCAGATAAATACACTGCCCCAATGAGTTATGATGATAGAAAACTGAATGGTCTGCTGTACTGCGAAGCATGCCAAACTCTTGAACAACAGAACTAAAACTACTAAATCATGCTCGAGGAGATTGTTTCAAGCCATATAGAGAACGACGTAACTTGCACACTAAACCAGACTCCCTCTGAGCAACAAAACCAGTAGGTTGCTCCATATAAACTTCCTCGGCAAGATCACCATGAAAGAAGACATTTTTAATATCCAACTGATAAAGAGGCCAAGAACACATAGCAACCATGGAGAGAAGCAGACGAACAGAAGCAATCTTGGCAACATGGAAGAATCTGTCAGCATAATCAGAATCATAAATCTGTGTATAGCCTTTAGCAACTAAGCGGGCCTTAAGGTGATTAACCTGACCATCAGGACCAACCTTAATTGCATATACCCAACGACAACCAACTGCAGATTTACCAGAGGGTAAAACAATAAGATCCCAAGTGCCATTAGAGTGTAGAGCAGCCATTTCATCCACCATTGCCTGTCACCAGCCTGGATGGGAAAGAGCTTCATGAGTGTTCTTTGGAAGAAAAACAGAGGATATAACAGAGACAAAAGCAGAATATGGTGAAGATAATCGATGATAACTCAAAAAATTGTAAATAGGATGAGGATTACGAGTAGAGCGATTCCCTTTCCGAGTAGCAATGGGTAAGTCATCAGGAGAGGGTGAAGCCGGGGCAGGAGAAGCCGAAGGGATAGGAAGTGAGTCAGTAGGTGCCTCAGCAAACGACAGAGGAGCATCGACACGAGGGCGACGATGATAAACCTGAAGTGGTCGAGGAGGCACAACATCAGGTGAAGAGACAATGAGAATAGGCAAGACTGCAGAAACATGAAGAGATTCAGAAGTGATGGAAAAGAATGGTGAGTCCTCAAAGAAAGTAACATCATCGGAGATAAAGTAGTAATGAGTCTCAAGAGAATAACAACGATAATCCTTCTGAAGTCTGGAATATCCCAAGAAGAGACATCTCATGGCTTTGGCTGAAAGCTTGTCCTGTCTAGGAGTGAGAATATGAACAAAACAAGTACAACCAAAGACACGAGGAGGAAGGAAATAAAGTGGTTGGTCAGGGAAGAGAAGGGAATGAGGAATCTGATTATGTAAAACAGATGAGGACATACGATTAATCAAATAACAAGCGGTAAGAACAGCGTCCCCCCAAAAACGAAGAGCAACATTACTATGGAGGAGAATAGTACGAGCTGTCTCAACAAGATGTTGATTCTTGCGCTCAGCTACCCCATTTTGTTGAGGAGTATAAGCACAAGATGACTGATGAAGAATCCCATGATGAGACATAAATGAAGTAAAGGGGGATGAAAAATATTCTCTTGCATTGTCACTGCGTAACACACGAATAGAAATATTAAATTGGGTCTGGATTTCAGCATAAAATTTTTGAAAAATAGAAAATAACACAGCTCGATTTTTCATTAAAAATAACCAAGTATATCGAGAATAGTCATCAATAAAAGTGACAAAATACTGAAATCCTAAAGTAGACGCAGTCCGACAGGGATCCCTTTCATCAGTGTGGACAAGCTCAAAAGGAGACTTTGCCCAATTATCCAAATGCTTTGGGAAAAGAGACACGAGTATGTTTCCCAAGCTGACATGACTCACACGAAAGCGACGACAAAGTGGAAAAATGAGGGACCATCTTTTGGAACTTGGAGAGATTAGGGTGGCCCAAACGATTGTGAATGAGGAGAGGAGCATCAGTGGAAATGCAAACTGCAGGAGATGAATTCGAGGTGAGGTGATAGAGGCCTTGAGACTCACATCATATGCCAATCGTCTTCCCCGTACTCCGGTCCTGCAAGGTCACAAATTTATCAGAAAAGGTAATAGAACAATTAAGAGTACGAGTAATTTTGCTGATGGAAATAAGATTAAAAAGACATTTAGGAGTATAAAGGACAGAAATGAGAGGTAGAGAAGGTAGAGGAATGACTAAACCAATACATTTAACCACAGTTTGAGAATCATTAGCTAAGGTAACAGTAGGTAAAGTAGAGGTAGTAGAAATAGAGGAGAAAAGATCCTTATTACCAGATATGTGATCAGAAGCTCCAGAATCTAGAATCTAGGGTCCAAGAGAAGATGTGTGGGTAAGGCAGGCATAAGTATTACCAGGCTGGGCAACAGAGGCAACAGAAGCATGATATGCCTGAGATGCGGAGGAGCTCGGAGGCTGAGGCAGCTGAGAATCAGAGGACTGGACCATATGAGCAGTGCGAGGAGGCCGTCCATGTAACTGATAGCAACGATCACGAGTGTGGCCAAGTTTATTGCAATAAGTGCAATGAGGACGTTGACCCCTACCTCGGTTACCTCTGCAGCCTCCTTGAGTGGCAGTGTGAGAAACCAACACAGAAAAAATGAAGTGCTATCAGATGGCAAAGTCTGAGTGGACGAGATACGAAGGAGACGAGCAAACACATCATCCAAGGACGAAACTGATGAACTGCCAAGAATCTGATCGCGGACATGCTCAAGATCCGGACGGAGGCCAATAAGAGTAAGGACCATTAAGAACTTATCAAGCTGTGTTTGTTGAGCCCCAACATCAGAAGTAAGAGGCATCACAGTCAAGAACTCTTCTTTAAGAGAATCAATCTGGCCAATATAAGTAGATAGATCCAAGTCTTATTGGCTGAGATGGACAATAGCAGAAGCCACCTTATAAAGATGCTGGATATCATTCGTGTATAATCCTTTAGCTTGAGTCCAAAATTTAAAACAAGTTTTGTAGGCCCGAAGATGAAGAAGAATCTTAGGATCAACTGATTGCCACAATATACTACACAACTGAGTATCTATCTTTCCTCCACTGTACGCGGTCAACCTCAGGGATATCTGTCTCTTGTGTAACCAGGTGATCCTCATATCATTGACCCATAAATCATAATTCAACAGAAGCTGACCAGGAAAGATAATTGTCACTGCTAACTAATTTCTCCGAAGTAATCATAGGAGATCCAGATATAATAGAGGAAAAAAATAGAAGCTTTAGCAGCCATTGTTGATAATGCTGGGAATTCGATGCACTCAAATTTTACAAAACATCCCGATGAGGAATGTATCCTTCTTTCTGCCAGGCATGGATGCAATCTTAGACGGTTTTCATGATTTCCAACAGGAAAACATGCTGCTAGAGTTTACTGTATGTGTGTGATATATGTTTTGGATGGACTTGACGTGGATGTGATCACAGATGCCAAACAAGAAACACTTATACTTGAAAAGCTGAGAATTGAAAGAGTAGAAGCTTGGGAAACCCTAGATCACTGAATGACGAGGAAGAGGATTGGAACTTGCTGGAAACTTTCAATTTCCTGTTCTAAAAGAGGATTCCACGAACAAGGGATGAAGCTGTTCAACGAAATGCTGCGGATCGGCGTGCGTCCTGATCAATCCACTCTAGCGAGCATGCTGAAGGCCTCTGCCAGTCTGGCCTCGATTTCTCTCGGCGAAGAGCTGATGGTCTGCTTTCCAGCAAGAACAACACCAGGGAACAATGGGGGCGGTGGTGGAGCAGGGCCCAATTCTCAAGAACAAACAGAGGCTGCGGCCGAAGAAGATGAACAAGGTTCGGGCGGCGATTTATGTATTATATATTCCACAACTTTGTTATTCAAAATTTATATTTTTTATTTATTTATATTTTTAGTGATTTATGTATTATAATTTATAATATGTTTTTTTAATGTTAATGTAGTTGATATGTAATTTTTAAATAATTTTTTTATTTATATTATATATTATTACTATAATATAATAATTTATAACTTATAAAATTAAATTTAAAAATTAAAATTTAAAAGCTTGGCAGTAGGCCAGTGGCAGCTACAGGTGCAGCTCTAGCTGCAATGTCAAGCCAAGCAGCAACAAACCAGACTGCCAGGCTGCACAACCATGCCAGTAGTAGCGACAACCCTGGCACACACACAATAGTCAGCACTCATGCCCAACAAGTCATGGTTCAATCATGCTGGTTATAACCAGTATTAGCTCGACCCAACACGACGTGACATGATTGACTACTCTATTTAGGTCATCGGGTCATTCCAAAACCACATAATCTAGTTTGAGAAATTGTGTCATGTCTGGCATGACATGGTAGCATGACCGAGCTATCTTAATTAATGCAATGCCACCCAGTGTGACTCAATTGATACTTCTACCTGATTCATTTCATCTTAACCTAGAATAAGTTTTGACTAGCCTGAGTTTGCTAGCTAGGTCAAAATTGGCTTACATGAGTCAGCATGCCACATGCCATGTCATCGTATTTTTGTTGTACACAGATTAGAAATTCTTGCCCATTTGGATATCTCTAGAAATATTTGAAGAATTGGAAAGATGTATTAAAGAATTATTTTCAAGTTCTAATAAATAAATTTAATGAAGAATTTAAAATTGTAAATAATAAAGACCAGCACCAAACATATGTTACTCATGTTCTAGGAGGTTTAGTTATCATAGTATATTTTATAAAATTAATTTTTTATATATTTTTCTATTTTAGTTTCATTGTAATTATATTGTACATATTTTTTTCATTTTCAAATAGATTTAATATATTAAATTAGGGGTGCTAATGATGCGAATCGAATTCGAGTTCAACTTAGTTCGAGTAGAGTCGTTGATATTTTTAGTCGAGCTCGAGCTTGAGTCAAGTCGTCGGCATTTTGAGTCGAGATTACTTGAGCAGAGCTCGACTCGACTTGTTAACATTTTGAGTCAAGCTCGAGCTCAGATTAAGTTTTGACCGAGTTTGGATTGAGTCGAGTCCGAGTAACTCACGAATTATCTTGTTTCATTAGCATCCCTAATTAATATATATTAAACTTTAGGAGAATCACTGTATGGAATATGTATATATATATTTATTTATCACATTTATAATACTAACTTATTAATATAATTTATAGAATAATATCCTATTTTGTTATATTTTTTCTTTAAAAAAATTAATTATTTTAAAATAAATATATTTATAACTAAATAAATAATAAAATTGTATGATTGTTAAAGAATAAAAAATTAAGGTATATTATTTTTGACATCCTCTAAAGTAGAGTTATAAAATTAATTTTTTTTTAAATTTTATATATAAAAATATTCGAGATCTTCGTGAATTTTTTGAGTCGAGTTATGAGTTGCTCGATTGGACTAGTTAATATTTTGAGTCGAGCTCGAGTTCGAGTCAAACTCATGCGAGTCAAGTTTTGACTGAGTCGAGTTCGAGTAGCTCGCGAGTAGTCTCGTCTTATTAGTATCTCTATATTAAATATTATTGTATATTTTTAAATTAATTCTTTTTAATCAATTAACTTTTTTTAAGTTTGTCATTTTGGTCTATGTGATGTATGCAATATGTTGTAGCCTGAGCCCATGTTGGGGCTAGCCAAGAATGCCTTGGGGTAGCTAGCCAGTGGCCACTAGGAATGAGTCATGGGTTCTAGCCGTGCCTTGCTGGTGCCATGGTTAGTCAGGGGCACGTGTTCGAGCTGGGTAGCAATGGGCTCGTGCCAGGCACAAACACGACATATGCCTTTGAGCTAGGTCATGTTGGGCTTGCAGCAGACCCAACTCGACATGATCTGATTTAACCCAATTGTCCAATGGGCCTCCAGACCAAGCTAGGTTACCTTTTTTGGGATATGTCATGAGGTCATAGTTCATCTTCCAAACTGGCTTATGTCAACCTTGCATAATGGCTTGGCTAGGGCTTCAAAAAAAAAAGTCAGTGCATTCTATTTGACACCTCTAATCCAAAGTAACAAGATGTGTAATTAGTCCAAAATTTTTTAGTATGAAATTTATATGACATGTGAAAAATTTTGAATTTTAAAATTTGAACTAATAAAATTAATAATTATTAAAAAAATATAAAATAGTTCAAATTGCATGCCTACCATAGTGCCATGGCAAGTTTTTATGACTTGTGGGCTATCCCAATCTTGATGACCTAATGTATAAGGGTTTTTTATATACACATATATTCATTCACTTATATGGAGTGTTTATTGGTTTTGTGGCTTAAAATTCAACAAATATGATTTATTATTTTTATGAAAGCACAAAGAGAAGTAATAGATATGGTTAGGATTGAGATAACTCATATGTTAGGTGCTTTCATCTACACTCAATTTGAAAATTGGAAATAATAGTTTGCTAGTTAATTTTTTAAGAGATAAGATTATCTTTAAAAGGTACAAAACTACTCATTAGCCTCTACTATGGCCATGGTCTTTGAAAGCAATTCTATGACATAGAGTTTTCTTTACACATCTAATAATCTAAACTGTATCCATATAAATTTATATAGGAGAAATCAGAAAATAATTAATTATACTAATAACATATGTAATATATGGTTTAGTAGCTATTAGATAATTAACTTTTTATATAATTTTTCTGTATTCAGAAGAATCAATGGAAGTGTTGGAACCTATTAATAATTGTACCCTCAGATCAATTGGTGAGTCGATTAGTGTACATCATAACATGTTAAATTTAGTTAGAATATTTTATGTATATCTCATATGGGAAAATAATTGTATCTTCTAAATATGTAACCTACATGTACAAAAAGTAATAAAGTCCCTCAGATGTCTCAATTCTTTTATTCGAAAATTAATCTACAAGAACAACATTATTTGTAATAAATCTAATTGATCATTAACAATACTAAGAATATAAATAATAAATACTATTAACATCATATATTTTTTTTATTACCAACATCATTAAAACAAGAATAATTTAATATACATATTTTAAGTTCAAAAATAACAACAGTTTAAGAGAAATGATTGAACTACACCATTATTAGAGATTACTTTGGGTTACAAAGTGTTTTTCATTAACTATAAATTATATATGTATTCCACGAAACAATAAAATATGATAGTTGTATAAATATTTCTTTTAATATTATTGTAAAAAAATATATTCTTCACGTCTAATTGATAAATAGTACATATCTGAAAAGCAACAAAATGAAATTATAATATGAGTAATAATCTTGATTACAAGAGAAATTATAATAATAATTCATATCTTATGTTTGTGTAAACTTCATTTCTATGAACGCCTTATTAAGTTGATTGACATTTTATCTAGCTCTATTTTTTATTGTATATAAATATTTACATTCCACTATAGGATTATCTTGGGGCTTTGGAACAAGCCTCATGTATTATTGAAATTTGATTGTAGTTAGTTTTTATAACATAATATGTTGTCATTCTAAATGGTTTGATATCTCAGAAGGAGTGTTTAGGATCCCATAACTATTAAGAAGAGAGAAAAAATTGGAATGTGTAGTACTACATTGAGTTTAAGAAAATACCTCTAATAGATGGTGAGTAAGATGTATTTTTTTTTTCATAGAGTAATCATAAGTACCTAGTTGACATTGAACATAGTCAACTAGCATAATTGATGCTTGATTGGGGAATGCTATGGATGTATCAATTTAATATACACATTTTGGTTTTGATCATTACGTCTCCTAGCATAATCTCTTGGCAGGAGGCTTCTGCTTCATATCATTTGAGGCAATTTAACTAGAAAACTCTCTTCATCACTCATACTACTAGGAGCCCCATTAGAATTGTGGTTCAATGATGTACCATAAGATATCTTATCACTCTCTTTAAGATTAATTTTGATGGTAGTATTAGTTATAATAATATTTTTAGTTGTTACTCTAGGAAGGATAGCACCGAACCTGATAAATATGCTATCACTATAATGGTTAAAGAAGTATTATTTTGGATCAAATCATTTAAGAATTATCTCTTCTTAAAGAATTATACATTCACACTTCTAGATGTGTCTAATGGATTATTCTAGGTAGCCCCAACTCATTTTTAGGTAGATTTGGCCACCATAAGTGTCTGGCATGACTCAAAATAGGTTGCCTGGCCTGATGCCTGCTCAGGTCATGCCAGATCATGCTAGGCCAGGTCAAGCTTAGTAAGGCTAGTCTAGTTCATTTGAGGTTAACTTAGGTCATACCATGCTAGCCTGGTTTGGCTAGGTTAGTATTGTATTTGTTTCAAGTCATATAATGCCTTTTGAAATATGCAAACTTAGTTAGATTATACTATTTGAAATCCTTGTGGATTTCCTATATCATTCTTCCTCAAGGCTATTTAAAAGAATAATAATTTTTTTTTGTTTAATTGGCATATCTTTTATTTATGATAAGATGTTAGTGATATAACTATATAAGTACTCAAACTAAGGTCATTTTGGTTACTCTAAATATCCGAATAAATTTCACACCAATTTTCATCATCATGTTATTTATATTTCGGTTTGGACTGATCTTTTTAGTGAACGTTCATTCGCAACCAACAACTGACATTCTTAAAGGTGGATATATTAGTTTTGAAGTCACATCAGAGCTTGGGGCATGTATCTCTTCAAGTATGATATGATGCCATTATGAATGAGATATTAACTCAGAAAGAGATTTGAATATTCTATTAATATTAAGGAAAGTAGTAACATAGGTAATAGAAGAGATAAAATGTGAGTAATATAATATATGTGAAATAAGATATTGAGTATAGATCATATGCTTCTTTTGAAGAGCAATCATCAAATCAATATTAAAAGAATAGGCTGCAAGATTTTCTAGCTTCTTAGAAGACTCTTATTCACTCGAGAAATGTTACACATATCTCATTCTCACATAATAGATTTTAAGTTTTAGGTAATCAATTTTTTTCATTCTCAACTCATCCTGATTTAGGACTCAAATAAAATTAGGACCTATCAGATTGACTAGACTCAAGTCATCTATTTCTTTTTCCAAGGAAGTTCACTCTCGTCTGAATCAATCTCTTTATACATATTGGTACATGTGATAATTTTATATGATAGTCATAATGTGAATCAATACTTTAATATATAGTCGATGAATGATACTCTCTCATAACTAGAAGTCCAAGTAGGACTATAGATGGATGAGAAACTATAATAGATCCATATGTATGATTCTACATGATAGTTATCATTTTTAGTCATCATAATGTGAATATAAGTATTATTTTTGATGCTAAAATGATAAAGAAAAATAGATATTATTGTCATAGGTGCAATCATATTATGTCATGGGGAGATTATAAATATAATGAGTATTCTCAAAAATTTAGGGAGATAAGTAAAATAATTTTTTTAAGGTATAATATCTTAAAATACACATGATGAGAAAGGATTGTATAATGTTGATAGGGTAAATTGTAGGTAATCATATTTTACTAAAAATACTTTTGAAAATTTTATGAAATAAGAGTGTCCAAATAATCTTAACTAAGTCTCTTTTCTTACTTTTTGTAACATTATTTTATAATAGTGTGTTAGCGCATTCACATAGGGTATGGTATATAATCTCTTGATCATTATAGTGTGTTGGGAAATTTTGCTTTTGCGTTTGTGATTCATAAGCGGAGAATAACAAAAAACAACAAACATTATATCCATAACTACAATCCAAGAATGATAGAATCAAAAACAAAATAGAAATAACAACAGAAACTCATTAAATAACGTTGTTCACTAGTTGTTCAATACGATTAATTACATCCACCAGAAAAAATACTTACGCGTTTATAGATTATAATCAAAATAGAAGTCCAAAATATCTTATAGTTTATGTGTAGAAAATAGTCGCGATGAAAATCACGCAGAGAGGAGAAAGAGATGAACAGTTTTACACACTGAAAAACAGCAGCCTGAAAATATAAAATAAAAAATAATTTATATTAATACAATTTCATGGTTTAATTAACCGGAGTGGGTCGCATTACTCGAATGTGTCAGGTTTTGTTCTAAAAATTTTTTGATTCGCTGACCAGTCAGCGATATCTCTGTTATTGTCTTATTACTGTATTTTCGGTCTCTTAATATTTTCTTTCCTGCACTTACATGAAAATATTAAAATAGAAATATTTTGGTTATACAAAACAGATAATTAAAATAGATTATATACAACATAGCATATTTTTATTTATAATGATTTATATTATTTAATAAAAAATAAAAAAAATAAAAAAAATATGACTTGAAATAAAAAAAATCAACTAGGTGAAATGTATTCACTTATCAATAAAAGTAATAAAGTATGTAAATCAATCTTGAGACTCATGTTTGCTAGGTTGTTATTTGTTTGAGTACATTAGATTGAAAGAATTTAAATCCTTATGCACACAAGTATGATGAGTTGGATAAAAATATAGACTTTCCTAATAACATGTCTCATACACTAGTGTAGAGAGATCTATATCATTAAGATCCAAACTTCTTAACTTGTTTTGAATTATAGACTAAGTTGTGAATTAATACATATTGGGTGAATTGCATTCCAAGATCTAATAAAATACTTTATCTTAGTAGTGAGAAAAAATAAAGTCCTAATTAAATTATTTGAAAATATAACACACAGGACAAATATTAATGAGATAATAAAGAATAAAAAGAACATTCATAAGAAATAAAGTACCAGGTTGATTGTTACCACATCCAAATATTTTTAATAATTTATTATTAATTATTATAATATTTAAAAATAATAAAAATATAGTAAACAAAAAATAATTATTTGTGATATTATCATTAACTCTTGAGTATATAACAAATGAGTTTATATTGGAAAAATGAGTAATGAAGATTGTAATATTCAAAGAGACAAGAAATATTTGTTATTATCTTAAAGAGCTTTATATAATTTTTTCTAGTAAGATTAATGATAGAATAACTCGGTGAGGATCTATGAATAGTTTTAGTAGTTGACCTATTACTTTCAAAATCTTATAATATTCTTGGTATTCTTTCTATAAATAAGTGTTGATATCTAACTCTGACTTACCATTTTTTCTTATTATATATGTATTGTAGGAAAAATCTCTTGTATATGCATATGATCATTATATTGTATAACATTACTCATTCGATTGATGCCAAAAATGAGTTGCCGTCTTCAACACACATACTACGCATTCACATTGTACGCATAATAAATTTTTCTATTATACAACCATGCACACAATCAACTTCATGTTCAAGCTGCAATTCAAATTGTAATTAAGTATATTCAAATTGCCCATGATCCACTACATACTGGTTGAAAATAGTAAAAATTTGAGATGCGTCTTGAAAGAGAAAATTTAAGTATAATAAGTATAATAATTAATAAAATGATAACATATATCTTGTCATATGAAATATTAATTCTATTAGGTTCTCAAATATCTCAATAAATAAGATTAAATGATTCCTTACAATTTTGACAAGTATAGTAAAAGGTTATATTTATTTTTTTATCTGATATGTCTCATAAAATCTATTATAAAGTTTTCTTTAAATAGATACACTTCACAATATGGCTTTGATACATCTTTATAATGATTGTTATAATCATTAAACATGATAAAATGTTTTTAGTAATATGAAGTATTAAATCTATTAAATTCTCAAATATCTAAATAAATAAGATCAAATGAATTATTATTCATAATCCTGACAAACATGATAGAAAATTATGTTGATTTTTTGTATGATATGCTTCACAATCTAATATAGAGATATTATTTTATAATTCTTTTTTTTTTATATTGAGATGAATTATAAAATATAGAATGAATAAGTAAATATCTAATAATATTCATATATCTAATATATTTCATAATAATAGAGAAAAAATGCATACAATTTATTCTACTGAGAATTGAAGAAAATTATTTTTGAAGTATTTTAATTTTATAAACAAAATTAATAATAGAAAAACTAAAATGTTATGTTGATGAGAGCATTCAATTTGTGAGAGGTCTCAATAAAATTTGTATATTATATAAGGATATTGTCTGTATGTTTTATTACATTTATGTTATTATTATTGTTTTATATTCTTCAATTTCACTTAACATCAGAACAAGGTTAAAGGAGTTACAAACTCTTTAGAGAAGAATACATGTGTTGTACTAGCACAATGTACACATACTTGCTGGAAAAAAACGTGCACACTTATTGTTGGTGATTACTATGCACAATTGCTGTGTGTTGATGTCCATTATGTTGATGTTGAGTGCAAAGGATCATAATGGTGAAGTGTCGGTGGTGCATTGGCAGTGTGATGGTGATGATTGGGAATGTGCAAATTGAAGTATTGGAAATTTAATTTAATTTTTTGGAATCTTAGTTTTTGGATATTTTATACTATTTGGATGCCTCAAAAAATTAACTTGGTGTAGAATTAGGGTAGCTCAAATTAGAGTTATTCTAGAATTAGGTACCTCAAAAAATTGGCATTCTGGGGATTTTGAAATTTATGTTAATTTGTACTAATTAGGGTTTTAGAAAATTTTTCAAATTTGGGTTACTATACATTTGGGGGAAAAATTTATCCAATATTAGTATTCTTTTTGGAAGTCATAAGTCTTGCTGATGAATTGAGTATGAAGAAAGATTATTGTAACATCGGTAGATAAATGAGAACCTCACTTTAGTATATTGTATGAGAATTAGGCAAATTATAGATAGTTATTAGGGGTTATTTACATAGAGGTTGCATAGAGTAATACATAGATATATGATGATTCTCGAAGTTTTCAACAAGGCATCACATGATTTATTTATCATGATTATTATGAGAAATAAGTAAAATTTCTCTCTAAGCTATATCAAGCACTTCAATTTTTGCATATATTATTGATTTTGTTATTCGTACTCATTATATAGACTCCTGGGTTATTGATTTAGTAGCAAGTATTTAGTTTACTAGTAATCATAGTTTTTGCTATTTTTATTTTTTTTTGTATTTTAAGAATATTAATATAGTTTATGAAAAATCTTATAAATTATTAAATATAGTAGTATTCAGGTTGATTTATTATTTCTTAGTCATATTATGTTTATTTTTGATAATTTAATTAATATATTTTTATTGAGTCATTTTTCAGATAAATTAATTTGATTGTATTTTTTTATTTATTGATATTTATTTGTAAGATAAGAAAATTTTGAGAAAGATTTTATTTAGGATTTAACACTGTGAACCAATCTTTTATTTTATTTGATATAATTTTCTTTTAAATATTTTAGTGTGTTATGCTCTTTACATATGCATGTTGAACTTGGTCATCTATTACTGGTAAAGCTGACAATATTGTATATTACTCTTAAGGATATTTTGATCCTATAGTGTGAGGCATGTTAGTGAAGAAAATATATCAGAGTTTCTTTTTTTACTTGTTAAGCATGAATATGAATTCTTTTGATATAATATACTCATATGTATATGAACCTAATAGATATTTGACTAGATAAAGTTTTATATGTTTGATCACCTTTATTTATCATTGTTATTGATATACGTGCATATTTTTTTCTCATATATCATAATTGTATTATTTTTTAGATGTTTTATAAAATAATATTAAAAAAAATAATTTGTAAAAATATTAAAATTATAAGAAGTAATATTATATTAAAATAAATATTAGAATGATTCAATATTTACTATACGAATTACAAAATTATACATCATATTTCATGTGTCGGTTCACATCTATAAAATAAGATGATCAAAAAAAATATTTGATTGAAATGACTCAGATATTTTTATTAGAGAAGAATTTTATAAAATAATTTTAGAGAAATATAGTTTAATCATTAATTATTTTATCATTCAAATATTTTTTTTTAAATTTTATATCTTAGAAATAAATTATTTAGGTTTTCTCTTAGTATTTCAAGTCAATTTCATTGAACCTTATCCGGCTCAACCTTTAACATTGAGTGTTGCTTTTTGGAATAATGCTGTGCCAAACTGGCAAGCTATCCAGGCTGTTTTATCTTTATTAAAGACCTTTTCTCATAATTGGATAAAATTGGCATGTAGAATGTTAATTTATCCTAATTAGGGTTATTTATAGAGAGGAAACATAGAGTACTACATAGAGATAAGATGATTGTCCAATCTATCTAAAAGGCATTACATAGTTCATCCATTATGACATTTATGAAAGAAATTTTTTTTCTCTTAGCTATAACATGCATTTCTTCTTTCTCATATATTATTGATTTTATTATTTGTACTTATTATTTAAATTCATTAGTTATTGATTCATGAGTTGATACTCATTTTATAAGTAATCGTAGTCTATTTATTTATATTCTTATTTTTTGAGAATATTATTGTAGCTCATGATAAATCTTGTAAAGTCATTAAATATGATAATATTCAGATTGATTTCTTGTTTTTTGATTATATTATATTTAATCTTGATTGTTTTATTAGTATATTTTCATTAAATTATTTTATTTGATAAATTAATTTTGATTTTATTTTTTTCATTTGCTAATTTTTGTTTATAAGATGAGATGACTTTGAGAAAATTTTATTTTGAGATTTTGTATGATGAATTATATCTATTATTTTCGATGATAGAATTTCTTTCAAAATATTTGAGTAAGTTGTATTCTTTACTTGTGTATTCTCAATTTGGTTATTCATCAATGATAAAATTGAGGATATTATATATTAGTCTTTAGGGTATTTCTACCCTGCAATGTGAGACTGCCATTATGCTAATGAAAAAAATTATATTATAGCTTATTATCTTGTCCACAAGACATGAGTAGGAATCCTTTTGATATGATATACTCATATGTACGAAGACAAATAGAGATTTGATTAGTGAGAGCTTTATATATTTGATCATCTTTATTGATGATTGCTCATGATAGACATGCATACATCATAAGTATTTATTAATTTGTAGATATTTCATAAAATAATAACAAATTTATTAAAAATATTTAAAAAATAAGAAGTAATATTATATTAAATTAAAAATTAAACAGATTTAGTATTTGTTGTATGAATCATAAGATTATACATTAGACTTTATATGTCAACACACTCTCATAGAATGAGATAATCAAAATGAAAAATAGATACATGTTTGAGATAACTTAGATATTTTTATTTTGGAGGATTATTTTGAAATATTTTTGGAGAGATGTATCATAATCATAATAATCTCTTCAACTAAATATTTTTTCATACTTTTTAAACACATATCTTTTACGATCATATGCCTTGAAGATAAATTATTTAATTTTTCTCTAAGAGTTTTTGGAAGAATTTGCTTTCTCAGCGATCTATTCCTAGGATGAGATAAATTATCACCCAGAATATTAATTTATCTTAATTAGAGTTTTAGAAAAATTCTCAAATTTGTGTTATTGTTCTTTTGGGAGATAAATTTATTTGATTTTAGTATTTTTCTAGAAGTCATAAGTTTTGTTGATAAATTGAGTATGCAAAAAGATTTTCATAACAAATGTAAACAAATGAGAGCCTAAGTTTATTGTATCATATTAAAATAAGTCATATTAGAAATAGTTGTGTGTTATTTAATATAGGAGATATAGAATACTACATAGAGATAAAATAATTGCTGAAGCCATCCAGGAAGTATCACATAGTTTATTCATCATAACACTTATGAGAGAGGTAAAACTTTTCTCTATGCTTCATCATGCATTTCTCCGTCATATATTATTTGATTTGACATTTATCATTAGTACTTGCTATTTAGATTTCTGAGTTATTGATTTAGGAGCTAATACTAACTTTATGAGTAATCATAGTCTATTATATTTCTATTTTTTTTTGTATTTTGAGAATATTATTATATCCTATGATAAATCATATAAAGTCATGAAATATGACAGTATTCAGATTGATTTTTTATTTTTTAATTATATTATGTTTATTCTTAATTTTTTAATTAATATGTTTTCATTAATTTATTTTTTCAGGTAAATTAATTTTGATTTTATTTTTTTATCTACTAATATTTATTTGTAAGATGAGAAAATTTTGAGAAAGATTTTATTTGTGATTTAGTTTGATGATTTTTTTTATTTCTTATGATAGAATTTTTTTCACCATGCCTTACACTACACTGTAGTGTAAGGTATGTCAGTGAACAAAATATACTAGAATTTCTTATCTTGCATGTTAGACATAAGTAGGAATTCTTCTGATCTAATATACTCATATGCATGAGTACCTAATAGAGATTTGATTGGAAAGAACATTAGCTATTGTATTACTTTTATTAATAATTTCTCATTGTATATGTGCGTATTTTTTATCCTACATCGTAAGTGTTTACTATTTATCAAATATTTTATGAAATAATAAGAGACCAATTTAACAAAAATATTAAAAAAATGAGAAATAATATTATAATAAAATAAAATTAGATATATTTTAATATTTACTATCTGAATTTTGAGATTATACACTAGACTTCAAGTGTTGGTATATATTCATAGAATGAGATGATCAAAAGGAAAAATAGATATTTAATTGAAATGACTCAGATTTTTATTCGATATGAGTGTTCCAAAGTGATTCTATCAATCAAATATATTCTTTTATATTTTTTTTAATGCTTATCTTTTTTGATTATATATCTTAGAGATAAATTATTTAGTTTTTTTTTTATACAATAATGTAGTACAATCTATAGAACCAATCATGTTCAAGTATGGTCATATAGGATAAATTATTTAGTTTCTCTCTTAGAGTTTTTAGGAGCACGTGCTTTTTAATAAACTCTTCCTAACGTGAGATAAATTAGTACCCAGAGTTATGCAATGTATTTTTATTTGATACTCTAGTATTCAGAAAATATATAAATATTTTTTATTTTAGATAAATAAGTTTTTAGTGAGTGCTGATTATATTTTTTTTGAGTATCATTCAAGTGTTTGGGAAGAGAGTCAAAAATATACTTGTTAACTCGTTAATTTTTTTTACCCTTAAATACTTTTACATGGATCACCAAGTATGATAGAGATTCACTCATCTGTTATTTTCGAACTTATTAGTTCTCATTATGATGATCCTTCTATGAAATCATTATTTGTACCAAGTAAAGATCTTGGTAACTTTGAAGTGAGCAAAGTTACTTAGGAGAGAAAATCTCACTTGACTTATGATAACACAAAAGTTGATTAGTCTTTCAATTCAGACTCATGTTGAGTCGAAGATTGGGAGACCTGACCACCTTGGATATAGGACTTATGCTAGAAAGAGAAAACATACAGTCTATCCATATCTAAGGTAAGTCTATCGAGGAACTAGATAATTAAAATTCAGTGGATTTGTATAATTTTTATTAACTAAATATATCTAAATTTTTAATTTCATTATATGATATAATGAAGTAGTAATGATAGTTAACTATCAAGATAATTTATTCTTATTTGATGAATTATCCTGTCATTTGTCACAACTTAATTGAATGAAAAAATTATTATTTTTGAATATGATATCCATATCTATACTTAGAGGTTGTTAAAATTATTATATATAGTATCATAATAAGTAAACATGTTATTTAATTAAGTGTGAATCATATCATTTAGTTTTTGTGCTTTGTTCATGCAGGTCAATATATATTTTAATAAGTTTTTTATTATTTTTTATCTTAATTCTAAGATATATATATATATAGACAACAATAAAAATATGAGAATTAATATTTTATATATTTACTTTTCATTTTAATAGTCATGACATTAAAATTAAGGTGCCATATGTACTTATTAAATATATTATTAATGTTGCATATATATCTAAATATAATATATATGATGTGAGTATATACAATTATTTGAAGCATGAAAAATATCATGCAAGGGTTTGTCTCTATTATTCTTATAAATATATTAATCGTGATATTATTATTTGAAATATTATTGAATATAATATTAAAAATTTTATTTTGTACATTGTTTTTCTTAAAGATTTTTGACAAACATTTATATAGCATAATCATTATGAGAATATAGGTTCTAATGAAATCTTAATTTTTTTTATTTAGTTTTTACTTTAAATTGATATAGTGGGACATGATACGTGCATACACAATATCATCATGATTAATCCAGATATTAGACGTTACATAGACTATTATATTATGTTTTTTAAATTTATTTATTATTAATTATTAATTATTTTTATAATTTAAAATATTTTATTATGTTATACCTACAAAGTGATAGAAATTTTATGATAAGTTGATTGGAAGTAAATTTGCTTAATATGAAATAGTTTAGAATCATATAAAAATATAATCGAAAAACTCATATTAGAAATCAATTTTATCATAGTTTTCCTTTAAAACTCAATACGACAAATGAAGATAATCACTGAACATGAAATTGATCTAATTTTAAAAGTTTTGCCTCTCATTAAATTTGTTTGGGATCTAATGTATTATATATTTTTTTGTACATTGATCACTATTTTTCATAAGGTAGTCAATGTCACTAGTACTCTTACACACACACACACACACACACTATATATATATATATATACTATATTGAATTTTTTTTTTGACATCCTTATTATTTATTTTTGTAGTGTGTCTACACGACTAAAGTTTGTTTATTTTTAAGTTTTTAGGGGTATGGATTGATAAAATATGAGAAAATCTAGTTTTGGCATCGGATTTTTTGGTCAGGTTATTATTATTATCAATGTCGAGGTCTAATTTAATTTATTTTCATGAAATTTATTATTAGTCATTTTTTAAAATATAGGAAATTAAAAGTAGATATAAGAGAATATTAATTTTTATTTTTTACTCTTTATTATTAATTTATTTAAAGATTAGTAATTACAATAAAATATATGCAATATAATGTATACCTTTATTTTATATGGCAATATTTATTTTCAGAGCTACATATTATTATCATATCTCAAAGTCGTAGCTCATCATCCAAACTACTTTGATGATTCGGCTAATTAATATTATAAATATAAAAAAAATTGTAGGAACAGACAAGACACTTTGACACTTATAATTTTTTTTAAAATAGGTGTCAAGAGATAAGATGAGATTATAAATAAATTATGAAAAATAAAATATATTTAATATGTTATTTATAAAAAAAAATTCATTAAAAATAATGTTTTTTTATTTTTTCTTTTTTAAAGTAGAAATCTAATAGTTATTTGATTTTGCTTATTCATCCACTGGTTGAAATAATTTAAGAAATTTATTATATTTTTTTTTATTTTGGTTGATATGACAATGAAATGTACTGTCCTGCGGCTGAAAAGTAATCATTTTAAAATGATTTTTTTTTTGAATTGTGGCTTATGTCACATTTTGTGTTTCACGTGTAGAGGTGTCAAGTGGATCAGGCAGCTCGGGCCCGACACGAGACATGACCCAATTGAGTCATGCCTGGCCCGACATGAATCATGATACGGTCTGGTACCATGCCTAGGCTCGTGTCGGGTTGCTTTGAGGCATGGTTCATGTTGTGCTGTGCCGAGGTCTCCTGGGCCTCATGCTAGGCCAGGTACTGCTTGGCTGCCTGGCCTGAAGGCATAGTTCTTCAACAATGCCTAAATCGTGCCCTAGAACTTGGGCTGGGTACGGGTGCGATATGAACCTGACTACCTGTGACCCTCGTTGGGCCTCCGTCCAATGCTCCGATGGCTCGAGCCCAAAACCAGAAGCCGAACCTTTTGGGTTCTAGTCTTTGGATTCATTAGCAATGGTAAATAAATATTAAATGGCCTTGCGCCTGCCAGCTTGAGGTTTCAAATGGGCCGGGCAACCCGAGCTTGGCCCAAGGCACAGCCTGATTCAACCGTGCCTTGCCAACCACGGCTCGGGTGTCTACCACGTAGGTATGACATGGGTGACATGCCCGATGGCCGATGAAATGATGTCCGACAATTGACAAAATGATGCGTGATGGGGGACGATGTGGCATCGCCCTACGAGGATGGCAGTGCGGCGGCACAGCGGCCCGGGTCTCAAATCATAATTTTTAAAATTCACCCTAACCTAAATTTATTTCGACCCGATCGAACTAGCTCAAACCCACACTGATTTCGAACCACTGGCCATGCATGGCTTGCCCTCCAAATTACCGTGACAGGCATGTGAGCCCGAGCAGGCCTAGAAAAATGGGCAGGCTGGCTCTACCTAGCCCATATGACACCTTTACATCCAGCTGTTAGATGCTCTCCAAATGGTTAGCGGCAGAAATCCGATGACTACTGAGTGTCGAGTTTCTGCCCAATTTTTTTAATAAAAAATTTTAAAAAAATTTTAAAAAATAATTTTTTTAAATTTTTTTAAATCTATATATATTATCCTCTCTCATTCCTAATATCTATCCATAATTCTACATCCTCTTCTTTTTTTTCTATTGTCTTGTCACTTAATCTCTCTCCTCTTAGGACTCAGGTACGGATTGTGGTGCGTACATTTGATATTGGAAATCACACATCGACAATTGGCATTCCATAAATGGCCGGGTCAAGCAAACAGGATTACACTTTACTGATATTATTTTTAAAATTTTTATTTAGTTTTTTTATTTCTATTTTAATTAATATAATTAATAAAATAATAAAAATAAAAAATGATAATTAGTAATTTTAATGACAAGAATGAAATTAATATTAACATAAACATAGATAATTTTAATATGGATAATAATAACCCAACGGAAAAATTTGAGGCCGTTGAAATCTTGTTTTTTCTTATGGCCTCAACCCAAAAAATTAAATAATAAAAAATTAAAATAAAAGTAATAGTTTGGTCTCATTTTAATTTTATACAAAAATATGTTAGTTGTATTGATGAAAAATTGATATAATCTAAATATTGTAAAAAATATTAACCTGTAGGAGTACATGTGAGACTTAGCATCTTAAGAGGCATGTCAAACAAAACATCAAAAAATATGGTGCATTAGACCCCTTTCATATACCGCAATGAATTATGATGGAAAGATATGCTCAAACTTAATCACCACGATAAATCTTTCGATTAAATTTTTAGAGGATCCAAAGATAATAAGTATTATGCAGACATATTTTCAGCCTGCATATTATAAGATGCCTAGATCCACATCTAGGAATGACATATTAAAATACTATAAATTAGAAAAAAAAATAATTAATAATTTTAGGAAAGATAGTGACGTGGTGTCTATGACATCTGATATCTAGAACTAATCACGATGATGCATCTTATGCTTTTCTCACCACTCATTCTGTAGATTTTAAATACACACTAAATAAAAAAATATTAGGATTTTCAGAGATTCTCTATCATCATGATGGTCAATCCATATATGAGTGTATAATAAGAATTTTTAGAAAATATAATATTCAAAATAAAATATATGGTATAATATTTGATAATGCATCTAATAATGGAGTAATCATTATCATGTTTGTTAGGATCATTAGAGACAAATCATTAAAGGGAATTTTTTAGGTTAGATGTATTTGTCATGTCATTAACCTAATAGTACAAGTGAAGATAAAAGTTATTTTCTCAATTTTAGAAAAAATATGTAATTCACTAAAATTTTTTGGAATATCTCATAGATAACAGGAGTTTGATAGTTTCTGTTTGTTTGAAATTTAAAGAAGAAATTTTAATCGAATGACATCATTGGAATACACATATTTTATCTTGGAGTCATTTGTTTGATACGAACACGTGTTATTTGATTACGTTAATAATAAGAGTGACAAACTTATTATTGACGACATTGACTGAGATATAAGAATTTCATTTATGAAATTCTTGAATATTTTTTATTATATGACTAACATGTGTTTGTTAGTTTATACTTTTATAATTTATATTATACTCATATGTATATACAATATTAATAGCATATTTAAGAAGTTTAGAGATGATCCAATATTTAGTGATATGACTATTAAGATGAAAATAAAGTACTTAAAGTATTGGCATACTATTCAATCTTTTTATTATCTGGCTGCTTGCATAGATTCTAGGGTTAAAGTAGAAGGAATAAAGAATATTTTGACATATATATCTTAGTGCATGAACTTGGAACACCAATTTGAAAGATTCATTCACGAAAAATTGATTGAGTTATTTACATACTATAATATTAGGTATGGTAATAGTAGTAGTCAAATTTCAAGTAAAAACATGAATACCTTATTCAAAGATGATAACTTTTTCATTCATTTAGTGAAGGGAAAATGATTGGGTGGATCATCGAATAGGAGCAAACTGTTTTGGTATTTAGATATTAATTACTGCGCAATTATATCACATATGAATAACAAGAATTTTAAATATTTTTATAATAGTGGAAATCCCGTCTAGCTGCCATATCAAATCCTGTTGGGTGACCACTCGATAGGGCAAGTTATTTTAAAAAAATTGTCACATAAGTTGAATCTTACTTACTTGGCTGATTGTAATTAGCCAGTTACGTAATCTGGTCACTCATTGAATTTTCATGTATCAGTCTTCTGACAAGGATAGTCAGACATGACCCTACACTATCCGGACCAATCATTATTAGCTGGGTTAGTCGGCTGGTTCTAGTGTTGTGCCAAATATGATATGAGAATCATATAGTGCCATGTCTGGCACAATAAGGTGACATGGTCATACTACACTCAAATGGGTCATGTCGGCATGATATAACTCATTTGACATCTCTATGATACATCAACTAGATATAAAGAATATTTATCTTGATAGTGACACCAATGAAAAGGTATATATAGAGCAACCACTTGAGCTTAGAGCATTACAATCATGTATAATTTATAAGTTGTGAAAGATATTATATCATTATCATAGTTTTAAAATGTACAAGGTGCACCAAGGCGCAAAGGTTTCTTGGAGCCTTGAGCCGCAAGGCGCACATAAGAATTGAATTTTTGTGAAGTGAAATGTGACTTTAGATGCACATAAATTTTTATTAAATATGATTTTATTGATAAAATAAATGTTCATAATATTTAAATAAATTTTAATGAAAAAAATAAATGAAATTATATAAATTTTAATATATAATTATAAAATTTGAGAATAAATGTATTTTTTTAAAAAATTATAGTATATAAGGTGCGCCTCTTCAGTAAGGCGTATGCCTTGGAAGGCGAGGCGCTATAGCTAGGGAGTGGTTGTACCTTGAGCCTAGGCACGCCTTAAGCGCTCCTTTTACAACTATGATCATTACAATATTTATTAAGAAGTTTATTTATGAAATTTTCATAGGTAGTTATCTTCTTTGATTTACATAATGCGTTATAAATTTTTCTTTGTTTTTTTGAAGGAGCTCAGACGGCATAATAATTTTGTTCATTGTGTACATGAATGATATCTTGGTTATGATGGTTTATTATTAGAGAATCATTCAACTCAAGGAATACCTTTAGTTGTAGTTCTATATGAAGAATTTTGGGAGACTTAGATATTTCTTGATTTAGATGAAACTTACTCTAGGAGAGTTATTGTATTGTTATATATGAGGTATGTATTTTACTCTTACATGAGTTGGATATTCGAGTTATGTTGTAGTAGATATTTTTATTAAATTATATATTATTAATTTTACTTTTGATATAATTATTATAGTCGACTCTATTATTTATAGGAAATGATTATGAAAATTAACTATCAAATTATTTCTAAACAATATATTGTATACAATTTGTATAATTAGTTATTTTTTAGATTCTTTTTGATATGTTTACTTAGATGTAGCTCCTTTTATATTGAAGCATATGAAGAAGCCTTTTAGGTTTAACCTCTCTTTCAATGAACATGGAAATTTGTACTTAGTCGTATATTCAAATTCGAATTGAGCATTAGCTTGCACCAAAAGTAGATATATGATAATATTTTTTTTTTTTGAGGCAATTTTATCTCCTAAAAAACTAAGAGAATTATTTCGATATTCAATACAACTATAGAGTTCAGGATAATACTAATAATAAATTGTGAGATATTTTGGATTTGATACTTAGCTGAGGTGATTGAATATTAATTATCTTTTCTTGTTATTATTTATTGTGAGTCAAACAATAATACATATAGCCTTAAATTTAGTATTTTATGAATGAACGAAGTATATATTATTATTTACTATAATAATATCTTTTCGTGTTATTATTTTTACTTAGTGTAATTTTTTTAATGTTTTGTTAATGCAAGTATCTAACATGTGGGATGTCATAATAAAATTTGTTAATTATATAAGGGTATTGCTTATATGTTTTATTACATATTGAGTGTTATTGTTAATGTTCTTGAATTCTATATAAAGTTATTTATTATCAAGGTCATGATGGAAATAAATAGAACTCATGATGGAAATAAATTATCAAGGTCAACTCTGTCATAGCTAGGAATTTTAGATATTTTACTATTAATTATAAAATTTTTAAGTGTGTTAGTAGAAAAAGACAATAAATAAAAAATAAATACTTATGATGTACATATTATTTATAAGTTGATTTCTCATGTGTTATTAGCAAGATGATGAGCGTTGAGAGCTAAAGTACATAAAGGATGAAAAATATTTGTAGTTGTCTTATTAATATGCAATGAAGATCATTGAATGTATCAAATAGGAAGCCTATTTGTTTCTTAGATAGGCTATTAGTGTGCAAATTTGCACTGCAATTGGTCTTCGCTCTAAAAACAACTTCAAATAAGTCTCCATGATATGAACTCATTTGCTATAATATGTGCACTATACAAATGATCTTCTATATCTGTTGCTACTTTGTCTAGTATCCTATATGTTTCTTGGATAAGCAATGAGTAGAGGTGGCAAATGGGTTTGATGGTCTGGCTCCCAGCTAGGAAAAATTGGGCCCGGCACATATGGGGTGGCTTGTGTGCTGATAAAGCATACGACACTGCACATGTTTTGTTGGACTGATAGGCTGAATTTTTCTTGGATCCCAATATGTTCTCGGGATGTTCCTAGGATCAGTATGGACCCATGCCTGAGTATGATGCTTGAATTTAATGCGGCACTTTTTTTTAATATACATGTTAGGTTGGGCCTGTTTACTACATACGTATCGCAGTCTTTTTTTTTTTTTAATGGCTAGCTAATAGGGTGAGCCTTGGCCAGCCTCGCCCGAACCCAGGTTAACTCGGGTCATGCTGGGCCAACATGGATTGACTTTTTAAACTAAGTCATGCTAGCTCGACACGACACATTTGACACCTCTAGTAGTGTGATATATCTCTTGATTTTGTCTTCCTCTATCTTGTGCAGACATGTACTGGACTGCATGATGGTAAAATAGCAATTCAACAAGAATAGAACAATCAGAGTAATGAAAATTGAAAACTTATGATAGCAACACAAAAAAAAAAAGATCTCATAGTAGCAGCAAATGAAAAGATTGCATGGTAGAAACATATTACTTGTAATAGAGGTCCAAAAGTAACCCGTAGGAAATAAAAACAAAACTACAATAGTCTGCACTGTAACTTGAACCTTATACAGCACATGCACAATCATTACAAATCACAATACCACTCTCATTGCAATGTGCATATCACCTATTGTACTACGTCATAACACTGTTGACACTTGCTGCACATAACACTTGCACCACATTACTCTTGCATATTATGCATGTTTGCACTGTATTCCTGCATTGTATATCCGTGCTGTGCACTTGCATTGTTTTCCTGCACTGTATATGTGCACTATACACCCTATCTGTATGTCTCCACTATAGTTTGTGTGCTTGTGACTTGTACATATACACTGTAAGTCTAGGACTTGCACACCCTTAATATTGCTTGCTTGCACAATACACAATCACTTTATGCTTATACTACACATCTAGTGTTTGCTGATTGTTTGCACACGCTTGCTGTTGCACTCCTGCACAATGATGCCACCACCGTGCGACTCACATTTGCACCATGATGCTACCGCCATGTTACTCTCACCTGCATCACAATGCCACCATCATACGATGCACACACTTTATTTGAACACACACTATGCATGATGCCTCTATTGTACTCCTTTAAGGTTTCATGTCATATTGGAGAAAAGCTGAGTCTTGATGAAAAATTAATAAAACTCACTCTATAATAATACAAAAAAACAGGATTTTCTAATAATATATATAATAATAATAAAGGATTGAAGTACCTCACATGTTGGTGTTTTCTTCATTAACATTAAAAAAAATAAACACTATGACAAGAAATATGATATTCTTATGTGATTGTTAATATTATTCTCAACAATTTATTCATGAGATGTTCAAGAAACATTAACTCTCTAAAATAATTATATGTGGCCCAATACATGTTTAATTTTTTTATTATTAAAAAGAATTGTAATCACACAATCATGATGTTTAAAATAAACCAAAATCATATATCTATAAATCACAATTTTCGTACATGTCAAATATAATTGGAAGGCCGAGGTTGTACCCAGTGCTCATAGCTTCCACTTTAACTTGGAGTATGTGAAAGATTAATATTTTAACAAACTTATCTCCAAAAATTAGAGATGTTGCATCTCATGAGTCTTAAGTTTGAGACTTATCATACTTGGATGAAAGTACTTGCTGTCTTATTAATACATAACTTCTGATATATATATGTAATACAAAGTTTTTTAGGCATTTAATCATTTCAATATTATTATTGATCAAACATATTTAACTTTAGAATTTATATGAGAATCAATCTTTAAATAGTAATTGCATAAAAACATATCAAATATTATTAAAAGAAGAAAATATAATATTAGGCAAAATAATGTTAAAAAAAGCAAATTTTTGCATAATTATAAAATTGGCTTCATTGTTATGATTGACTTCTTTTGATACATCATCTGTATCATTGGCTTCATTGTTGTCATAATTATAAAATCTAATAATCTAATCCCTACCTTCATGCATAAAATTGGGTTTGGTGGCCTAAGACTGAATTCAATTTTGAGTCTAGTTATGTGAGGTTGATTAATTGTGCCTGGTCCTTTCCAGAACAGTGCTGGAATGGGATCGCATGACAAATTTTCCACCAGCCGTCCGATCCATCCCATCCCAGTCAAATCCAGTGTATAAATTTATCTAGGTGGGCTGAAATTCTTGCCAAGTATCACCACCCTTGTTTACTTTGTATGCAAGGATGAAATTGGAAGGTATTAATCCAAAACTTGTGGGTTTTGAGATTTGACAAATCAACAAATTGAATTGTCAAGTATTTCAAGTATTTTAGTTATTTTAGATATAAAAAAGTTTTTTTTAATCTTGTGAGAAGTTAGTTTGTCTAATTGATTATACTTTTAATCTTGACCATTTAATTGTATTCTAAAAGAAATATGAAACATATTGTATATTTGTATTTAATACTCATTTATTTACATATTTTTATAATTATAATTTTTGTTGTATGTGTTGATTAAACTAGGATATTAAGGTTCCTTTTTAAAATATTTTCTCATTCATGAGATTTCAAGTCATGAGATGTATATGTTTCATTCTCATATGGTAAAATATTATTTTCTATTTTTCATCCAAATCCACAAATGGTAGTGAGTATTCTTTATGAAAATTGATATTGATGAAAAATATGATTGATTTAAATCCATTGGATTTACATAGATATATAATCTTTTATCTACTAAACTAATTATCGTGAGAAATGTTATAGTTTTTTATTGGTAATTATTTCTTTTATAATTCATAATTTGTGTTTTTGTAGATGTTCTTTAGTTAGTTTTTTTTTCTAGCAATATGAATAACATTGTTATTTATAATAATGCATCAAATATCAATCAATTCATATGATTTATTCAATCATGATTTCATGCAGATATTTTTGGTATGGTCAGAGTTGGCAATTGACTCAAATATAAGTTTTTTTTAGATTCTAGTTTATTTGTAGATTTTATTAGATATAAGAATATTAAAAAATTAGCAGTGTCAAACGGCCTGGGCAGCCCAGGCCCGGCCCAAGGCATGACCCGACTTAGCCGTGTCTAGCTTGGTATAACACGTTCCAAATTTGTGCTTGGGCCCATATCAGACTAGCTTTCGGCATGGTTCATGTCGTGCTATTCCGAGCTCACCTGGGCCTTGTGTAGGGCCAGACACGGCCCTGTACCCTATCCTAAATAAATGGTTCTTCGGCATGACCCAAATTGTATCTCTACCTCAGATGGTTGAATCTTGGGCTGGTGTTTGGGTGATGGGCATGGTCTACTTCCGAACTCCTAACCTGACTGCCTGAATGTCGGGCTCAGCCCGAGCCTAACTTTCTCAGACTTTGTCTCGGTTCTTCCTACATATTTCAAAAGTCGAAGCTTCTGAAATATGTGATCATTGGGTCGGTTTAACAGTTGAACCGACCCAACAGTCAAAAAAAAAATAAAAAAATAAAGCATTAAAGGCCTTTGGATTTGGCT
This sequence comes from Sapria himalayana, assembly GCA_029783825.1. NCBI lineage: Eukaryota > Viridiplantae > Streptophyta > Magnoliopsida > Malpighiales > Rafflesiaceae > Sapria > Sapria himalayana. The sequence goes on from JAREIK010001435.1 coordinate 1,662,680, forward strand.
CCAACAGTTAGGAGCAGAAATCTGATAGCTGTCATGATTTTACCAATTAAATTATATAAAAAATAAAAAAAAAATAAAAAAAATGATTGTTTTTTAATTATATATTTGAAATATATATATATATTCTCTTATTCTTAAATATATATCTATTTTATCTTATTGCTTTTTCTCTCTCATATTATCTCTTATTTTTGTCTCTTTCTCTCCTTTTGGTTTCAAATTTCAGGACTTAGGTGTGGATTGTTGATTGTGGTGTGAACATCATAAAATAAATGGGCTTTTATGCATTATGAGTATTATTTTTTAAATTTTATTTAGTCTTTTTTTATTTTTAATTTAGTTAAAAGTTTTAGTCTAATTAATATAAATTAATTCTTAATTTTAAATACATAATTTATTATATAATTAATAAACTAATAAAAAAATAAAATTATAAATAGTAATTTTAATGATGATAACGAAATTAATTTAAACGTAAAATAAACAATTTTAATATGGATAATGATATCTCTTTGGAAAGGTCAAGGCTGCCAAAATTTATTTTCTCTGGTCGTTTCGATCCAAACATCTAAAAAACAAAAAATTAGAAGAAAATTAATAATTTGGATTCATTTTATTATTATACAACTTAAAAACTAAGAAGCACGGACACAGACACGGGGATACGATACTACAGGATACGGGAATACGGCAAATTCTAAAAAACTAGGATACGGATACGGCTAGGATACATCATGATAAAAAAATTAAAAATTATTAATTATAAATATTAGGTATTTTATAAAATTCATTAAATTAAATTAAATTAAAATATTTTATTATATAAAATAAATATATATTATTTATTTTATAAAATAAAAATATTTTATTTTATTTTATTAAAATATTTTATTTTATTTTATAAAAATATTTTATTTTATAAAAATATTTTATTTTATGCACATCCCCACACAAATACGCCCGCCCCTGCCACCCCCTCAAACACGTCCGCCCCTGCCTCCCCCTCAAACACGTCCGCCCCTATCTCTCCCCTCAATTCGCGTCGGCCCTGCCTCTCCCCTCAATTCGTGCCGTCCTTCCTCTCCCCTCAAATCCCGCCCGCTCTTGCCTCTCCCTCAAATCACGTTTGCTTTCTGCCTCACCCTCAAATCGCGCCCGCCTCCTGCCAGTGGCCAAAGTTGCCCGTGCGGCAACGTTGGCCACACGACGTCGTCGGACGTCGGGCACTATAGGCATGGATACGGTTGCCATCTACTGACCCAACCATCCGATACGCCACGTGGCGTATCGGACACGTATCTGTGCCATGTCCGTGTCGTGTCTAGGTGTCGGACACGCGGACACGGCTGTAGGGAGCCGTATCCGTGCTTCCTTGCTTAAAAATATTAGAGGTGCTAATAAAAAAGCAAAATAATGCAAATATTATAAAAAAAATATTAATCTGTAATAGTTCATGTGAGATTAGACACCTTAAGAGGTATGTTGAACAATGTATCAAAAATATGATATATTAGATCCTAAACAAATCTAATTCATCGATGTGGTCTTTGAGGTTGGATCTAATTTAATCTTTATGTTGATTTCTTTCATATATTACAATGATTTAGAGATAGAAGTCGTGACCAAACTAGTCTCTACGATAAGTCTATTGATTAGATTTTCAGAGAATCTAAGGATAGTCAGTATCATGTAGATTTATTTTTAGTTTGCATATCATTGGATTCCTAGGTTCACATCTAGGAATGACATACTAAAATATTATAACTTAAAAAAATAATAATTACTAAATTTAGGAAACATAGTGTAGTAGTATTCATGACATCCGATATCTAGATTAATTATGACAATGCATCTTATGTATGTCTCATCACCTGCTATATAGATTCCAAATATATACTAAATAAAAAAATATTAGGATTCTTAGAGATTCTTCATCTTTATGATGATCAATCATTTATGAGTGAATGATAAAAATCTTTAGAGAATATAATATTTAATATAAAATATATAGTATCATATTTAATAATATATTTAATAATAGAGTAGTCATTAATATGTATGTTAGGATTATTAGAGATGAGCTATTAGGAGAGATTTTTTACTTTAGATGCATGTATCACGTAATTAACCTCATAGTATAAGCGTGGATAAAGTTTGTTGCCCCTGTTTTAGAAAACATACATAATTTACTAAAATTTTTGTGTATATCTCATAGATAATATGAGTTTAGTAGTTCATGTTTATTTGCGGATCTAAAGAAGAAGAAATTTCAATTGGATATGAGACAGTTGATATTATACATATCTTATGTTGGAGTCATGTATTGGATACGAATATGTGATATCAGATTACGTTAATACTAAGAGTGATGAACTCATTATTAACGATATTGACTGGATTATAGGAATTTATTTATAAAATTTTTAAAATTTTTTTATGACACGACGAACATATATTCATCAGTTTATATTTCTACTACTTGCATTGCATTTAAGTATATATACAATATTAGTAATATGTTTAGAAAGTTTAGAGATGACCTGATATTTAGTGATATAGTTATTGAGATTGAAATCAAATACTTAAAGCATGAGTCTATCATTTCATTCTTTATTGTCTGGGTGTCTGCATGGATCCTAGGGTTAAGGGGTAAAGATAAAAAAATATTTTAACATACATATATTCGTGCATGAATTAAGAATACTAATCTGAAGGATTCATTCGTGAGAAATTGACTGCGCTATTTACATACTACGATACTAGGTATTGTGATGGTAGTAGTTTGATTTCGAGTACGGACATGGATATAATATTTAGAGATAATGACTTTTTCATTTAGTTAGCTAGGAGAAAATGATGGGGTAGACTTTGGAATATGAATGAGTTGTCTTGATACTTAGATATTAATTACTGTTTAATCCTATTACATACCGATAATAAGAATATTAATATTTTACAATGTTAAATTATATGAGTCCACTTATCTCGTGCTATCTAAGATGACATGAGATTTATTGACTTCTCGATGTCGAGCGTAGTATTAAGGTCTTTTTTTTGGTGCAGTGGATATGATTTTCAGATAGGAGCTCGAGATTATGATTAGTTATTGTTGAGACATTAACATACATAAATGATTGAGAGGATTTGAGCTTGGGTATGTAGGATCGTGTTGCAACTGCAGCAAGAGCAGATGAGTTAGTTGCTGATGATGATTCGTGGGACTTTGATGATGACCGAGATTTAACTTACTATACTGCTTTTGACCTATCGTTAGTGATACTATCATGTGCTTATGAGATTGATCATTGTTGGATTATCTTTTTATATTTATTTTTGTCATTTGAGCTTGTTGATTTTATTATTATTTTATTCTTTATTTATTTAAAGATTTATGAGATTGATCTTTTATGTTTATGAGTTTATATTTAATGTATTAATTTTTATTTTTTAATGATTTAATATTACTTTATATTTTATAATTTGTACGTCTTTTTAGTTGTAAGTTGTGATTTATGATTGTATTTTTATTTTTTTGATATATTAATTTAATTAACTAATTAATTAATTTAGTATTAAAATTTAAATTTTAAAATATTTTTCATGTTTAGGATGATCCGATTCCAAACTGGCTGAAACGGCATGACTCGGCACATTCCGACACAACTCGGCATGTCCCGGCACGTCCTGGCACTTCCTGACATGACACGCACACCCAGCATGTCCCAGCATGAAACCAACATAGCTCGGCATGAACCAGCCCAAATCTGGCATAGTTAGGCAGGTCGGGCCATGCCAGGCCTAACCATGTTGATTCATGTCGTGCCAGGCACGACATGACTTATGTACTGTGCCGGGTTAGGCACAACATGGTGACTTGAGTGGGCCACTAAAAAATGGGTCGTGCTGGCTTGACACGGCCCATTTCATACCTCTAATAGAAATACTTAACTATTTAATAATTATCAGACTTAAATGTCACTTTTAATTTTAATAAAATTTGTTATTTTCTAAATTTTCATCACAAATCCACATAAATATTATTCATTGTATGTCTCATGTTATAAAAAACATATTATGCTTGATGATTATATTTATTAAAATTTAGAAAGCATCATTATATATAGTTTGTTTGGCTTTTTTTATTTGAGGTTTGTATCAATTTTTATGTGTGTGTGTGTATCTACTATATAGTATTTTATCTTTTAAAAGAGAATTGTTTCATTTAAAGTAAACGAATTATCTATAAATCTAATGCAAATGTTGACTTCATAACTATGATAACTATGAAATAATTTTTTTGTAGAATTTTTTAAAGAGATTATTTTTTTATACTCAATTACTTTATGACATGACCATCACCCAATCATGGATATTTTATTTATTAGAAAAGTATATTTGAAAACTCATTTATCTTAGAAATTACTTGATGGGTATTTTTACATAATAATTTAGATGATCGCTATTTATTTTTTTTTTATAATTAATTTTGATATTCTGAATCTTTATGCATAAGCTTAATGAGAATAACAATGTTATATTATATATGATTAATAATGCATATATATATATATATATATTTGATTGTTATATTTTTTTTATTATTTTTGTTTTGTATTTTTGATGGGAATATTTGACTCGTGAGTTGTCTCATTCGTTTGTACCCATTAATAATATCATTTAATGAATTAGATGTCTCAGAATATTATTATATTTATGTTTTTAATATTAAGTTGTTTTAACATAGTACCACATTTATGTTCAAACAAAAAAATAGGTTTTTTCTAACATCAAGGGTGTTAGGCATAGTGGTGATTGCAGAGGACGTGTGGTGGGGGCATATGGTTGGCAGTAGAGGGGCACGTGGTTGGCAAAATAGGTGTGCATGATAGTAAGCATGAGGTGGTGGATTGCAATGGTGCATGATGATATTTTTGAGTAGAAACTCTAACTAATGTTTCAAAGATTTATAAAAAAACTTTAATTATTATTTACATAAAATTTTAATTGGATATAGTTTTTTTATTTGGAGAATCACAATTTTGTGACATAATATTGAGTGATATTTTCATAATATTATTAGATGGAGGAGAAAAAACATATATTATCTGAAAAATAAAGTATTTATATGAATCCAATATAGAAAAAAACTTATATTATTAGATATTATCATAATTTTTAAAACATTTGAAAAATAAAAAATATTTATGATCTAATATAGAAAAAAAATAAACAATAATTATATGAATCTTGAACAATAATTAATAAAAATAAACACATACCTAAAACTCTATTGAATCTAATTTTTATTTGATATTTATACATTTGAATATATCAAATTAAATACATTCTTATTCGTTCTAGCTTGACATTTAAGATAAAAAACTCTGATATACTTTCTTAACCGATATATCTTATACTCCAAGGTAAGCATATGATGAATGATCAAGTTAGTTTAAGTTTTCTCAACTTGGTCAGTGATGAATGATTAAGTTGAGAAAGGACAAGCAAAGAGTTCAAGTCCAACACGCTCAATTGTTTACATGAAATTTTATTATAGAAGAGAAAACATAAGTTTATGATGATCAGTCTTAAAATATATCTTCTCAGAATATTTTGATTCTACATATAAATATTATAAGAAAAAAACTAAAATCCGAATTAAGTTTTTAAAAAAGTAGATTCAAAAAAAGAGATTAACATGATACATGAATGAGGATACATGAAATATATTAAAAAAATAAAGAGGCTAGATAAATATTATTATTTCTAATAAAATTTGAATGATTGGTATTGACTACGATAATATTGAATGAACATAAAATTAATGCAGTAAAAAATGAATGATCATATATAATGTCAGTATTGATTGATGAGTTTTTTTTTTTTTTTTTTTGTTTTTTTTTTTTGTTTTAATTATTGATTGATGATTTAAAATCAAAGAGCCTTAAATTGATGAATGAGATATATGTGCTATAATATTTGGAGGTCAGTAAAAATTTATAACTGTCATACTAGAGATAAATTCTGAATATCTTTTTTCATTAGAGATTATGGTAGGAAATTCTATGAGGATCACAAGATGAATCTGATAGATGATATATCTTTGTCAACAATTTGTAGTACTCTCATCATTATCTCTGAGAATAGCTATCAATATTTATTTATGATACATTCATTCTTCCTATAATATATGTATTGTAGGATGAATATTTTTACATCTACATATTGATAAAAATATCATAGTTCTTTCAATTGCAACCAACAGTGAGTTATATCACACACAAATATGTTGACACCAACAGTGAGTGGATGTCACTCAAAAATCTGATGTAGCCACCTATGCATGATCTGTTGCGCGTGTACGATGGAGAATGCATTGTAGACCCCTTTGTGTCATTGTGTAGAATGCACAATTACGTAAAATGTATAGTTCGCACATTGACTTCTTCTGTGCAAGTGGCATGCCTCAGGTTTTGGCGTTCCTATCTTAAATGTGCAACATGCACCCCTTTGTGTCAGTACGATGGGAATTATGTGGTAACTACAAAACAAATATGGTTGGGGCACCACAAAACTGTGCTGAATACGCAGTTTTTTTTCTATATATCCTTGGATTTGCATTTTTTAGGGGGTTTGGCTCTGATATTAAAACACAATACTAACTCAAACATAAACATAAAATCAATAAAACTCAATAATAATTATTCAATGAAAGTCTTTATATAAGGGGCAAGTTGATATGAGGTAGACTAACAGGTTGAATATTCGTATCATTAAGGAAATAAAATAAAATAAAATAAAATAAAACTTAAAACTGTAAAACACATTAATTTTGATGGTTATAATGATATATTTTGAAATTTTATAATATTGAGTATTATTGAATTATGTGACCAAGTAGTTTAATTCTAATATTATTTTTTATTGTATTGTTATTATATAAGATCATGTGGCATTAAGTAGGGCTTCTTAAAGATTGATTATAATGAGTTTGCTTGTTAGCTTCATCTTTAGGAGATGTTTTAGATATTTGGCTATCTTAGATTATTTATTTGTCAATTTCAATATAATTATTATTTATCGAATAAGTTGCATTTTTATTAGAAGTTTCTACTTGATAAATTGAATTAATATTAATTTGGATTCATTTAATCTAATTCATACAAATATTTAAGGATTCATGAGGATATTAGCTTCTAAAAGATTTTAATATTTTATTATTTTTATTAGTAATTAATCTAAGCTTGGTGCGATTAGAAATTTTTTAATATATTAGATCTTATAAGAATTATGAAGTTAAATATGTTTCTATAAAAAAAATATTGAAATAACTGATATTTAACTTGTTAGTATGTGCTTCCGCAGAATGAAAAACTTTTTTTATTTTATCCCTTCAAAAGCATTTGATATCATTAAACTTCAAACACGAGTTTTTATCCATTTCATCAATTTGAATAAAACAAATTCATACTTGTTTGAAGATATAGAGACATTATATTAAGAGATCGATGTTTGAGGTGGAGCTCATCATCATTCATTAGTAATCTACTTTGATACTAATAGAAATCAGTCTGATTATTTTTGTTGACCTTGATTTTTCAGTTCTATACAAAAAGTAGACATCCTTTGTGCATGTGTGTGTGTGTGTTTGTATGTGTGTATATGTATGTGTCTGGTATTCTCTTGTGTCACGGGTCAATTATTTTAATACAACATCATTGCCTGTGTGACACCTCATTAACAATCAATTTTGATTATATTGAATTGATTTTATCTTACCATATGTTTATTAGGGGAATGATTCAAAGTTACTATCAGTTTGTGTCGGATTAGATAAAACCTTAGTTAATTATTAAGTCTTTGACTTGCGACATGCTCTTCAAATCTAATTGGGTTGGTCAGCTTGAACTTTTGAAAAATCATATTAATTCATCTTACATATTTTTTATGTTTTAATCAATCAACTTACTAATTATTACAAGGATATTTGTGTTGGCCACTGGGTCACGGATACTATAGTTACAAGTCCAGGACACTTGCACATGACTTTCTCAATACTGTATCATTTTTTACTTAATTAGATTAGTATCTTTGGTTCACTTTTTGAGGCATTATTTTGTTCAAGATACTATTTTGCGTCTTTAAGGACATTGATTTTTGTATCTCTATGTCTATGATACTATTTTATGATAACAACTAACAAGTTTGTATGATATAATTTTTTTAGTATTTTATGAAAAAACATAATATATTGAGACAGCTTCATAGAATTAAAATGACAATTCATTGATGTTTATTCTAATCTTAATGATAATAAAATTGGGAACTTAAATGATCAATTTGCAACATCCTAATGATGGTCATAGTTTTTCTTATCTTAGCAGTGAACTGGCAGTGGACCCAAGGAATGAAAAAACAAGACTCCAAAATTCCAGACGTTAGCCATCTTGAATCAATCCTATTATCCCTTCTAATTACGTGCATTAATAATGGAGAGGGCCAAGCGAAGAGTAGTAGAGGAAAGAACCAAGTTGCAAAGTTACTTATATGTTTGAGAATAGTATATGATTTCACATATGCTAACATAATAGATCCCTCATAAGAATATCGAAGTTAAACATATTAGAGTAATAAAAGTATCGGGATGGCTAAAAGTCCTTATGTTATATGCATATGTTGGATGTCATTACTTGGTGGGATGACACGTATTTCATTCAAGGACTGTAAGTCTCCGGTTTGAGACTCAAGATACCACCTCTCCCGACTTTAGGAGATAAAACTGCTAAGAATTTTTATCAGACTTTATGCTGAAGCATGAGTCTTGTGTACTGGGTGTGACCACTATCTCCGACTTATATGTTGACGAGCTAATTGTAATTTTTTATAGTGAAGAAACAAATTGCTAAGATCTGGTATTTATATTCTGAAATTCTTTGGTTGCTCATTTGCTGTTTTGTTTTGAAAGAACTACAAACCATTTATATTGTTGCTCATTTACAATTAAGATCATGTTTAATTTGCTGAGCACATACCATGTTCGCATTCATTTCTATTGACAGCCTGGTTATCTATGGTGAGCTTGTCATTTGCTCGATTGGAACCATCTCACCTTCGCAAGGAAATACATTTTTTGGGACCTCTCATTGTGCCATCCCCTCATCATGGTATCATTTAAAGTCATCACCTATTTAAGCATTTGTAATGCTATCTGCTAGATTTTTCTAATGTTATATGTTCAGATTTGATTTCAGCATCCACTCCTTTTGGTGCTCCATCATCAGTACCTCATGCCCACTACTATCGTCGTCATCATCATCATCATCACCTTCACCACCTTCACATGAAGCCAACTGTGGTCCCTCCTCCTCTAGAACATCAAAGTAATGAATATTTGAATGCCAATTTGATATTTCTACCGGTTGCATTTAACATGCCAGACAATCCAAGTCTCATGTTTTTTGCACAAAGTTGAGCCAAGCTATCTTAATGACAAGCTCTGACTTTTTTAGTCTAACTTGCGTCCAATTTTTTCCACACAAAAAAAAAAAAAGATGAGCTGATCTATTCCTTGATTGGCCATTGGGTGTCCACTGTTCATGCTGGCGGGTCTTTCATGGATTTGAAATGTGCGTTTGATTTATTGATATTGATTAAAATCTTGTGCCAGGTTGCAATCAAATTTGTGTTGAGCCACTCACTGCAACACCATTTGGCTCACCATGTGGTTGCGTGTATCCCATGAGAATTCAAATTCTTCTTGATGTGGCCTCTTATATAGTTTTCTCCTTGATAAACACGCTAGAGATTGAGGTTGCAGCTGGGGCTTATTTGAAACAAAGCCAAGTTAAAATAATGGGGGTGAATATTGCTAGTCAGAATCAGGAGAAGACCATGGTGAATATTTTCTTGGTTCCACTAGGGGAGAAATTTGATAATACAACTGCAAATCTAATATGTGACAGATTCAAGCTCAACAAAATCCAATTGAATGAAAGCCTTTTTGGACCCTATCATGTTACTTCCATCAATTATCCCGGTAATGAGCTTGCTTTTTTCTTCTACTTTTTTCCTGCTAATTTTGTCATTTTATGAGTGGATTATGTGCCAGGGATTCCATCACTTCCACATTCAGCTTACTATGGAAGCCATCCCATTGGAAATCCCGAAGATGTACCTATACCATCGTCAAATGTTATGGAAAACAGGAAAATGGGTCTTAGTATCATAGTCCTGATCATTCTTGCATCAGTTGTTCTCTCGTTGGTTCTTGTTGTTTTGATCTCCATTTTCATGAGATGGAGAAAGTTGAAAAAACAATCCTCTGCTGATCTTTTGGTTTCCGCTTCTCTAAACAAGAAATCCGGTACTATCATTTGTCTTCGCCATTTCCTTAAATTATTTCATAGTATTAGTCTCGCATGATTTATTATTCAACTGGAAGAATTAACTAGAATTTAGTACTATTATCTGTTGGGCAATTGCACTCCCACAGTTATGATTTCAAGATATAAAAGACAACAAAACAACAACATAATAGAACAATATATATCCAATTCATAATTCAACCACTACAGAATCAAAAAAATGAGAAAACAAAAAATCAAAAATAACATGGTTCGCTAGTCACTCAGTACGACTAGCTACATCCACTAGAAAATGTTTATGCATTATAGATTAAACCAAAATTATCTTACAGTATATGCATTTCTGACCTTTTAATATTTCATTTTCTGCACTTACATAAAAATATTAAAACAAAAATATTTGGTTATACAAACATATTATTAAAAATAAATTATATATACAATAATCTCCACCTTAATTTGTTTTGCATACAGATAGAGAGACACTCTATAAACAGTTAGTCCAAAAAAAGATTATATCTGATTTGATATGTTCAGTAAGTCAAAATAGTGTCTTATCTTATTCATAATAACAAGTTTGATAAACATGTCAGCTGTATTATCAGAAGTTGTAATTTTCTTTACTTGTATCCTCTTCTCAGATCAAAGGAAATGATAAAGCACATCAATGTGTTTTTTCCTCTCATGGTGCACTTGTCCTTTTTCTAAACAGATAGCACTGAGGTTGTCACAAAAAACTGTTGCAACCTCTTCATAAAGATCAATGTCATTGAGAAAATTTTTCCGTCATATCCCTTCCTTCGCAGCTTCAGTCAGAGCCATATACTCTGTTTCAATAGAAGATAAAGTAACAGAAGATTATAGTGTGGTTTTTCAGCTAATTACATAGTCACACACAGTGAAGACATAATTAGTCATAGAACGTCTACTGTTAACATCTCCTGTATAGTCAGAATCAGAATATCCTGTCAGCATGTGTTTAGATTTATTACCAAATATTAGACTAACTTTAGAAGTTCCTTTGAAGTATTTAAGTATTTTTTAAACAGCTTTCTAGTGCTCTTGATCAGGATTTATCATAAATCTACTCACTGCGCTTATTGCATAAATAATATCAGGTCCAGTGCACACCATAAGATACATGAGGCTCTTGACAGTACTTGAATAAGGAATCTTAGATATTTGTTTCTTGTCAGTTTCAAATTGGGGATAATATTCTAATGTTAGATGGAGATTAGAAGCAAATAGTGTGGACAGAGGCTTACAAGAAGTCATTCCAAATCTAGATAGAAGTTTCTGAATATATTGTTTCTGTGGAAGAAATAACTTTCTTATAATTCTATCTCTGAATATTTTCATACTCAAAATTTGCTTTGCTCCTCCAAGATCTTTCATATTAAATTCAGAACTGATGAGATCTTTTAGTTTCTGAATATCAAATTTATTTCTTGTAGCAATAAGCATATCATCTACATACAATAGCAAATAGATATATGACTTATCCTTGTGTCTTTTGAAATAAACACAGCAGCCATGGTCACACCTACTGTATCCATGATTAGTTTGAAACAGTAAAATCTATTGTACCACTGACGGGGAGAATGTTTAATTTCATAAAGAGATTTCAGAAGCTTGCACGAATGAGTTTTCTTACATGATACCTCAAAACTTTCAGTCTGACTCATGTAAATTTCTTCATCCAGATTTTCATGAAGAAATATAGTTTTAACATCTAGTTGCTCAAGGTCAAGGTCATGATGTGTCACTAATGCTAGAAGCACCCTGATTAAGGTATGTTTAACTACAGGAGAGAATATCTAATTATAATCGACATCATTTTTCTGATTGAACCCTCTTGCAACTAGACTTGCCTTAAACTTTACACCACTAGTTATAAAGGTATTATTTTTCTTCTTGAAAATCTATTTGCAAGAAATTATCTTTCTCCCTTTTGGTTTAGGTATAATAAGTCAATTATCATTCTAATGAAGAGATTCAAATTCTTCATTCATGACAACTAATCTTGACTCAAATTTAGGGCATCTAACAGTATTTTTGAAGGAGGATAATTTACGAGTATCAATCTCTTCGGTAACTTGTAGGGCAAACCCTACAAATTCATTAAATCCAAATCTCAGAGGAGGACGTACAAATTTAGATTTTAGCTTCACCTTAAGTTCAGCTTGAGAAACATCAGGTAACTGAATAGAACAATGTACTTGTCTTAAGATGACACTTTTATCAAAGGTGACACTCCTAGAGAGAATCACTTTCTTTTCAGATGGTGATCAGATATATAATCCCTTGACTCCAGCATCATATCCTACAAATATTCTTTTTCTTACTCGTGGTTCAAGTTTACTATCATTTATATGATAGTAGGCAACACACCCGAATATTTTCAGATTAGAATAATCTGTAAGTTTACCAGTCCATACCTCAAATAAAATTTTAAAATTAATTCTACTATGTGGCGATCTGTTTATCAGATGGCCTGCTGTATTAACAGCTTCAGCCCAAGACTCATTGCCTAAGCCTGATTGAGAGAGCATGCATCTAGTTCTCTCCAGAAGAGTTTGATTTATTTTTTCAGTATTGTCATTCTGCTGAGGAGTGTCCCTAAAAGTTTTGTGTCTGGCTATACATTTGTCCTTACAGAATTTCTCAAATTCAGACGAATAAAATTCTAGAGCATTATCTATTCGTAACAGTTTAATATTCTTTGTCTTTGATTTTTTACTAAGCTAATTCGCTGCTTAAACTTTATAAAAGTCTTGGATTTATGTTTCATCGTGAATACCCAGGACATCCTGGAGTAATTATCAACTAAACATAAATAAAGTTGAGCACTCCCAAGAGATGTGACTCCAGAAGAGCCCCAACTGTCAGCATGAATATAATCCAAAATACTGTTTGTACAGTGTACGACGTTACCAAACTAAGTTTTATGTTTCTTACCAAAAATAAATTGATCATAAAAATTTAATTTATTGACTATATAACCAATAAGAAAATTAAGATCAGAGAGAATTTTCATACATTTTTCTCCCATATGTGCGAGCTGCATATGTCACAGTCTGGTAAGTTCAGCTCTGTCTTCAGATGCTGGCTTTTCGGATGTGACAACAATAATTCCTGTTACTGTGGAACCTACTAGTGTGTATAGCTTTCCAGTCTTTTGTCTCTTCAGTACAATATCATCTCCTCGGTGAACATTCAGTATTTATTTTCTATCTCTGAATGAATATTCCTGATCGTCTAGAATACCAAGAGAAATGAGATTCATTGTCATCTCAAGGACATATCTCACAATGAAAGTGAGACTATTTGGTCATTCCAAGTTCTCAATCTGACTGTGTTGATTCTAATCACTTTACATGGTTGGCTGTTATCCACCACAGCATAGTCAGCTTCCTTCATGTCATATTTGCTGAACCACTCTAAGTGAGTGATTATATGAAATGAAGTCCCAATATCTAGGACCCAAAATCTGATCTTACGATCGTTGTGGAAGTTTAAAGTACAATATCTTCTTCATCATCCAGATCATCAAAGGTCATAGCAGAAGTAGGTGGGGGATCCCCACCAATCAAGCAGGATGTTATTCAAGTCGTTCAACTGTAGCCTTCTGCCTTAGCTCTCTGGAGTGTAGGGTAGCCCGAATATCCTCTAGTGTAATCTCTTCCTTTCCCACAATGAGAGAATCGATAAAATTCTCATAGCTTGGAGGAAGAGAAACTAAGAGTAAGAGTGCAACATCATCTCACACCTTAGCATCCGCATGTTTAAAGTCCATGAGGATGTTGTTTAAGTCATCCAGATGCTTCTTCAAAGAGGTTTTCTCTTGCATCCTCAGTGTGAACAATATTTTTTTCAACAGAAGCTTGTTTGTCAGTGATTTAGTAATATATAATGACTCAAGCTTGAGCCACAATCCTACAACAAATTTCTCGTCTGCTACCTCAGCAATGATTTTATCCGACAAGCTTAATAGAATAGTAGAGTGTGCTTTCTCTTCACTCCAAGTCTCAACCTCAGTTATTCCAAGAGCAGCAGTAGTATGAGGACCGAAGCCTTGAACTAGAGGATTCTAAATATTAAAATTTTTTAAATGCGTTTGCATTTTAATTTGCCACATACTAAACTCATTTATGCTATTAAATTTCTCGATCGTTTCCACAGAATATCGTTTCAACAGAATATCGTTTGTATTGAAAAAATCACAAATCCAATAGTGTAATTGCTCGAAAATCTTTGAAACCCGCTCTAATATCAATTATTGGGCAATTATGCTTCCACAGTTTTGATTTTAAGATACAGAAAACAACAAAACAACACAACAGAATAATATATATCTAATCCACAATCCAACTACGGCAGAATCAAAAAAAAATGAGAAAACAAAAAATCATAAATAACGTGATTCGCTAGTCGCTCAGTACAACTAGCTACATTCACCATAAAATATTTATGCATTACAGATCAAACCAAAATTATCTTATAGTATGTGCAGCACAGAGACAATCACGATAATCACGCAGAGAGAGAGAGAGAGAAGACGATGAACAGTTCCAAATCCAAAAAACAGCAACCCAAAAAATAAAAAATGCAAAATATTTATAATAAAAACTCTCAGTTCAATTAACTGGAGCAGGTCGGATCATGGGATGAGTCAGGCCCTGCTCCAAAAATTTTGGCTCGTTGACCGGACAGCGGGATCTCCATTATTATGCTACTGCTGTATTATCGGCTTCTTAATATTTCCTTTCCTATACTTACATAAAAAATATTAAAAATAGAAATATTTGATTATATAAATAGATCATCAAAAATAAATTATATATACAACATTATCATTTGATGCAAGACTCTGTGTGTTTTTGTGTGTGTGTGCGCGCGCGCGTGTTATTAAAATATATTTTTGATATTATCAAAGTCAGACAAATAAATTTTAGTTTTTAAAATAATTATGATTTTTTAAAGGTCATGGTTTTGTGTAATGATGAGTATTTTCATCGAATGGTGGTAAGTCTTATTTCTAAGTCTCTTAGATGTAGTTTCTCTGATTTTCAGGAGATAATATTGGTAAAATATTAAAATATCATGTACCTCATACTAAATAAGAGTCTTGTGTATTTAGTATTATATTTTTTATGATTCTTTAATAAATTTTTATGTAAAATCACAGTGCTAGATGTTTTTTTTATTGTCTTCATTTAGGAATAATATTTTGTTCGTGGGCATGCTTTAGTTCCATATAATTGAACTGAATTTTCATGTGTTTTGAATTTAAAATGCAAAAAGTATCGAGAGAGAATAATTTATTGGATATCATTAGAATTTTGAAATAAAAAGTTTATGTAATAATAATATTAGAATGAGTTATTTTCCCAATTTAACACATATATCATTGTGTTGCGTTTTATTTGGAATGTGATTGAATGATGTTGATCATTATTATCATCATCAATTAAGTTTTATCTCAATTTATGCTTTAATGATAATACTTTTTGAATTTAACAAAAACTTATGTTTTGATTTTGATTTCACCATTTCAACTGGATACAAGTTCAAAAAAAAAAAAAATCTAGGCCTTTTCTTGAAGGGTCTCCTTTGTATTGGTACAATATAGGTTTTGGTTCGTCCTTGTCTAGTGGCAACACAAGCTCGACATCAGGGTCCCTTGTGTCCACCATGGCTACATGCATGCTATCTGTCAGGACATTTACATTCATGGAATTGGAGAGAGCAACAGAAAATTTCAGTTCTACAAGGATTTTAGGTGAAGGGGGATTTGGGCGTGTTTTTCATGGGATTCTTGAAGACACAACCCAAGTTGCAGTTAAGTTGCTTATGAGGAATAATCATGGTGGAGATGATGAATTCATTGCTGAAGTTGAGATGCTAAGTAGGTTACATCACCGTAATCTGGTGAAACTCATTGGTATCTGCGTGCAAGGCCACATGCGCTGCTTGGTGTACGAACTTGTTCGCAATGGTAGTGTTGAATCCCACTTGCATGGTATGCAGTCTGTTTCCAAAATCATTATTAATTCTTCATTAAAATTTTATTGCTTTTGCCATCATCCCTGTTTTTGGGTGTCATAGGGGCTAACAAAAACAGTCCTCTTGGCTGGGATACTCGGTTGAAGATTGCACTTGGGTCAGCCAGGGGATTGGCCTATCTTCACGAAGATTCCAATCCCCGTGTGATTCATCGTGACTTTAAGGCCAGTAATGTCTTGCTGGAAGATGATTTCACTCCAATGGTCTCTGATTTTGGCCTAGCAAAAGCAGCAACTGAAGGAAGCCGCCACATTTCTACTAGAGTCATGGGCACTTTTGGGTAATCAAGATCATAAAACCAGTCCATTCACTCATCTTTTTCTGCTACTTCTGGCTTGATTTTCGGTGTTTGGTTGTGTTGCAGGTATGTTGCTCCAGAATATGCAATGACTGGGCATCTGCTGGCGAAGAGTGATGTTTATAGTTATGGGGTGGTGCTACTTGAGCTTCTGTCAGGGAGAAAGCCAGTGGACTTGTCCCAGCCTCCAGGAAAGGAGAATCTGGTGACTTGGGCTCGCCCATTGCTAACCAACAGAGAAGGATTGAAGCAGCTGGTGGATCCTTCCTTGGCAGGATCCTATGACTTCAACGACCTGGTTAAGGTGGCGGCCATTGCTTCGATGTGTGTTCAACCAGAGGTGTGTGATCGGCCATTCATGGGAGAAGTGGTGCAGGCACTGAAACTCATGTACAATGATCCGTACGACATGCTTACAGCTGGCTGCAGTAAAACAGAGTCGTCGTCGGTCTCCAATTCAGAACCTAAGTGCCATCTGTTGCATCAGAGCTGCAACTGCAAGAATGACTGCTGCATCTCTCCCTCCTCTGCTTGTAAACTTCATTCTCCATTCGTGACCATGGATTATAGTTCTGGTCCTTTTGCTGCAAATTGGTGGTCATTGCCAACCACTCTTATCAGTAGATCGGGTCCTTTGCAAACTACACGAAGCAAGCCTGTACTTCATAAATTAAGAGGGAGTCAGAGCGAGCATGGAGGGCTTCTTTCAAGGTGCAGTCGGAATAGTATGTTCTACTGGAGTTAGGCTGGGAGTCCTTTTAGGGTGCTCTCCAATTGTACAGTTTAGGGCAAGGGCTGTCACTTTTTTGCTGGGTTGACTGATGTAATTGGTTTAGTTTAGGCTTAATCTTTATTTGTGTGTGTGTGTGAGGGTGAGCGTGAGAGAGAGAGAGATTGGTGAAGAGAGTAGACTTTGTTATAATTTGTCGCAGATAATGATTTATTTTATTACTGTAACTAGTATTGTTTCTGCTTTAGAACGGCATGCAAATTGTTTTGAATTGGAAAGTTTTTATCAAGTTTGGATTAAATTTGCTTGCTCCATGGCTAAATCCTAAAACTTTAGAAAGAGATTTTGTTTTATCTGTGATAATGTAATCTTTATTCTATTTTTTTAATTTTATAATATGTAAAGATTATAATTTATATTGCATATTGCAAATTTGATAAAACATATTTTTTATAAAAGTATAATTTTGAAGATTTTATTTTTGATTTTGGAAAAAAGGTTACACGTAATTTTCCAAAAGAGAGATGGTTTGTCTAGTATATAACGAGTGTTTTCATAATTTTAAATTTTAATTGAGTAAATTGTAATCACCAGTCGAACGATCAATTATCTTTAAGATGGGGAAATGATTTTGGTAGAACATGTAGCGTTTGAATTGGAGAGGACTAGATTATTACTTTTTTAAAAATAATAATCTAAGACATAATCCTTTTTAATATGGAGAAGAGTAGAATATTTTTGAAATCTTAACAAAAATATTTTTTACATAAACAATTTTCATGACTTATCAACAAATTACAATTCCTACTTTTAAAACAAGTACTATAATATCCTATGATATTTAATAAAATCTCATAAAATTGATCAAATCTTGTGTGCACAATGTAATAATATTTATGTTATGTAATAATTATTATGAAATATTAACAAAATTTTTTTGTAATATCGCATTATTCAGAGAACCATCTAAAATGATTTATTCAAAACACACACCCATAATGTGGTATGTGTTTTATATATATATGCACACACACACACACACCCATACAAAATTGATATTTGTTTTATAAATGATTCATATATTGGTTGATTGCAAAATAAAAGTAAAGTATGCAATTGACATAGCAAAAATTATGCATGACAACAAGAAAGTGATTAGTAGTAGCAATATGCATAAATCGATTGAAAGAGTTGATTGCATGAGCACAGTTGGAATGAGTGATGATCAAATATTATAAGGAACCAACTAGATATTTATAGAAAGTGAAGTATGAAAATGGACCATTGCTAGTGAGGTGCTAAGAGACAACCATAACAATGTGAATTGGCTTAATGTCAAGTATCTACCCATGATAAAAAATTTGACTTGCTTCAGTTGGATAATAAAACTACCACCAATAGTGAAGGTAGTTTCCAAACCAAGCAAATAGCTTAGAGAACCCAAGAATTTGGTGGCAAATTCAAAATTAAGCTTGCAAGTGAAACTATCAAGGATATATGAATCGCTACCAATAATGATAATAGCATCAGAATAAAGTAGGTAAATAATATGAGTTTTTTTTTTTTTGATAAAAAACAAGGAGTTATCCACATGGCTAAAGGAAAAATAAATTGTAATATGAAAGGAACTAAGGTGTTGAAATTATGTTTGAGAAACTTGATTGAGTCCATTGATATCGTTCTTTACATGATAAACATAATTGGGTAGCGAGCATCAACATACCTTGGCAATAACTTTTGATAATGATACCAGTGAGAAAAGTTTTTGTGATATCCAGCTAGTAGAGAGGTCATTTATTGGTAACAATAATAAATAACACAACATATATAGCAATGACCTTGGCAATAAGGTTAAAATGTTTAATGAAGTCAAGCCTAGGAATATGCATGAGGCATTTGCCAACAAGAAGGATTTTGAGGCTCTCAATGGATCCATCAGGTAGAAATTTGGTATGAAATATCTTTTCGAACTCAATATGTTGATATCCATACATAAGGGACTATGAACTAGGTTTGATTATTCCAGATGGTGAATAAATCTTGAAAGAGGCTTGGAAGAGCAGGATAAGCTCATAAGGTACCAAAATATTGAGATTTGTTTAATATCTTGGAAATGCCAACCTCTGGTATTCTGAGCATGATATCAGAACCCAATAGAAATTTTAGAGCAAAGCAATATCAATAACAAAATGATCTGAATACCAAATATCAATCTCAACATGTAGTTGAGGTTCATGTAGTAATTAAGAGAAACTTATGTGAGAGTGAGGAACCTACACCAACTCAACCACCCAGCCAGTACAAATAGCCCACTAGTTAGTTCTAGATGGTGTAATATGTGGATAAAACTATACATGCTGGCATGTGGATGTCTCTTTGTGGAACCAATTTCAATAAAATTGGAAAAATGAAGAGATAATATCATTTGAGCTTCAAAAACTATTATGGTGAAGAAATAGTTTTCATCAAATTGGGCATGATAGGTAATATATAGCCATGATGTGGTGGGATGAAGACAAAACTATGTATGTGAATGAATGTAATCAAGAAAAATATAAAGAAATAATTGAGGAGAAATTTTGTTAGGCACATAATCATGTTGATTGGCTAATACAAACTTTTATACTTTTGGCTTCATATACATCATATTTGTGATATTTAACATAAGTAAATTTTAGGAGGTTCGACATATAGATTTATCTTATGCATCATAACTGGAAGGATTTTCACTAATTTCATAATATATGCATGAGTGAGTATAGTGGTTTACCTATTACCATCTACCATGACAAACCTCGCACAAGCCCACTATTAGTCAAAATCTTAATTCAAGTTCTATTTAACTATTAACCATTAATATCCATAACATAAAATATATCAAACCCTATTGTATTAATAATCAAAACTAATTACATCACATAATTCAAATCACATAAAACTTAAACCATGCTAAATTAATACAAATTCTCAAATATATCCCTAGAAGAGAGATGTTTTGAGACCCAAGCCCCCCTAACTCTAGGAATTTGCATAAGATTTGTAAAATAAAGTAGTAAGTCATGATTTTTAGAAGAAAGTTATAATTTTGGCATTCATCATTTTAGTTCGAAGTTGCAACTCTAGAAAATGATTGTGACTCTTTTCAACATTTTGATCTTTTTGTAACATTAAGTCACGACACTAGTAATGACTATGACTTGGGTATAATCTCTCTATAACACAAACTTGCAATACTATGAAATGATCACAACTTCATACATTCATCCATTTAGTTTATAAAGGGCTGAAACACTATTAGGATACCATAGTATTTGTACTTGATTTGCAACTTCATACATTCATCCATTTAGTTTATAAAGGGCTGAAACACTATTAGGATACCATAGTATTTGTACTTGATTTGTATGTACAAGTCATGGCTATGTCTTCCTTTGAGGTCAAAAGTCATAATATTGGAAATAATCATACTCGAGTAATATTCTTTATAATATTGAGTAACCCAAAAATTATGGCTTTTAATAATTATCATAGCTTTGGTATAAATACTTGTGACTTTTTAATTTTTTATAGCTTAAAACTTTTGGCTTTACTAAAACTATTACGGCTCTGACTCAAGACTACCAAGTCATATAAATATAAAAAATAACTCTATAAAATTGGTCATGAATTTAAATACCAGTGGTGTACTTAGTTACTACGATGAAGAATTAATGTTACAACCATTAAAAATTTCCAAGCTAACAACTAAGTATGACTGTGACTCCATAAAAATATAATAATTATTGAGAATATATTACACAGTAGAAGGATTATGCTAATAAGAAGGTAGGGTTGTGATGTACAATAAATTTCACTGACCATTTAGGTATAGTTTAGATATGGAATGGATACTAAAACTATTAAGAACTTCAAATCCATCTTCTCTTCTAAATACCTCCAAAAAATCATTGATTTTATGTTTGTTCATCAAAAGTTTTTAAAACATAAAAAATCTTGAAATAAATATTTATCTACCTAATTTCCACATCTATATATTATTATCAACTACCAAAATATTAAAAAATATTTGATAAATTGAAAATTGAATAATATGATAAATAAAATTTTTCACCCAACCTTCCTTTTATGCAGTGATATAGAAAGGGGAAACTAGACAAATAATTTAAGAGATTTCTCGATATCTTTTAGAAGTTGTAAGTTAATATCCCACTCACCAAAGATTTATGTTAGATGCCCAATTATATGAAGTCCTTGAATGATATTATGAGTAGCAAAAGAAAGTTAAAGAAATAAAAAATAATAAACATATCCAAGAAATATAGCATTATCATTCAACCTAAGATCCCAAAAAAGTTACAAGATCCGAGGAATATTATGATTGTATGTATAACTAGAGTGTACAATTTCTAAAAAGTATTATGTGAGTTGGGATTGAATATTAATTTGATGTTATTGTCTATAGTATATAGGTTAAACATTGGTAAAATTACTCTAGCATCATTCTTTGTTCAAATGGCCAACAGATCAATCAAATTTTTAAGAGGCATAATTAAAGATATATTGGTATAAGTTGTTAAATATATATATATTTTTTAGATTTATTATGCTAAACATGGAGAAAGATTAGTATGCTCTATTGATCTTGTGATGACCATTTTTAGCCAATGGACAAACATTGATAGATATCAAGAAGAATGAATTCATACTTCATGTGGAGGAAAAGAAAGTGAAGTTTATCATCTACAATAGACTATAGATTCCAAATACTAATGAGAAAGGTTGATTGAGGATAGATAGCTTCCTATGCACTACCATGAGACAAAACATAGGCTTCAAATAGAAAGCTTTCTTGAAAGATTATTGGCCTAAAGAAGATTGAGAAGATGATGAACTAGAAGCATCTTGGAGTGAAGAGAAATTTTTAAGTGACTAAAAAGAACTCTACTATGAAGTTCCAAGATTTTTCAAAGTCACAACATTGGAAGAAACAAAGCCAAACTACTTCGAAAAGGCAAAGGAAGAGGCTAAATTGATGGAATTCCAAATTTAAAAATATGAAAAAATTACTGAGAGAATTTTCAATGTTGTAGAAGAAATACAAGCGAAGGAAAGACAATAGATGATGGTTTATTTTCTAGAAGAGAAATACAAGGCAGAAAAAATAATTATTGAACATCCAAAGGAAGATGAAAAGTTAGTACTTAGTAGACATAACCATGAAAGTCATAACTTATGAAGAAATCATAGCTCTACTTAGTGAATCAATGAAGAAAGTTGTAGTAGGAGATAAAGCTATAACATTGGGGGAATGGAAGTTTAAAGGAGTAACTATTTTTATAAAGTCATGACTAATCAAATCTAGGAGAAATTCCTAAAGAATATCCTCAAGGAGAGACACTTAAAGATGACTTGATACTAAAGTAAAATTTATAAAGACAAGCAAAAGAGAATGACTACATTGAGAAGCTTGCCTAGACTATTAAAATTACATATATAATTAGAGATCCAATTAAAGTTTAGTTATGGACATTTAATGTAGTGATGCTTGGGAGACAACCCAATGATTTGTTTTTTGCATTGTGTGATATGATAGATATATTTTATATATACACAATCAAATACTTGTGTACTATAGATACCCAAAAAGTTATGACACTCAAACTTAGCCATGATTTTTTATTTTAAAGAAACATCATGGCCATGGAAACTTTTTGATTGGCCATGACTTAACTAAATCCTATATAAAGTTGCAATCCTCATTTTTGCAACATATTTCTTTCTTCATTTTTTCTACTCTAAAAAAAATCACAACTTAAGTTTTTAATAATGTAAGCAACTATGGAGGAGGTAACTTTAATTTTGAAGCTAAGAGAGAGACGTGAGGAGACTGAGGCGAGTCACATGGCCAAAGGAAAGTGATAAAAGTAATTCGCCACTAAGACTTCTCCCAAAGTCATGGAGTCAGAACAAATTTATATTGCCAAATAAATTAAAAGATATATGACTTCAATTCTAACCAAGAAAAATTTTATAAAAGGGTAGGGGATGAGCAAGTTTATCCAAACTTTCTAGTAGGTGATAGATAGGAGAAATTGGGATAGACTTTATAGTTTACATACAAATTAGAGAAAATGATAATTATAAGAGTTTTACTACAACTTAGAAAATATGCAAGACAAAAGATGCTATGTATGAGGAGTTTCAATGTGCTTCTATATATAATTTATCAATGAAGTATTTGGATTACAATATACTGTGGATGGTATGGCCTTCAAATCCCTAAATATGCAATCAAACTACAAGACAATTTCCAAGACATTGACCGATGGAAATGAGACATCGAGAGATTTGTTTTAAAGTACATATGGACACTTAGGTGGTGTTTGTTTTTTTTTTACTTAATGCTGAATAGAACTTTTTTTTGAGCTTAATGCTTAATGGTATTTAATTGCATTAAGTATTAAATTGTTTATTTTTTTTTAATATTTTATCTTTATTAAGGGAGGGAGGAGGTTTTCGATCCATAGATAATAGGGAGAAGCTTTTTTTTGAATAGAAAAAAACAATTTTTTGGCTTTTTACTTTTAGCATTTATTTTAAAAATTCTAATTGATAAATCATTTAAAAAAACACAAAAATGGCTTAACGCTAAAAGTAATTTGCTTTCAGCATTCTGCCAAAAAAATTAACATGGCCTTAGTGTAGGGAAAACTCATGGAAGAGAGTAATGATTGGTTATACTTTCTATGCTATATTCTATAGCTAACTCTTTATCTCTCTACTATCATGCAAGATAGGGTGATCTTACTCGTAGCCCTGGTGAAATGATAAAAGCTAAATATGGGAATGCTTTTGGAGAAATCTCTTCTCAATTTTTGAGAGGGTAATTTTTCTAGCCAAATAATTCTCTCCTTTTTTTATAACAAAATTATTCTAAGTTAAGAGAGTCCTAACGAATGAAGATATAAATAAATGATGCTCATGGATATCTTCCTAACATTGGTGAGTGTGAAGTTAGGACTTGAAGGAGACAAGAAAAAAATATGATTCTTGAAGGAGAAGAATCAACCAATGTTGGCCAAGAAGCACACTCTTCCTTATAGTCAACATAAAAGTGATGAAAATAAGTAGAAAAAATTTTGATGTAGAATTACTACTCCAATTCAATTTTTCTTTCACTAGGCAAGAAGGTGAATTAAGATAAATCATCAATATTTTGAAAAAATAAAATAAAATTGGAGGTCATCTAGAGTGAGATGTGCTAAAATGCAAAGATAAATCTTATGTATAGTTTCTTTATGATATAAATGGAGAGAAGAGATAACAAGTTCGAAAAATACATAAGAAAAAAGAAGAGGAAAACAAAGCAAATTTAGAGCAATGAGATGGATTCTTGGAGATGTATCTCAATAAGAATGAGCTTATATTTGTGATGGCATAAAAAATTTTGAAGATCATGTTATGAAGATTTTGGAAGAGGTGATGAAATGAGTGTGATTAGAATGATAGAAAGTGTCGAATCATGTGTGAAGCTCTATGAGTCCATGCAAGTGAGTGATAAAAAAATGATTATGGGTCGAGATCAAGAAATTGATAGTAATTTGTATTATAGAGAAAAATAGTAGATCAAAGATTTAGGAAAGTATAGTGAGAACTAGAAACACATGTACTTCACACTGGGTTTGTTTCAAGATTCAACGAACTCCATTAGAAGCTGAAAAAATATGTTATGGAGTATAATTATAAAGATTATATTATGGAAGATGAGAAAGTATGTTATGGAGTATAATTATAAAACACATGATAGTAATTTTAGCAAGCAATAAAATTGAAATAGAAGAGACCTTCCATATCCATGCCCCATTTGAGCCCTCTAGAGTGAAGTCCCTATATCATAATTTTGATCCTTATGGTCGATCATACCACTCACCATCTTCTACATGTTGAAAAATTATATTTTGTTTTACTTGTTATGTTTTACTTTATTCTTTTTTTTATTGATAATGAATTTCAAAGATAAATAAAGATTCATTGCTCGAGAATAAGTAATACTTTTAGTATGATGGTTTATTTGGCACTACACATATCAACTTTTTTGAGTGAGTTGGTATGTAATTTATTGATATCTTTACTTATAATTGAGTATTAAATATAAAGATTTTACTTAATGACTATTTTGAGAGAATTTGATGAATATTAGTGAAATCAAATATATTTTGGGTGACATTGGTAGACTTGGTCGAGTAATGACTTGGAGGAGAGAGAAAAAAATGGCGAGTCAAGATATTTCAAATGTCATAGCTTATTTAAAATTTTCACAAGACAATGGAGCTGATGCAGTATCATTTCTTGGTCATAACTTTATAAAATCAATCATGAAAATATTTGTACATCATAATATTAAACTAAGTTATCACAATCTTTTCGCTATGCAATACTATCTTTATGGTCAAGATCTTTTTTTGGAGTCATACCTGTACCATTGCTTAAACATCATTATGGCCATGACTTTATCGGTACAAAAGCAAAACACCAAGTAAATCTAATCATGGTAATAATTTTTACCACTACTTTTTGCTATAGAGAGCATTACTCCAATTGTGGTATTTCTTGTCAGAGTGACTTTGTGCTCTAGTGAAAAAACACTAAACCTGGTATAATTCCTAGTTTCATGAATTTGTTTTCCAAAGATATATGCATAAACCATGACCATTCTTGATACCATGATTTTACATTCCTTATAAAACTTTTCTTAGTCATGACCATTCTCAATGCTACAATAATATGCTCCATGGGAAGTTACTTATATCATGGAAATCCTTACCATTGTACTTTTGTACTTCATAAAAGATCCAAAGAGATAATAAAGTCATTACCTCGAGCTAGTATCATGACTTCTAGCTTAATGAATCACATGGAACACTGAAGTATAAAAGAAAGACTTAGATAATTTTGAGAAAAAAATAGAAATAAGTGGAGAGAAGTGAATTATATTTTGAGTTAAGAGCACACAAACCCTCAGCGACATAACTTTTGGCCCCTAATTAAGGAAAAATCTAAGTTGAACACGATCAATAATTATTTGAAATTAAGTTTTGAGACTTTAATCTTCACTAAAACTATCATTAGGAACTTTTGATTTAATGAGATATCACTTTAAATATCTTATATGAATTTTTCCCCAATATTAGGCTAAATTGAGATCTAAGCATCATTTTTATGTATTTATATTTTGATGATGTGATGTTATAATGTTTCTATTTGTGGTAATATTATAGTTTGAATGTTGATGGATATAGACTCTATTTATAATTAAAATTTAAATTTTTACCATATCATAGGTTTATACATATTTATCATGATAGATAGTGATAAGTATTTCATGTGACATACTCATGTGATATGATAATGTGAAAATAATAGCCCTTCTAATCTTATCACATGAGATGAGCCTATGTGTGAAAACTCAATATTGATACGAAAGTAATAGCCCTTCTAATCTTATTATGAGTATACTACTTATGAATTTGAAAATTTTGTTGCTAGGTAATATAGATGCCGAATTGCTAGGTAATTAAGAAAATTTTGTTACAGCCAATTCCCTTTGAAAAAAACTATGATTTTTTATGGTGGGAGACTTAAAAAGGTATATAAAAGCTCCATGGTTTTTAATTTTGGTTTTGCATGATCTGTATTGGAGGAAAGAGGCTAAAATGATGAATGATTATTGTTTGGATGGTCAATTAAGACTATTTGGAATTAATTAATTGTTCTAATGTGTATGCTAGGTTGTAATTATATTTTGAATATATAGAATATGACCTAAGAGGTATGAATTAGGTCTGGTATGTTTAAAATTTGGAAAAAATGTATTTAGAATGAAAATGAGGTGGTAATTAGTGAAATTAAAGGTAGAATTGATTGAATATGAATTTCTGTTTGAATGTCGACTTGGACAGATCATAGGAGGAACTAATGGACGAATCTTAGGGCAAATTTGATATAATTGGAAAGATATGGATGTTAGTGAAAATTTTCCATTGGTTTCAGGTCTTTTCAACATATATAAAGAAAGATATAAGCAATATACTAATTGATGCGCAATAAAATAATGAGTTTAGTGATTAAACATTAGACATAAGAAATTATTTGTGAACTTGAATATTAAAATAATAATTTTGGGTATTTAGATGTTAAAAAAAATAGAATGTTGAAACTAAGGAAAGTAAAAAAAGGATCTTTTTTAAAAAAATTATTTAAAAAGCTCAAGTTAGGCGATTAAATGGAAATGGGTAAACGGCATAATTGAGTAGTGAATAACAAAGTATGGCTCGTTATGATTTTGATGTTATCTTTATATTTATTTTTCTTGTTTGTATATTGGTATAGCAAAAAAAGTTGGAGAAGGCTCACACATTCAGGGTGAATAGCCTAGCTGAGCCTAGACTAATAGGGAGGTAAGTAAATTTATATCATCGTACTTGCACCTTTGAAATGTATAGCAGTGTTTTTATTATTTGACTTGATCATAGAAATTGACTATGATTAAGACCCTTATTATTGAGTATTCATTGAATTAAATTTGTCATATGCCACAAATCATGTGTCTTGATGAATATTTATGCTGAGCATGGTCAGCTAATTCTTATTGTATTTGGTGTTATCTCTTGTTGCATGCTGATTATGGTCAGCTATATTCTTTGATATTGTCATTTTTGTCTCATACTGAGTATGGTCAGCTATGTGCACATAACTAATTGATGGGGAGGTCATCAGGCTATGTGCACATGGTATCCTCTGGTGTGGGAAAAGCCAGTGCCTTCCTATAGAGGTGGTAAAACTCTAGGTGTAGAACCCGGCCCGTTCTACGAATCTTTGGTTGGAATGTATGGATTCTAGTATAAAGGTAAAAAGGAATGTACGGATTCCTGAATGATAAACTATATTTCTGTGTGTTTCAAACCTCTAAATCTCATTTGATATTGTTGTTCATATTGATGCTATTTGTTGCATAACCTATGTACGATGATTGATTGATTGAGCATAACCATCCTTGTGAGCTGGCATTGAGTATCTAGCCTCACAAGTATGGTGATATATTTGTACTCACAGAGTTATCTCATCCCTGTTGATTTCTTTTTTTTTCAGGGTATACAAAGAAAGGAGAATCCAGACATTTCTAGACCACTTGGATTTTTCTTTTGAAAAATGTAATGAATTATTATTTTGTTTATTTGGTGAATAAGAGTCTAAGTTTCTAGAAGGCTCCATGGTGAATTAACTTAATTATTGGATTAATTATTAAGTGGGATAAATTTTGCTTTTGATGAAACCTTATTTGATATTTTTGATGAGACCTTTGTGGTCATTTTTGTTAGTGGAGACCATAGAGGTTAATAGGATTTATCATTGTTATAGAAACGAATAGATCATGCCGAAATTTTCGATACAAATTATGGGACTCAGGCTTGCTATGGGTTTTGGTGGCCTTAAGCCTACCCATTCCTTAGCACCGATCACGGCCTATAAAAGTGGGATTGTGACATGGACCATCCCACGTGGATGTTGTCAGTCAGAGAGAGAGAGAGAGAGAGAGAGAGAGAATGAGGATATGGCATTATAAGAGAGGAGAGTGAGGTGAGATTGAGGGATAGGCGAAAAAAAGAATATATATAGATTACAAAAAGATTTAAAAAAATTATTTTTTTCAATAAATATTTAGGGTAGAAACCCTATAGCCATAAAATTTTTTGACATAGCCATTAGGGGAGCACCCAATGGTTGTATTTGTATGCATCTCATTTTAATTATTTTTTTTGGACCATTGGGAGTTAGCTCCATAAGGAAGGAGCAAGGTCGATGAAAGCTCAGCTCAGCTCAGGGCTCAAGCTCGGGGCTTGAGCTCAGGGCTCGGGTGCTCGGCTTGGGCACTCAGCTCGGTGGGAAGAAGGGAAGTGGTGCCATGTGTTGCATGTCTAGGTGGGCCTGGACCATCCCATGCAGACGTCATCATCCAAACACGTAAAAGTAATTTTAAAAAATCCCACCCTGTGTAAAAAGGGGTGTAGGTTTTTTAATAAAAAATTATTTTTTAAAAATAAAAGTAGGCAGGTCGGGCACGGTCCAATTGGACCATGCCCAAAATCCAACCCGAGTTCTAGAGCACGGTACATGACTATGCTGCTGGACCATGCCTTCGGGCTCGGTATTCGAGTCTTGTATGGCCTGAAATGAGGCTCGACACCCCCTAGCCTAGCATGGCATGAGCCATGCTTCAAGCTGGCACGACATAGGTCCAAGCATGGTTCTGGACCTTGCTGTGCTGGGGCCAGGCACGGCTCAGTCAGGTCATGCCTCCAGACATGCCCAGACTACCCCCGCCCACTTGACACCTCTAGGTTGATATAATTTTTCCTCCATATAACTTAACTTTCATAGTAGTGATATTATCTTAGAGTCATGATTGTGCTATATCTAAAAAAATTTAATGGTCATGACAATAATTTTTATATCATGGCAGCTAAGTATTTCACTAGTATAATTAATCCTGACAAATTCCAATGCTATGATTTATTCATTACAGAGCCAAAATACGAAGTGTTTTGAATTATGATATTTTTTTTCACCATGATATTTCATTCTAGAGATCATTTTTTTGATCATGACTTTTTTTAATGTCACGACCTTGTGCTCTAGGTAGAAATCACCAAAGCCACAGATATTCCTAGTGCTATGACTTTGGGGTATAGAGAGAAAATGTACCAGTCATAGCTATTTTCAATATTTTGACATTTTATTCCAGAGAAAAATTATCTTAGTATTAGCCATTTTTAGTGGAGTGACATTTTTTCCAAGAGGGGAGTTACCTAAGTCATGACATTTATTATTGTCATGACTTTACTACTTTAGAGAAGATCTAATAAGACTTGAATATTACAACCTCAAGTTAGTGTCATGACTCCTGACTGAAAGTGTTGCATGGATATCCCAAAGTATTTAAGCAACACTTAGAATAAAAACTCAAAAAAAAAAGGAGAGAAGGGGAATTCGATGATGAGTCGAGAGCCATTACAAAACTTAGCCGTGTGATTCCAACCTTACTTCCCAAAAAAAACACGACCTTAAAGCCCCAAAAAAAGTACATTCCAATATGTCTTCTTCTGCTCTACATGTCAATGACAACCTACAAAAAAAAAGACTATTCTATTTTCCAAAGCAAAGCAAGGACCGATTCCACCCCACCATGAAAGGTATTCGATCCATGAGGGAAATCGGCCAGAGGTTTGTTGTTTCGACTCGAGCATTCTGAGTTCCCGAAGATCAGCCTCGTGGGTTCAGACAAGGAGAAAAAATTCAAGGCAAATGTAACAATATTTGATTGAATTTTTGTTTTTGAAGCTTATATTCATAGTTAGACTTGTATTGACTCTCAATTTCCATGAGAAGCTTCTTTACACATCTCACATAATTTTTTTTAATGTTAGGCTAAATTAATATCTAAGGTTAGTTATATACTTATGTGTGATAGATATAATATTTATATATCATTGAATATTTGTGTTGATGTTGTGTTGTTGAATATTAATGGATATAAATATATTTTAAAACCTAGATTTAAAGTTTTGCTATGTCATAGTTTTATTTGTGTTAGCCATGATAAACAGTGACATGTATACAATGGGACACACTCATGCTATATGGTAAGATATGAAGTAATAGTCTTTCTAATTTTATGTGTGAGATATATCTATGTATAGACACCTAATATTAAGATAAGTTTAATCATTATAATAATTATGCTTATAAATCTAAAAGTATGAATGTAATTATGGCTAATCCATTATCCATATTCTAGAAGAACTACCTTGAGTAATGTGATGATTAAGTAGAATATCCAATCTAGAAGTTTTATCAAGTGTGGGAGTCATGAGTTGGCATGATAAAATATGATAGGTATGTCATGAGTCTCATGCAAGAAGAGGTAACCCATATGGTGGTGAAAACTCTACAAGTCAAATTCTCTTGTATAATTTCTATATGTGAGATTCATAGAAAGATGTATCTTAATTTTTGTGAGTATAATACTTATGAAGCTAAAAATATAAATATTTTTATTACCATATCATCTCGCATCTTTAAAATACTAGATGACAAAGAATAAAAATACATATTCAACGTAATGATCATTGGTAGTTGATAATTTTTTTAAAAGGAGAACATGTGAAAATGATCCATAAATAAAAATACATGTTGTTTCGGTGGTGAAATACTAAGGGAACAACAATGAGGAGATCATCCTTAGTAGTGTTAGTATAATGATGACGACTACCTTGAATGTCAAGAGGGCACTTGAGTATTTTCACACTAATATACCATTTATTCAATAATCAGACATAATATTGATCAAATGATTAATAAATTTTCTCATAGAAAAGAAAGTGAGCCAACCCTAGAGTCTAAGTATATTTCCTAAAGCTTAAGTTTATCGACTCGATTTGAGTATTACCAACTTAATCCTTGTGAGATCAATATTTGAATATAGGTCCATTTTATTACTTGCTTGATTCATATTTGCGGGGATATAATATTGAGTTTCGTGGAATGTTAAAGAATGTTGAGAAAAATATTCAAAATAAAAAACTAGTGTTGATGATTTAGAAAGATGGAGGTATTAAAAGAAAAGGAAATGGGAGTGGCAATAAGGATAAGAAAGTTAAGGAGTAGTCCAAGCTCAAGGCCAAAAAGCCTAAGTCTCCCAAGGAGGGAGTTTGCTTCTTCTGCTATTCACAAGATCATTGAAAGAATAATTGCAAGCTCTACTTGGAAGATCTAAACAAGAAGAAAAAGAGTAGTGAGACTATCACTTTAAGTATTTATGTTATTGAAATCATTCTATTTACTTCTAATTCATGTGCATTAGTTAGATATTAGATGTGGATCTAACATTTGTGTAAATATAATGGGTTTGTGAAATAGTGGATCATTGGATATAGATGAAGTGGACCTATGAGTGAGAAAAAGGAGTAAAAGTTATTGCATTAGGTATGGAAATTTGTGATTTAACTTTGCTCAGTGGATTTATTTTATAATTAAATAGTTATTTCATATACCTGCTATGAGTATAAATATTATTTTAGTTTTTTGTTTAGATCTCACTTTATAATTAAGAATAATATTTTCTTCATATATCCTAGAGACATGTCTTATGAGAATGCTCATATAACTAATGTCACTATGTTCTAGTTAAACTTGTTTTTTGGCATTTTCATTTGGGCTATGTGAATAAGAAATGTATCTCGGTGCTCCATCAAGATGGTCTTCCTCATTCATTTGACTTAGAATCATTTTAAACATATGAATCTCATTTACTGGGAAAAATAACCAATACTCTTTTTATTGAACATAATGAGATGGCTAGTGACTTATTGGTTATTTTTCCAATAAGTCACTAGCCCACTCATTTCGTTTGTGATATGATTATAAAACTTATTATTTATAAATTGATCTCAAAAACTTAGCCTATAGAAGGTTATTATCTTATTTCATTATAATGCCAAAACTTAATGTTTATGATATGGCCTAAAAAACTCATTTGGTGATATTTT
This sequence comes from Sapria himalayana, assembly GCA_029783825.1. Classification (NCBI taxonomy): domain Eukaryota; kingdom Viridiplantae; phylum Streptophyta; class Magnoliopsida; order Malpighiales; family Rafflesiaceae; genus Sapria; species Sapria himalayana. The sequence goes on from JAREIK010001435.1 coordinate 1,695,743, forward strand.
TCATCCATTGGAGTTCTGTAAGCATACAAATCATAAAAGTAGTAAAGATGAATATAAGTCTACATATTGATCTCATAGAAATTATATAGGTAGTTTCAGCAACCAATAGTGAAAAATAATCAATAGTGAACTAATTAGAAGATAGTCTTATATTTCAGAAATATTCTTAGACCTAATAATTGGCTCACTTTCTTGTGTATGATGAAATTTATATAGTAATTGGACAATATTATACTCAATTATTGGACTAAGGGTAGATTGATGTGGAAATGCCCTAATGCTCTTTTTGCATATGAGGTAGTTATGATCCTTGGAATATCACTATCAAGGATGATCTCTTCATAGTTGTCTTTTCAATATTTAACAACCTATATCATACTTGTTCTATTCATGTGTCATTCTCATGTCTACTATATTTAGACAATATATCAACTACCATCGATGACTTCTTTGAATAAGTATTTCTAATTATAAACCTCTAATATCATAAAGATATGAAATGATATGATAATAATTACATATATACTTTTGGCTTTGTAAGTGCTATATTGTCATCAATTAACATGTCTTCGCATACATCACATATATAGAAATCATACAAGAGAACATGACTTGCATGGATATCACCATTAAGTGATACATCTATCATCATCCATCACACCAAACACATGACTCTCACAATATGGTGAAAGTTCTATGTTAGATGTTATTTATAAACCCATCCATTATTTCAATGTTACTTCTTCTAGAATATGCACAAGGATTAGTCATAAATACAACTATGCATTTGGCTTTGTGAGCACCATACTTGCAAAAATTAAATATATATCAATCTTGAGTTATTACACAAATTTATTTAATACAATAAGATTAGATGAGAGTTGTCACTTCCTTCATATCATATCTCATGAATTTGTCACATGACTTATATATTATTATTTTTTATAATTAATATGCATAAACTTATGATATAGTAAAAATCTTAAATTTTATTTGTAATAAGCATCAACATCTATCAATATTCAAATATAGATATGTCAAGTGGGCTAAGTGGCATGGACACGATATGAGACATGACATGAATTAGTCGTCCTAGGCCCAACACAATACAGTCTAGAATCATACCAGTAACTAGACTATGCCAGCTTGAGACATGACTAGGGTTGTGTTGGGCTGGAGTGAGTCATGCCTTGTGCTAGACCAAGCATGATTCTCATGCCTAACCTATTGGCATGATACATTAGTACGGTGATCCATGATTGGGCACAAGTGGGTCATGGTCATGGGTCAAGCCCTTTCGAGTAACTGCATGATGAGGCTTAGTATATAAAAAATCCTGACGAAGTAAGCAAGGTTTGACTTATGTGGTCGGGTTGTTCCTATTTAGGGCATGACTAAAGTCAACATGGCCTAGCATGACCAGCACAAGTCTGCACTACTACAAGCCAAATGGGCCATGTTGGGCCTCTTAATTTGGTAACCATGCTATGTCAAGCATGACATAGTGGCATGGCTATGCCACACATAAGTGGGTCATGCTGGCATGACATTATCTATTTGATGCCTTTATATTCAAACTATAATATTACTACAAATATATATTATATTATCATATCATCATAACCCAAGTATAATAAACTAATCATATATCTCAATTGAGTCTGACATTGGAAAAAATTTACATGAGATATTTGATGTGGTATCTTATAGAATCGAGGGTTTCCAATTACAAGCATAGTGAGGATCTAAGTTTTAAAACCTAATTCCAACCAATTTTTACTTACATTCACCTTAAATTTTATTTTAATTGGAAGTTGGAAGTTGTAGCACCTAGCATTTTGCATGATCTTGAGATCAAAATCTAATTCCTCCTCTCTCCTTTTTTGATAAACTCTATCTTCCTTTTATACACGAGGGTTCCATGAAAACTTCAATTTGGAAGTTGTGAGATTGGGTTGAAGTCATGACCTTATCATGTCTTTAAATCTTCTCTAGAGTATAAAAGTAACAATGAGAAAGGAAAGCTACGAATTTGGTAATTCTTCTCTAGGGCACATAATCATGGTGGCATAAATGTCATGACTGAATAAATATTCGCTGGAAAACAAAATCATGGTGGAAAGAATAACAAAACTAATATATTTATTCATTGTAACACATAGTCATGATAGTGGGATGTAGTCACTAAGATATTGTCATTTAGAGAACAAAGTTATAGTAATAAGAATATTGCAATTGAGGTTTTTTTTTCTTTGTATCACAAAGTCACAATGGCATGATTGTTACAAATAAAATAAATTTTCTTTGGAACACAAAGTCATAATGATAAATAAATGATACAACTTAAAATTACTTGGTATTATGTGATTTTGACTTTATATCAATTAAGTCATGATAATGGAAAATACCACAACTTCTAGTACTAGTGATATACTTAGTTATTGTGACATGACTTTGCATCTAATTTTATGGCCAAGAATGGCTACTATGACTTCTCAATAGTATTGTGAATAGTATAACCAAGTTATGACATAAAAAATATCATAACCTTTCTTTGTTTTTCTATCCTCCAAGTCTTCGCCCCATTAAGTTCAGAAATTTTATACAACCTACATGTAATTTCACTAATATTCATTCAATTCCATCAAAATTATTATTTAGTGAAATCTATTCATTTAAAGCCCAATTTAGTATAAACACATTAAGAAATCCATACTAAAAACTCAAAAAAGTTAGTACGTGGAGTACTGACAAACTTTCATACTAAATGTGTTGCTCATTCTTGAGCAATGAGTCTCCATATCTTTTTTTAAAACTCATCATTAATAGTAAGAAAAATATAATACATCACAAAAAAAATCAAATGTATCAATGTGGAGAAGGAGGTAGATGGTGTGGTTGACTAGGGGATCCAAATACTTCAATAGGAACTTTGCTTTAGAGAGCTCAAATCTAGGCATATATGTGGAAGGTCTCTCCAAATCTCCCTCGTTGCTCATTTCCCATTTCATCATCTTTACAATCACACTGCATAATAATGTCTCGTCATCTTTCATTCAAGTTTTGTGAATCTTCAAAAGAGCTAAGTGCAAAGTACATGTGCTTTTAGTTCTCATTATAGTTCCAAATCTTATATTCACTAATTCTCTTTATTATACTTGTTACACTCTATCTCTTTATCTCAACCTTTTATCATCTTTTACCACTCACTTGTGATAGACTCATAGAGTTGCCCAAATAATTTAGTACTTCTCATTATGTTGGTCTCCACTCATTTTATTGCCTCTTCCAAGATCTTCATAACATGATTCTCAAATTTTAATTTGTATACATAAATAGGTTCTCCTACTTGTTGAGATGCATCTCTTCCTCAATGTATCACATTTGTTTATGTCAAATTTGTTTTTCACTTTCTTTTTTCTCATGTACACTTATCACTAGGTGTTTCTTTTCTATAATTCTACCACTAAGGAACTATACATAGACTTTACCTATGCTTTCAAGTAAATCTTATTATTGTCAGGCTCCAACTTTAGATTTTCCAATAGGTTGAGGAGCTCTTCCAAGCCTCCTTCTTGTCTATCCTTGAGAAAATTGTATGGAAATAATGATTCTTCATCATATTTGACTCCACATCTTTCTATGATTTCAACATTAACTTTGGGGAAGGGTGACACTTTTGCCCAATATCATTTGACTTCCCCTTTTAAGAATTAACTTCCCCTTTTATCTCTTTCAAGCCTTCTCTTCACAACTACCAATATCAAGGGGATATTAATAAACACTATTCATCTCTATCTTAGAGAAGGGACTTTTCAGCTCAACATAGTATCATAATTATGGAGGGGTGAAGAATTGGCATGAAAATTTCCACCCTTGAAAATTGAGAATAGATTTCTCTATGATATTCATCAAATGGATCTTATATTTGTTCATTAGGGTGAAAAGCAAGATCTTCCTATCTTGCATGATAGTAGAGAGATGGAGACTTGGTTGCAAAATAGAGCATAAAAGTATAACTAATCATTGCTCTCTTTTATGAGTTCTTTTTGCACTATGTATCTATATATACTTTTAAATAAAACTTTCCTAGTTCCTTTTCTATCTATCAATGTCTTGAAAATTTGTGTAGTTTAGTTGCATTTTTAGAAATTTGAAGGCCATACCTTCCATAGTTCCTTACAATTCAATTATTTAATTTACAAATTTTCTATCAAGATATACTCAAACTACTCATACTTATCATTATTTATCTTGAATGTCTTCTAGGTTGGAGTAAAACTCCCTCTGGAGCATTATGTTTTTCTATTCCAAGTGGGAGTAAAATTAGATCCAAATTCTCTTCTCTATCATCCAATGGAAATGAAATATGAATTCACAAAACTTATGCTCACTCACAAAATTATTTTTTTATTAGAACAAAAGGCATCTATATCCCCCATCTATAATAAAAATTAGTTTGGGCATTGTGACTTTGCAGGAAGTCTTGGTGATGGGATGCTTCTATCACTTTTTTTGGCCTTGCAACTCACCTCTCTTTATTATCTTCTTGGCCTTAGCTTTGAAATCAATGTCTCATCCTCCATCATCAAAAAGAGGAGCCATAATGATTTTCATTGGAGTGGAGAAGAAGAAAAAGAATAAGTATATTGGAACAAATTAGGATTAGTATTTTATATAGGGTTAGGGTTAAGCGATAGCTAATAAAATTTTTTCATCACTTTGTGCAAGGCCATGATGTTTTTTTAAAGGATAGTCATGGTTGGGGTTTGAGTGTCATGGCTTCGCTTGACTTGCTAGAAATTCACAACTCACAACTAGGTTTTGATGTCAACTTTATATGTATTGTAAGAAAGTTATGGCTAGGTTAGAGTTTCACAACTTTTTTTTGAGTGTCTGTAATGTATAAGTATTTGAGTGTATGTATATATAAAAAAATTCTTACATCACACAACACAAAAAGTAAATTCTTGGGTTTCCTCTCAAATAGTGTGATGTTTAAATCTTTATCTAGACCAATATTAAATCTCCAATTTAGTCAATAATTTTAGGTTCTAGGCAAGCTTCTAAATATAATATTTCTCCTCTACTTATTTTCCCAAATTATTTTTTAGCATCAAGATATCACTTATCTATTAGAGCCTTTCCTTTAAAATATTCTTTGGTGGATGCTACTACTTTGTGAAAAGCAATGACATCATTGCATGTGGTCACATTTGAAAAGGTTGTGACTTTTTGTGAAGTAGAGACATCAAGAATTGTTCCTTGGATCCTTTTTATCATAGCTTTGGAATGAGTTGTGACATCAAGAATTATTCTCTGGATCCATTTTATCATGACTTTGGAATGAGTCACGACTTCTTCTATAATCTTCAATTTCATCAAAGCCATAATTTTTTTGTGTGACTTCCTTCATGGATTAGCATGTAAAGTCATTACTTCTTTAGAAGGTGTGATTCTTTTAGTTAATGGAACTATGTCCTTGTATTCCTTCTAATGTTCATTGATCATTGTCTTCACCTTATCTTTCTTTTTTAGTAAATCAATGATCAACTATAAATTTCTCACTTGTATTTTTTTTTACAATCTCCAAAATTCTTTCTATAATATATATGTGTTCATGAATTGAAAATTTCATCACTCCAAACTTTTCCTTATCATCTTCAATGTATGTTGACTTTGATTCTTCAGAAGTCATGACTTTGAAAAATATTAGGACATAATAATAATCTTATTCTTCAAATTCACGTGCACTATTTTTTTCATTCCTAATTGCATCAAATTCATTATCTTTACTTTTACTATTAGTCCAACAATTATCTATAATTTTTTTCCATCTAAAATCTACATTTTACCTCTTGATTATGTGTAAGAGGCAATCTATTCTCTAGTAATCTTCCTTTATTTATTTGGAATATGCATGCTTTTGTATATGTTGAATTTTTTTTTTTAATTTTCGCTTACATGAAGTATGAGTTTAATCTTTTTGATATCTATTAATGCATGTCCAATAGCTAAAGATGGAATTCCAAAATGAAATGTGAATATTGGTCTTTTTTCATATCTAACATAATAAAATCAGTAGGGAATATAAATTTGCCAACCTTTATTAATACATATTTGATAATTCCTCTTATAAACTTGATTGATTGATTGACCATCTGTAGAGAGAGAGAGAGAGAGAGAGATTGGAATAATCTTACCAAAATTTAACCTTTATAGTATAGACAATAATATCAATTTCAGACTTGATACTATATTATATAATGCATTCCTAAAAGTGTACTCATCAATAATACACGAGATCATAAAACTCTTCAGATTTTTGAGCTTTCTTGGAAGTTTATGTCAAATAATTATGCTATACTTCTCAGTCATATTCATCATTTCATATCTTTAACTTTCTCTTGCTATTCATGATATTCTTCATAAACTTCACATGATGGGGCATAACTTAAATGGTTGTAATCACCATATAGGAAAAAATGATTCATAGGGGGTATCACCATCATATTATATACCTCCACTTGCATGTGTCCTATGACTTATGTATTACCATTGTCAGCATTCCACAAACTATTTTTTTGGGTTGTTTGAATAAATTTCTTGATGTGTTTATACTCATTTGGGATTTAAATGAGGAGATTTCACTAAATCATGGTTTTGATAGAAGTGAATGAATAACAGTTAAATCATATTTATTTTGTGTGAAATTAGTGAAATTGATAGAGCAATGGCTTGGAGGGTAGAATAGAAATGAAAACTCATGAAATTTCTCATATCACAACTTAGTTATACTATTCACAAGCATATTGAAAAGTTATATAAATTATTTTGACCATAACTCTACAAAACAAATCATAGTAATCTTTGTAGTTCAAGACATTACCATCAAGTTTTCATAAATTTTTACTATAAAACACAATCTTTATGGTTGTAATAGAGGTGTCAAATGGGTTGTGTCATATCAGCACAATCCATTTTTTGTTATCCTAATCAAGTCACCAAGTCATGCATGGCACGTCCCTACTTGATTAATACTAGCCCAACATGACCTAACTAGCCCTGGTCTAGGTAAAATCAGGTTGGGTCATGCCGGGTCATGCCCAGAGGCTGCCAGCCTGGTCGACCATAGACTGGTCACCATTTTATTATTTTAAATATTAATTTTATAAATTTAAAAATTTAAGTTGTCCATTATGAGTTACGACATATTTTCACATTAATCACAATAAAATAAAATCATTAACAAAAATTTTAATTAAGAAAAATAACAAAAAAAATCCATCATTCAATCCAACAAAAAATAAAATAACATAATATAATAATCATCAATCATAATCAAGCTCAATCCAAATATCAATCGGTATCAGTATGTAAATGATCATCATCACATAAGCATCTGATGGTATCACTAGTGGTACGCTCAACATCCTCAAAGGCTAGCAAGTCATTATTTGCCAATAACTCCTCCATTCTTGTTCAAGCCTAATTTTAGATGCCCAACCTTAAATCCCCACAATCTTTTATACATGTTAGTGCATTAATGATATTTGGTTGTAGTCTTGATATCCTATTTGAAATTATATTGGGTGTAATAAAAAAAGTAGACTTCGATGTTATGCTTTATATAAGAGAAGTCAATAGATACCATGTCATCTTAGACAGAATGTGATAGGTGGACTCATATGATTTTCAATATTATAAAATATTAAGTTTTTTGTTATTATTATGTGATAGGATTAAGTAATAATTGGTATCTAAGTAGCAAAATAGCTCATTCCTATTCGACGATCCTTCCCATCATTTCATACTCACTAATTGAATAAAAAAGTCATCATCTCTAAATAAGGTGTCCATGTCTATACTCAAAGCTTAGCTTAGAGGCATCAAATAGGCCATTCCATACTGGCACAACCTAGTTTTTGGTTGCCCAGTCAGGCCACCATGTCATGCTGTGCATAGTAAGACTCAAAAATGGCCAACTCAGCACGACACGAATTGCCTGAGGTTGGCCAGATTCAGGCCAATTCATGCTGGGTCATGCCAAGGCATGCCGAGTGGGGCCAGTTTGGGCCTAGTTATTCCAACCTACAATACAAGTATACAAGTATACAACTACCTAGATGTATTCCTCCACTGGCCACCAATTGTGATTGTGGAATTGTGGATTAATTATTTTAATTTTTTTTCAAATTTCATTTTTTAAATTCCAAATGTGGATTAATTTTAATTGTGATATAAGACATAACAACATTATATCATTTATTTATTCCATATAATTTATAAATTATAAAAAAATAAATTCATTAACACAAATGACAAAGTATAATAAATAATCAAAAATATTAAAAAAATACAATATGATCTATCATTCATCATTCAATCCAAAAATAAATAAATTAACACAAAGTCATAACTCATAACAATAATATAAAATAAAAATCATAAATCTTAATTGTAATAAATAATAATGCAAGCTCAATGCTTCAATCTCTATTCTTATCGGTATGAGTATGCAATTGATTATCATTGTGTAAGCAATTGATGGTAACACTAGTGGAGAGCTCAACTTCCTCAAAGTCCCATGAGTGATCATCTACTTGCAACTCCTCCACTCTTGTTCTAGCATGATCTCGATCCTAGATGCCCAATCTCAAATCCTCCAAATCCTTCATGCATTCTAGTGTCTCATTGATATCTAGCCATAGTCTCGATCTACTATCCAAAATAATATTGACTACAATAAAAAAAATAGATTCCGATGCTATGTTTGATATTGGATGAGTCAATAGATTTCGTGTCATCTTAGATAACATGGGATATGTGGACTCATTAGATTTCCACCATTATAAAATACCAAGATTCTTATTATTATTATGTGATATGATTGGGCAGGAATTGGTATCAAAGTACTGTGAAAGCTCGCTCCTATCCAATAGTACACCTCATCATTTCTCCATTACTAACTAAATAGATAAGTCATCATCTATGTATAAGGTTTCTATGTCCATACTTAATGCTTTACTATTACTACTACTACCATACCTAGTGTCGTAGCATGTAAATAACATAGTCGACTTCATGTGAATGAACCTTTTAGGTTGGTGTTCCTGGTTTATGCACAAGGATACATATGTCAAAATATTTTTTACCTCTTCCACCTTAACCATAGGGTCCATGTAGGCATCTAGATAATAAATAGATGGGATGGTGAACTAGTACTTTAAGTACTTGGTTTCTATCTCAACAACCATGTCACTAAATATCATGTCATCTCTAAACTTCCTAAACATGCTACTATTATTGCATTTGCACCTGAGTGCAATGCAAGTGATGAGATTATAAATTGACGAAATTATATTTATCGTATCATAAAAAATCTTCAAGAATTTCATAAAAGAAATTCTTCTATCCTAGTTAGTGTAGTCAATAATAAGTTCTTAACTCTAACTATTGATATAGTTTATGTAATTCTATATATAACTCTAACATCTATATTGACTCTAACATCTAGTTTATTTAATTCCAACGGTGTCCCACATCCATATGTAATTTCTTCTTTTTTAGACTCACAGACAAATAGAAAGCACAAAACTCCTATTGTCTGCTAGGTATTCAAAAATATTTTAGTGAGTTATGTATTTTTTTTAAAGTGGGGGAAACAACCTTCATCCCCCCTTGTACTATCAGGTTAATAATATGATAAATGAATCTAACATGAAAAAATCTCTTCTAATGGCTTATTTCTAAAGGTCCTAACAAATAAGTTAATGGATACTCTATTATTAGATCATTATCAAATGTGATACTATATATTTTATTTTGAATATTATATTCTCTAATGATTCTCAATAAGCACTCATATATGGCTAGGCCATCATGAGGATGAAGAATCTCTAAAAATCCTAATAACTTTTTATTTAGTATCCATTTAGAATCTATATAGTGGGCGGTGAGGCATGCATAAGATGCATCATCGTGACTAGCCTAGATATTAGACATCACAGACACCATGCCACTATATTCCTTAGAATCTTTAGTTATTATTTATTGTTCTAACTTATAGTATTTTAGTATGTCATTCCTATTGTGGACCTAGGAAACCTATGATATGCAGGCTGCAAATAGGTCTATATGATATTGACTATCCTTGGATCCTCTAAAAATCATATCGGAAGACATATCATGATGATCAGTTTGGTCATGACTTACTTCCTAACTAATTGTAATATATAAAGTGGACAACATAGAAGCTAAACTAAATTCAACCTCAAAGACTTCGCTGCTCAGTTGGGTTTGCTTATGATCTAATACACTATATTTTTTATTGCATTATTTGGTATGCCTTTTTAGGTACCAAGTTCCACGTGTATTCCTATAGATTAATATTTTCTTATAATACTTACATTGTGCCAATTCTTAATCAATATTTCTAGTATTTTTATTTTGTATAATGTTAAAGTCAGTTCAAACTATAAATTTTCTTCTAATTTTTTATTTTTTAGATATTTGAGTTTATGTTGAGCATTGAGGTCATGAGAGAAAACATAGTTTCGGCCTCAGACCTTTCTGTATGGTTATCAATTATAAAATTATTTACATTTATGTTAATATAAATCTTGTTATCATTAAATTTACTATTTGTGATTTTAGTTTTTATTAATTTATTATTTATATTCTAAATTCTATATTTAAAATTAAATATTATTTGATTTTAAATTATTAATAAAAATTTAAAAAAAATAACTAAATAAAATTTTAAAAATAATACTCGTTTGGCTATTTATGGAATATTGATTGTTGAAGTCCAATTTCTGATGTCCATAGTCCACACTCAGATCCTGAGACCGAGAGGCAATATGTAAGCCAAACTTCAAGAGGATAGAGAGAGAGAGAGAGAGTAGATGAGAGAGAGAGTGTGTGTGTGTGTGGGGATAAGATAGAAAAAGAGATGAGAGTAAGAAGAGAAGTGAGATTGAGAGATAGGAGAAGGAGATAATATATACATAGATTACAAAAAGATTTAAAAAGAATTATTTTTTTGTATTTTTAATAAATATTTAGGACAGAACCCTAAATGCCATCATATTTTTTGCCCTAGTCATTGGGGGGGGGGGTGCATTTAACAGCTAGATGCATCTGGTTTTAAATTATTTATTTATTTATTTATTGGACAATGAGAGTTAGTTCCAGATGGTTCAGGTGAGGGCGATGGAAGCACATCTTGGCTCGGGTGCTCAGCTCAAGGGGGCACTACATGTTGCTCATCCAAGTGGGCCCGGACCATCCCATGTGGATGTCGTCAGCCAAATACGTGGTGGTAATTTTTAAAAAGCTCGCCAAGTGTAAAAAGATGGGCAATTTTTTTAAAAAATTTAAAAAAATAAAAGTGGGTGGGTCAGGTATAGTTCAATAGGACCATGCCCAAAAACCAACTTGAGTTTCAGGGCATGGTACCCAACCATGCCATTGGACCACTCCTTCAGGCTAAGCAGCTAGGTCATGTCCAGCACATCACAAGGCCTGGCCCCAGTATCCTCCTAGCCTAGCATGGCATGAGCCATGCCTAGAGCATGCACAACATGGGTCCAGTCATGGTTTTTGACCATACCATGTTGGGCCAGGCATGGCTCAGCTGGGCTGTGCTTTAGGCTATGCTCGAGTTCACTCGACACCTCTAGCCTAGCTTCAACTATTATCATACCTAGTGTCATATAATATAAATAGCTTAGTCAATTTTTTATGAATGAACTCTTCAGGTTTGTGTTACTGGTTCATGCATGTGGATATGTATGTCTAAATATTCTCTGCCTCTTCTACCTTAACTATAGATCCATGCAGACAATCATACAATAAAGTGATGGAATGGTGGACCAATGTTTTAAGTACTTGGTTTCCATCTCAACATTCATTTTATAAAATATAGGGTCATCTCTAAACTTCATAAACATATCAATCATGTTGCATATGTACCTGAGAATAATACAAGTGGTGGAAGTATAAAATTTCAATATTCCAGTCTTTGCCATTAATAATATGCTTGTCACTCTTACTATTGACATAATCAGATATCACGTGTTCGTATCCAACATATGACTCCAACATTAGGTAAGTGAAATTCCAATGGTGTCTTACAACTATCTGGAATTTCTTCTTCTTTAGATCTATATATAAATAGAGACTACCAGACTCTTATTATTTTCTAGACAACTAAATATATTTTAGTTAGTTTTATATTTTTTTAAAGTGGAAAACAATCTTCATCCCCACTTGTACTATCAAGTTAATAACGTGACATATGCTTCTAACATGAAAAATCTCTTCTAATGGCCAGTCTCAAATAGTCCTAACAAATATTTTAATGACTACTCCGTTGTTATATGCATTATCAAATATGATATTAAATATTTTATTTTGAATATGATAATCTCTAAAGATTCTTATCATGCACTCTTATATGGTAGGGGCTATCATGAGAATAAAAAATATCTTAAAATCCTAAAATCTTTTTATTAGTGTCCATTTAGAATCTACATATTGGGCAGTAGGGCATGCAAATATGCATTATTGTGACAAGTTCATATTTTGGACATCATGGACATATCACCACTATATTGCTTAAATTCATTAGTTATTATTTATTTTTCTAACTTATAAGATCTTAGTATGTCATTCCTACATGTGGACTTAGGAATCCTATAATATGCAAGTTGAAAATAGGTATGCATAATACTAACTACCCTAAGATCCTAAAAAATCTAATCAGAAGACCCATCTCAGTGATCAATTTGACTATGCTTTCACTTCCTAACTTTTTATGGTATATGAAGGGGGTCAACAAAGAAGTTGTACTAGATCCAGCCTCAAAGATCTCACTACTTAGTTTGTTTTTCCTATGATTTAATACACCATATTTTTTTGTGCAATGATCGGCATGCCACTTTAGGTGCTTAGTCCCACATATGCACTTCTACACACACACACACACACACACACACACACATATTTACAATACTTATATTGTGCCAATTATTCATCGATATCCCTAGTATTTTTATTTTGTATTATATCAAATGAGTCCAAACTACATATGTTCTTCTATTTTTTTTGTTTTTTAGATGTTTAAGTTTAGGTTGAGTTTAAACCAACTGAGCTAGGTAGGCATGGGCTAATTGGATCATGCTTGCTTCCCGGTAAGAGGTCTTGGCTCAAGGTACCCATGTCGGTGGACCATGCCAATGGTCAAGGCACCCAGGTCATGCCTGGACCATTCCATGCTAGGCCAAGCATGACTTAATAGGGTTGTGCCTCATGTCATGCCCGGGCTATCAGACCCACATACCACCTCTAGGCCTCAATATTTTCTTAGAGTCATAAACATACTATTTCTAATACATAATGATGATCATGACTTTGTTTTCACTTTATATTATAAACCAGGTACCTTTTTAGTCCCGATATTTTTTGGTACCCAACAGCATACAAAACCCTAGGCCACACGACTTCCAACCCCCTAATTAAAAGTAAATCCAAGGAAAATATTTATAAGAATTAGTTGAGATTAGATTTTGAGACTAAAATCTTAACTATGGTTGTCATTGGGAACCTTGGATTCTATGTGATATTATACTAAATATCTCACATTAATTCTTCCCCAATATCATACTAAATTAGGATATAGGATTAGTTTATTGTATTTATGCTATGATGAAATAATTATATAATATTTATATTTATAGTAATGTTGTGTTTTGAATATTGATAAATCTAGATGCTATTTAGAACTATGATATAAGTTTTTACTATATCATAGGTTTATGTGTGTTGGCCATAGTGGATAGTGACAAGTAAGTCGTGGGATACACTCACAAGGTATGATATGAAGGAAGTAATAACTTTTCTAGTATTTTAATATGAGATAAAATTATGCATGAAAAATTGAAAATAATACAACTTTAATTATTATAAGTATGACACTCATAAATCTTAAAGTGTAATTTATTTATAACCAATTTATTGTGTATATTTTATAAGAACTGACTATTAATTGATGTGGGAAATATGTAAAATATTTAAACTAGTGGTTTTATAATAGTATGGGAGTTGTGTGTTAGCTATGATAATTAATGATAGATAAGTCATTGGGACACATGTAAGTGGAAGTATTTCATATGGTGGTGATAGCCATGTGAGTCTTTCTTCTTGTATGATTCAATAGTTAATATCCATCAAAAGATGTATGTTAATTGACGTGAGTATGATGCTTAAAAATCCTTAAGGATAAACACAATTATTATTAGCCTATTTCATGTCTTTATGACTTTATATGTCTAGAATAGAAATACATACTTAGTAATTAAGGGCAATTGATATGATAACTAAATGGATTATACATGTGAATGACTTATGAATGAAACAAGTATGGTTTTCATGATTAAACATAGGAGAGACAATTACTAGGGGATCATCCTTAATAGTGATAGTCTAAGAATAATAACCACCTTATATGCCAATAAATCATAGAGTATTTCTAAATAAATCTATCCATAGTTTGATATTCAAGCATAAAATTGTTCAAATACTAAAGAAAGAGGGAGATTTATTGCTCAAGAAAAAGTAATATTTTTAGTGGGGAAGTTTATTTGCTACTTCACATAATGGTTTTTTGAATTTGTTTGTCATGGATTTCTTGATATGTATGTATTAATTTGGGCCTTAAATGAAACAATTTTACTAAATCATAGATTTGATGAAATTAGATGAATAATAGTGAAATCAAATATATTTTGGGTGAAATTGGTGAGCTTGGTGGAGTAATGGCTTGGAGAATAAAAAAGTAATAAAAAATAATGGTATTTCTTATGTTACAACCTAGGTATACTATTCACATGCCTAATGAGAAATCATAGCAACTCTTCTTGGTTATGACTCTACAAAATAAGTCTTGACAATCTTTGGATACCGCAACTATATCATCGAGTTGTCATAATCTTTTTATTGTGCGACATTATTTTTGTGACCATGAGATTTTCTTAGAGTCTTGGTCATACTATTTCTAAAACATAATAATAGTCATGACTTTATTTTCACATTGTGGCAACCAAGTACCTCACTAGTACCATGAGTTATGGTCTTTGCCAATTCCACAACTTAATCAATATAGAGACAAACATCATATAATACCAAGTGATTTTAAATCATGACATTCCTTTGCTACTATAACTTTGTGTTCCAGAGAATATTTATCTCAATTACGTGATTCTATCACCATGGCTTTGAGATCTAGAGAGTGAAAATCTCACTCACAATATTCTTCCCACCACAACTTTCTATTCTAGAGAATAATGATCTATGTCATGACTTACCCACTATCACTACTATGTGTTCCAAAGAAATATTGTATCCATCATGACCATTCTTACTGCCATGAATTTTCAGTCCATTTGCAAAGAGTATTTATGTTAGTCATGACATTCCTGTTACCATTACTTTGTGCTCTAGAGTAAAATTAACTCAGTCATGTCATTCTTACTGCCATGACTATGAGTGATAGAGAAGAAATATCAAAGTCATGACATTCCTTTGTTTCCATAACATTTATACTCTATCAAGGATTCAAGGATATTATAAGGTCGTGACTTCAACCTAGCATAGTGACTTCCAACTTAAAGATTCACAAAGAACTCCAATGTATGAAAGAAACACTTAGAATTTTTCATAAAGAGAGGAAGGAAAATTAGATTTAAAGCTCAAGAGTATGTAAAATCATAGGTAGAAAAACTTCTTACCCCCATTTAGAAGCAAATCCAAGGTGAAATTAAGCAAAATTAGTTAAAATTAGATTTCGAGACTTAGATTATCATTAGGGCTATCATTTGAGAATCCTTGATTCTATGAGATGCCACCCAAACTTCTTGCATGCTTTCTTCTCAAATATTAGGCTAAAAAAGCGTATTGAGTTAGTTTATTATTCTTGTGCAATGTTGAAGTTATTATATAACATTTATATTTGTGGTAATAATATGGCTAGAATATTGAGGGATGTACATACTATTTAGTAATAGGATTTAGGATGCTCAATATATCATAGGTTTTTATGAGTGTTGGCCATGGTAGACAATAATAGACAAGTCATGGGATACACACATACACACACATGAGGTATGATACAAATGAAGTAAAAACCCTTCTCTTCTTATCTCATGAAATAAACTTATTAATGAAAACATAAGATTAATATAAGTTTAATTGTTGCAAGTATTTTACTCATAAATTCAAAAGTAGAAACATATTTATAACCAATCTATTATGCATATTCTAAGAGAACTAACTTCAAATAATGTAGGAATTATATAGAATATTTAACTTAGGGATTCAACATAGTGTGAGAGTTATGTTTTGGCCATGATAGATGATAATAGGTAAGTCATTGGTCACATACAAGTAGAGATATTTCAAAAGGTGGAGACAACTCTATGAGTCCTTTTCTCTTACAGGATTCCATAGGTGAGAGTAATGAGATGACATATGTTAATTGAAGTGAGTATGGTACTTATAACTTCAAAAGTACAATAATAATAAATATAATATTATTTTACATCTTTATGATATTAGAGGTTAGAGAATAAAAATACACTCAAAGTAATCATTAAGAGAAATTAACATTGTACCTAAAAGGAATATACTTGCTAATGACCCTTGAACAAAATAAGTATGATTTTCATGGTTAAATATCAAAAGGATAACTATGAGTGGACAATCCTTAATAGTGATAGTCCAATGATAATAACAAGCTTATGTGCTAAAAAAACAAGAGGTATTTTCATATCAATATACTCTTAGTCCAAAAAAAAAGCATAACATTGCCAAAATACTAAAGAAAACTATCACCCAATGAGGAATAATTCTAGAGTATAAGTATCTTTCTAAAAATCAAGTCTATCTACTCAACTCAAATGCTTGTTAGTTTAATATTGGTCAGTCAAACTACCTTTACAGTATCTACAAGATAAACATCTAGACTTAGATCTACCTTTACTACATGTATGATCCATATACTTGTGGAACCCTAATAAAATAAAACTAACACCCAATGAGCTTTTTGGAGCATTGTTTGTCACTCTATGTATAATTTTTTTTGTGTTATTCGGTGAGTTTGTCTTATTATGTGTGTACTTAATTTAGTCGTTATTGAAAAGATTTTATTAAATTCTTGTTTGAATAGAATTTGATGAATGTTTGTGAAATTATAGTGATTTTGGGAAAAATTGATAGATTTGGTGGATCAAAGGCTTGAATGAGAGAGAAGCAATGGAGAGTCATGAAAAATTCTTTTTCATTATTTTGGTACACCTTCCACAATAATTTTTAGTAGTTGCCGCATCATTTCTTGGTTATAACCCAACAAATAATAGTTATCACTTTCTTTGTATTTCATGATTCTACCACCAAGTTGACACAATAATTTTATTGTGCAACATAATCATCGTGACCATATTTTTTTTATTGAAGTCAAGACCATACTATCACTAAAATACTTAATGACTATGAAATTATTTTTTCATTATGACATCCAAGTACCCTACTAGTATAAATAATCTTTGTATTTTCTAGAATTGTGACTTATTTGATGTAGAGCCAAATTACTAATTATTAAGTTGCATCATTATTTTCAACAATGACTTTTTGTTATAGAGAGTAATTATTTTGGTCATGATATTTCTATAGTGTCATGACTTGATATTATAGAGAGTAATTATCTTAGTCGTGACAATCATAGTACCATGATACTTTGCTTAAAAATACAAGCCCAAATCCATGACTAATTCTAGTGTTTTGACTTAGTGATACATAGAGTAATTATGTCATTCATGGCAATCCCAATGCCATGACACTTTGCTCAAAAAGACAAACAAAATCATGACCAATTTTAGTACTATGACTTTATGTTTTAGAGAGTAAAAACATCTATCACAACCATTCCCAATGTTGCAATATCAGTGTTCTAGAGAAGATCCAAAGTAATAATAAAGTTGTAACCTCAAGTCTATGTTGTGACTTCTAACTTAAAATATTACATTTATCCATAAAATATAAAAGTAACACTCTGAAGAATTAAGAAAGAGAGAGAAATAAAAGAAAATACAAATTACACATACCAAGGACCATAGGTGATGCAATCATGATTCCTATTTATGATAAATCCAATATGAACACAACTAATCTTCAATTAAAATTAGATTTTTTTAATTAGATTTTTTTTACTTAGATTTTTATTTGGGCATTCATTGGGAACCCTCAACTGCATGAGATATCTTTCAATACATCTCACATGATTTCCTCTCTAATGTTTAGCTAAATAGAGATATAGTATTAATGAATATACTTGTGTTGTGATGAATTAATAAATTCATGAGTTTATATTTGTATTTATATTTATTTTTGGATGTTGATGAATATGGATGGATATAAATGTAAATTAGAAGCAAAACTTAGTATTGGTGGATTAGAACCAAACTATGAATCTTATTTAGGTTTATTCATGTAGGACATAGTAGATGGTGATAAGAAAATCATAGAACCCACTCATGTGGTATGCTAAGAAGGAAATGATAGTCTTTTTAATCTTAATGCATCAAATAAACTAATATGTATGGACTCTAAGTTTTGGCAAGTTTAATTATTATGTGTATCATACTTTTGAAGCCAAAAGCATAAATATGGATCAATTGAGATAACAAAGAGAAAGTGTTTCCAACAAAATTGTAGAGTGATTGCTGAGCATATGAAGAAGACTTCAAAACTACTAGATGTGGAGATTTTATATTGGAAATGCCACTCTATTTCTATTGCCACTTTTAGAAATTAAGTGAAAATTAAATATCAAAAAAACTATCTTTTAATCCCTGCCATGGTTTGAGGAATGACCTTCCTTATAAAATGATGTGTTCTCCTATTTATTAATAATCAAATTAATAAGTCTAAGTGGTTCTCTATCTTGTCACTCGTAAGAGCAAGCTAGGCACATTGTTATAGGGCTGAGAAATGCTGCCTTTTCCATTAGACACTCATGCCTAACTGTGAGATTGTCTGTTGAATGTCTGATGGTGACTTGCTCTAAACTGAGTTATGCAACAATGATCTATTACCTCAATAGGACTCTTGTGAAAGAGCTTATCCCCTCTCTGTTCCTTTCCTTTGAAATAAGGCTTTATTTACTTTGTCCCAGTAAGTCTAATCAATAGATGAAAAATAGCTTTATAATGAAGAGTTACCCACATGGGAAAGAATGGAAACAATGATTTTTTCTTGTGATCAGGCAAAATCACCTTGCCAAACCTCTGATCCTAGAATAAGCATATCTAGCATAATCACTTTCATATTAGGAAGTGGAATTATCATGGGCAAATATTCAAAATGTTAGGGTTGAAAACCTTATGCTTTCCTTAGTTCAAAAAATTTCAAGGAGTTAAAAGCGGCTCAATTGAATTTATTGTTACAAGTCTTTCCTTCTTTATAAGAGTATGCTTCCAACGCCATAGTGAGATCCATCACTAGCTGAACAAATATTGATACAACTTTACCGAGAAATCCTTTTGACATCTTATCATTTGATGAGGGAAATATGCATTTTCTTATAATGGGAAGGGGAAGTAGGTCTCTTTTTTATCAATCTTTTTTTGGCTCTTCTTAATTTCATTCATTTCATATATAAGGTATTTAAGATCAAATCATTATTTACTTTCTAGAACAACTAACCATTGAGCAATGTGGGAGTTAAATAGAATGTCTAACATACGAGTTTCATGATAGTGTAGAAGTCATGTATCAGCTATGATGGATTATGATAGGTAATAATGGGACACACGCATATGAGTGAGACTAGTATGTTGGTAATAAGCTTATAAGTCTTTCTCTCTTGTATGACTCATATAGGTTAGATTCATTATAAGATGTATATAAATCATCATGGGTATGATGCTTATAAAGACAAAAGTATAAACATATTTAGTATGATATTATTTCATATCTTTAAGATAATTAAAGATTAGAGAATAAAAATGCATATTTGAAGTAATGGTCTGAATGCACTTGACATATTATCTAAAAGGTATAGATATGAGAATGACCCTTATATGACATAATATATTACTTAGGTATTGACATACTAAGGGGACAATTATGAAGAGAACATTTTTAGTAGTCTGAGTATGCCAAGAGGACACATTTACATTTTCATATCAACTTATCTCTCATTCAACAACCATATATGAAATTGTTCAAATACTAGAGAAACATTATCATGTACAAGCACATGATCCAACTCAATAGTCTGAGTATCTTTCCAAAGACAAAAAATATCTATTCAACTTGATCAATAATTTGTTCACTATTGGTCGATTGGACTATCTAATGCTGCACAATTTATATGGGATCAATATCTAGACTTATGTCAATTTCATTACTTGTATGACTCATATACTTATGAAGTTATATTGGAGGAGTGATTCTTGATAAATGAGGTTTTGGAATTATATCAACTAATTATAGTTTTAACACACTCACAAAATTACGACAAGTTTTTGGTGCTATTGTCAGAGATTATTTTGTTATAATTTGATTTATAAAGTTGAGTTGACATAGCTTTCCTTGTGAAAAAATATTTCTATTTCTAGTTATCTAGATGCAATTTTAGCTTAGTGTTTATATTATATTTGTCTTTGATTTGTACTTTTATTTTTATCAATTTGTAACTACCATAACTAACATGAGCAAAACATTACGATTAAGTTAAAACCTCTAGGCCCAAAAATTTATATACCAAATACATGAATTAATTTCATGACAGTAGTTGTATTTCAAACCAAGTAATAATTTTAATCTGTACGATTATTCTTACATTCAAAGTCATCAATGTCTTTTATATGAGAGTCTAGAATAACTGCCTCAATACAAATAATAATACTAAATAAGCAAACCATTATTTGGAGATAACATTTTGGTGTTACTAATGGAATCAAAAAAGAGTAATGACATGAAAGAAGATCAAATATGATGTATGGAAGCTAAACTCAAAGATATGGGCATGATTTTGTAAGTTATTTCACCCAAAGGTATAACAATCTATGAAGAAGACATGAAGGAAAATAAGGCTTAAAAAGGATGAACAAAAAATGACAAGGTTGAGGTTGGAGTGTAGTAAAAAATCATGACACCTAAAAAAGTCATGACCATCATCACTAGACCTATGGGGAACAAAGCCATTAAAAAAATTGAAGGAACCAAAATTTTTTTACTTAGCATGATTGATCGACACAAAAAGTATAAGGCAAAAGGAGACAAAATTATACTAAAAATAACAAGGATATTTGAGATCGATATTAAAGAAATTTGACACAAAAAATAAGTCTAGCTATGGACATAAAATGCAGCATTGCTTGGGAGACAACCCATAGGTTTACTTTTCATGTGTGATGTAATAAATGCCGTTATATATATATATATATATATATATATATATATATATATATATTGTGAATGTATGTACACACCATTAATACTTGTATACAATATATACTTCAATAAACTCACAACTCTTAACCTGGTGGTGACTTTCTTATTAGTAAAATAAAGTCATGGAACTCAAACCCAATTGTTACTTTTTTTTAAATGAGAAGTCACTACCATGCAAAAAGTCACAACATTGTTAGGGTCATGTCACGACTAAAATCCAATTCATTTTAAAGCCACATAATTTTAATTTTTTACCATACTTCTAATTTTTCTTCTTATCTACCCAAAAAAAAAACATCTAAAATGCTAAGGATTAAAGATTTGAGCTATCATGGAGGAAGAAACCTTAATTTTGAAGCTAATAGTAGGAAGAGATGAAATTGAGTTGACTCAAAAGGCAAAAAGAAAATGATAGAGGCAATTCATCTATGAGGCTACTCATAAAGTTATGGTGTTAGAGTTGACTTTCCTTATAGAAATATACAAAAATTGATGACCTCGATCTTGGGTAAGAAAAACTTTATAGCAAAGCATGAGTTTAAAAAATTTATTTCTTCCTTCTAGAAATCAATTGAGAAGAGTGAGAAAAACTTTTCATGCAAATGGAAAGGTAAAATGCTATGATTATTAAAAAATTTTATTCCAACTTAGAAGACATGGATGACAAAAAATACTATGTAAGAGGAGGCTGGGTACCATTTGATAGAGAATCTATCAATGAGATATTTGGATTGTAAAGTGCTATTGATGGTATGAATTTCAAATCCTAAAAGATTCAACCAAACTATAAAGCAATCATCATAACATTTACAAGTGTAAAAAAAGAATGGTAAGTTTTATCAAAAAGCACTTATGAATACTTGGTGAAAAAATAACTCATTGTGATGAGCAAAGTTAGGTTGTATTTTTTATACTCTATTTTGTAGATGACTCTCTGTGTCTTCACTATCATTCAAGATAGGGTGATATTTTTTCCAGACAAGTAAAAGAATTTAAGATCCATGTGGGGAAGATCTTAGAGAAGTTTGCCCTCAACTTTTTGGAGGGCAATTCTCTGAACAACTAATTCACACTTATTTTATAATAATACTGTGTCAAGCCAAGGGAGTCCCAATGTATGAAGATAGATAAAGTATACTCATGGATATCCCCATTAACATTAATTGGTGTTAAAAGATGGCTTGAAAGAAGTTAAGAAGAAAACAAAGATTGTTGAAGATGAAGAGACAATTGAATTTGGGCAAGATGTGTAATCCTTCCTAGAAGCCAGCATAAAAGTGATGGAAAGAAGTGAAAAAAAGTATGATAAAGCATGGTTGGATCCATGCAAATATTACATGTCAAAGAAAAATAAAGAATTTAAAGAAGTCATGCACATGCTGGCAAAGATAAAATTCGATGCAATAATAGGGACGAGCATTTAAAAGTGGAGATAAAGTTTTTTTCACAACTCCTTAATAGAGGAATTGGAGAAAAAAGATAATAAGTGGGAAGGTGAAAAGAATAAAAGAAAAAAATAAAGCTAAGGCATAGAAAAGAGTTGCATTGTGAGAGATATATCTCCAAAAGAATGAGCTTCTATTTGTGTATATCCAAGAAAATTTTGAAGATTGCGTCATGAACATCTTAGAAGAGATAATAAAATGAATGGGGATAAAAGTGATGCGAAACACCAATTCACCCAAAAAAACTATATGATTCTATTGAAAGTATGCAGGAAAAAAATTGATCGAGGAACAAGATTTAATAATAGAAGAAAACGTGCATTATAGGGAGAAGTAGTAGATTGAAGATGTGATAAATTTTAGTAAGTGCTAAAAGCAAATGTGTTTTGATCTTGGTTCATTTGAAGATTCTATGAACTCTATTGGAAGATAAGATGATGTACTATATGACATGATTGTGCAAATGATGTAATGGATAGCAAAGAAATGAGATTTAAATAAACCTTTCACATCCATACCCCCATTTGAACCATCTGGAGCAAAAAAACTAGTTTAGGATTTTGTTTCTAGCGATTGATCATTCTTCCCTCGCTTTCATCATGTTGAGATGTATATATATGATATTTTTTTATAGAATGAGATTCATTGCTCAAGGATGAGCAATACTTTTAGTGTAATGTTTGTTCAGCACTCCACCACCAAATTCTTTGGGCAATTTAGTGAAATTATCTTGTTTGTGTGTGTGCTTATCTAGTATTTATTGGAGATATTTCACAAAATTCTTAGTTAGAAAGAATTTTATAAATATTAGTAAAATCATAGTGATTTTAGGTGGAATTAGTAGACTTAGAAGTGCAAAATCTTGTAGGGAGAGAACTAATAAAAAGTCATGGAAATATTTATTATGATTTGAGTACACCTTCTATAATTTTTTTTGAATTGTAGTGACATCGTTTCTTAGAAGTAACTATAAAAATAATAATTATGTCATTCTTTGTATGTTATGACTTCTCCACCAAGTTGACACAATAAGTTGACTGTGTAACATAATTATCATGGTCGTGACATTTTTTAAAGTTATAGTCACACATCTCTAAAATACTTAATGGTCATGATATTAGTTTTTTATCATGGCATCCAACTACCCAATTGACACAAATAGTCATGGTAATTTCTAGAGTCATGACTTAATTTGTCATTGTAACATTTCATTCCATATATCACTTACTCTAATCATAGCTTTTCTAGTACCATAGCTTTTTGTTATAAAAAGTAAATATCTCAATCATGTCAATCACATGTCAAGATACTTAACTCAGAAAACTAAGACCAAAGCTAGTGTCAATTCTAGTACCACAACTTTGTATTATAGAGAGTAACATTCTCAGTCTTGGCAATCCCAATGCCATGACACTTTGCTCAAAAAGTGAAGACCAAAGTTATAGCTAATTCCAATGTCATGAATTTATATTATAAAAAGTAAAGACATCCATCATAACCATTCCTAGTGCTATGAAATTAGTGCTCTAGAGAAGATTAGGAATAATAATAAAGTTGTGACCTCAAGTCTATGTCACAACTTCCAACTTAAAATATTGTATGAATTCTTAAAATATAAAAGTGACACTTAGAAGCATTGATAATGAGAGATAGAGAGAAAAAATGGAAGAAAATAAAAACCAAACATGCCATGAACCATAGGAAACATAATTTTGACTCCTAATTAGGACAAATCTAAAATGAACACAAGCAATCATCAATTGGAATTAAAATTTTTTACTTAGATTTTTACATGGACACTCATTGAGAACCCTTAAATCATGATATATCTTTCAATATATCTCATATGATTTCTTTCTCAATGTATGAATAAATTGAGATATAGGATTTGTCAATGCACTTGTGCTGTGATGAATTAAAAAATTTATGAGTTTATATTTGTGTATATGTTTGTATTTGGATGTTGTTGGATATGGCTGAAAATTTGAACTGAAACTTATGATTTTCATGAATACATAGGTTTGTGCATGTTGGTCATAATAGAAAATAATATGTAAGTCATGGGACACACTTACATGGTATGGTAAGATGGAAGTGGAACCCCTTCTAATTTTAACACGTGAGATAAACTAAAATGTGAAGACTAGAAGTTTAGATGTGTTTTATTAATATGAGTATGATATTTATTAAGCCAAAAAGCATGAACATATTGAATACCAAAATTATTGTGTACTTAAAAAAAGAATTAACATTTGAGTAATGTGGGAGTTTCACCATAATGTATGAGTTATGTTTTGGCTGTAATAGATAAAGACAAATAAATCATAGGACACACGTGAGTGGGGGAAACTAGCATGGTGGTGATTCATGAGAAGATATATATTAATTGTTATGAGCATAATGCTAATAAATCTAAAAGTATAAATGCATTTAGTATCACATTATTTCATGTCTTTAAGAAAATTAAAGGTTGGAGAAAATTAATGCATGTTCAAAGAAATCATCAAGCGTAGTTGATATATTACCTAAAAGATATAGAAATGAGAATGACCATTATAAGGAATAAATTGTTACTTTAGTGTTAAAATACCAAAAGATAACTATGAAAGGATTATCCTTGGTTACCTGGTATAGCAAGTAGGCACATGAGCATTTTCATACCAATCTAACTATCATATAACAATTAGACATGATATTGACTAAATACTAGAGAAGCATAATCACACACAAGGATGTAAGCTATTCCTAGAGTCTGAGTATCTTTTCAAATATTAAGCACATGTATTCAAATCAAGCAACAATTAGTTCATGATTAGTTGATCAAACTTTCTAAGTAATCCACATGAGATTGATATATGAACACATATTCACTTTATTACATATATGACCCAAATACTTGTAGAGCTATGTTGGATGAGAGATCCTCACCCAATGAGATTTTGGGATAATGTCAACTAATGATAGTTTTATCACCCTTATAAAGCCACAACAAACATCTCTTAAATGATAAGTTTTGGTATTATAACAAAGTTACAATATTCATTCTCCTTGGCCAGCACATGATTCTCACACTATTTTGAAACCCCTAGGTTAAATGTTCAACATAACCCTTACATTATCTGAAAGTCACTTTTTTTAGAATATACATAATAGATTCCTTGTACATATGTATGTGCTTTTGACTTTATGAGCACCATACTTACAAAAATTAAACATACATCAATCTATGGTTTTCACGTATAGATTTATATTATATGATAAGGTTAGAAGAGTTTGCACTTCCTTCATATCATACCTCATGAGTATATCCCATGACTTGTATGTCATTTTCCATCATAGATAATATGCATAATTCTATGGTATAGTGAATACACTAGATCTTAGTTATAAATAGCTTTCATATTAATTACATTCAAAATATAATATTACCACAAATAAACATTATATAATCATATTTTCATAACACAAGTAAAATAAATCAATCCTAGATCCCAATTTAGTCTGATATTAGAAAAGAATCATTATGAGATATTTAATATGTCATCTCATGGAATTGAGAGCTCCCAATGATAGCCCTTGTGAGGATCTAAGTCTCAAAACCTAATTTCAATTAATTCTTGCTTGTGTTCGCCTTGAATTTTTACCTTATTGGGGGTTGAAAGTCATGAAGCCTAGGGTATTACTTGGTCTAAGGCTCAAATTTTGATTCTCCCCTCTACTTTATTGAAAGACTCTAGTCCTCCATTTATACATTGGGGTTCCATGCAAATCATTAAGTTGGAAGTCATGGTGCTAGGTTGAAGTAACAACTTCATCATGATTTGAATCTTCTATTGAGAACAAAGTCATGGTGGTGGCAATGTCATAACTAAAATAAATAATTTCTAGAATGAAAAGTTATAGTAGCAAGAATGATCATGACTGATGCATTTATACTTTGATACGCAGTCACATTAATGAGAATGTTATGACTAAGATCATTGTTCTTTGGAAAACAAGGTCATGGTAGCAAGAATACCATGACTATGGTTTTTTCTCTCTGTATTACAATATTGTGATTGTAGAATTTCCATGATTGAGACAAATATTTTTTGGAACACAAAGTCATTGAAGCAAAAGAGTGACATGAAATAGAATTAATTGGAGTTATGCAATTTTTGGCTTTGTATCGATTAAATCTTAGTATAAAAAAATATCTTAACTTCTAGTACCAATGACGTATTTGGTTGCTACAAAGTAAAAATAAAATCAAAACCATCATTATATTTTAGAAATAGTGCAGCCTTGACTTGAAAAAAATATTGCTACCATAAAGATAATGTTTCACTGTGAAAAGATTGTGATAACTCGATGATTGAGTCTCAATATATAAAGATTTTTACTACTTATTTTGTAGAGTCATGGTCAAGAAAGACTACTATGATTTCTCAATAGGTTTTTGAATAGTATAACCAAGTCATGACATAGGACATGACATGATTTTATATTACTTTTCTACCCTCTAAGTCATCCTACAACTAAGCCCATCAATTTTACATAAAATACATATAATTTCACAACTAATCACCCAATTCCCCAAGCTAATAATTGAGTGAAACCTTTTTATTTAAAGCTCAAATCAATACAATAGCATCAAAAAATTTATACCAAATAACTCAAAAAAGTTAGTTATATGCTATATGGAGTGTCGAATAGGTATTAGTATTTCAATTATTTTACAGATGACTTAAATAGATATGATTACATCTACTTAATGAGACTAAATCTAAATCTTCCAAAAGTTCAAGTTATTTAAGAATGAAGTATCGAATTAGCTTGGAAGGATTATCAATATACTTTGATCTAATTAAAGTGGTGAATATTTAAGCCAAGAGTTTGATTATCATCTTAAGGATTGTGATATAGTCTCACAACTTATTCCACTTGAAACACCACAATGAAATGGTATATCTGAAAGAATACATCAAATTTTATTAGATATCATTCGATCTATGATGAGTCAAATAGATCTTCCAATATTATTTTGAAGATATGTATTAAAAATTGATACATTCTTATTAAATAGAATTTGATCAAAAGCTTTTGATAAGACGCTTTATAAGATGTGAAAATGAAAGCATCCTAGTTTATCTTTTATCAAGATTTGGGATATATAAAGCATGAGACTTCTATGAAGCTAGCACCTAAATCTATTATATTTGTATTTTTGGGGTCTCCAAAGGAAAGAAAAAGGATACTACCTTTATATCCTATTTGAGAACAAAGTATTTGTTGTTTACAATAAGTCTTTTTAGAAAAAGAGTTCTTTCTAAAAAGTCTCACAAATAGTTGTTGAGTCAACATCTTCTACACAAGATCCATGAAGGTTTGATAGAAATTATCATGAATTTGGGAGATATGAATTTCTCATCAATAATGATAAAAACCTATCATGAGATGATGATATCTAGAGATACAATCAATATATGATAACTAGAATTAGAATTTGGTCGATCCATCTGAGGGTGATAAGATCATTGATTCTAAATGGGTTCATAAGATCAAATATGCTATGACCTTTAAGTCTCGATTTGTTACAAAAGGTTTCAAACAAACTCATGGTATCGAATATGATAAAACCTTTTTACCTATCATTATGCTTAAGTCTATTAAGATTCTTTTTACCAACATTGTATACCATGATTATGATATTTGGTAATTTGATGTCAGAATAATAGTTCCTAATGGAAATGTACTCGAAGATGTGTAAATGACACACAACTTGAGGTTTTTGTTGATCCTATGTACCCTAATACAGTGTGTAAACTTCAAATATCTATGTATAAATTAAATTAGGTTTCATGAAGTTAGAATCTTTATTTTGATTTGGTTGTTAAAAAGTTTAGCTTTATAAAAAATGAAGATTAACATTGTGCATACAAGACGGTAAGTGGGAATCCTATTGTCTTGTTGGTGCTTTACATGGATGACATCTTACTCATTAGAAATATTATCTCTATCTTGCAGAAATTTCATTCTTGGTTAGAAAAATATTTTTCAATGAAAGACTTAGGCAAAGTACCTACATCCTAGGCATAAAGACTTTTAAAGATAGATTTCAAAGGTTATTCGGCCTAAATCAAAGTGGGTATATAGACTAAGTACTAAATCAAAGTGGGTATATAAAGGTTATTCTTTCCAATTTGGCATGACATTAAGCTCAACAAGTCTCAATATCCTACCATGAAGGATGAGAGAGAGCACATGGGTAAGAACCCATGTGCTTTGAATATTGATTCTATAATGTCTATCATACTTGGCATCCAACTTGATATCTCTTGTGCCTTAAGCATGATCAGTAAATTCTAGTCATATCCAAGTGAATGTCATTTGATAGTAGTTTAGAATATCCTTAAATACTTAAAAATTACTATGAATACTTTCTTGATCTATAGTGGGTAAGAAAGCGAGCTAGTTATGTGTGGTTTTACCAAATGTTGACTTTCAATTGAACTTGGATGACGTTAGATTTCAGTTCAGTTTTTTATTTTGTTTGAATGAAGATGTTGTGATCTAGTGAAGTTCCAATCAAGACACTATGGCCAATTTTACTACAAAGGCTGAGTCCATAGCTGCTTCAGATACAGCTAATGAGGTAGTTTGGATCAAAAAGTATGTTGATGAACTAGGTATTATTCCTACTATTACAAACCTAACAAACCTTTATCATGACAATAATGAGGCTATTTCTCAAGAACGAGCTCATGTCACATGAGTGATCCAAACACATATTCATGCTACTCCACCTCATTTGTGAAATCATTAAGAGAGGAGATATCAAATTATGTAGAGTTCATGCTAATGACAATGTTACCTATCCTTTGACTAAGCCTCTTCTATAGTCAAAGCATGATGATCATACTAGATCACTGGGGATTTTCTTTATGCTTGATTGGGCATAGGACAAGTGGACGATTATTAGTGCTATGCCCTAACCTAGTGTCATATACATTATTATCATATGTTTATATTTGATATATGAGGTATTTATCAAATTATCTTGTTTTATTATTATTATTATTATTATTATTATTATTATCAAGTATGTGACTTGATAATAAAACCTTTGGGAATAAAAATATTGGTTTCAATAGTTCATAGTCTATCATTATTATGAGAATAATAATAAAGTAAGACAATACTATTTTTTGAGAGATAATGATGTTTTGTTAAACATAAACACGAGATGTTATATAGAACAAATATGCATTTTAAGAATTTGATATTGTACTGACCCAAAATGAGAAATACTATATGGATTATGTTAAATGTAGTTCTCACTACCATAGTAGTATTTGAGTCCTTCGACTTTGATTCACCATGGATTCTTGCATAAGGAACTTCATATCTTAACATAACTTAATATCATCATTAATAGAATGATAATAAAAACTATGGTTGAGCATATCATATATTATGTGGAGAAATGTGTCTGATAATGAAAGAATTTTCCCTTCTCTTAATTGAATGATATGTCTATTGGTCTCTTAATAAGTAAGATAGAGAAATACATGGCCAAGTTCAAATGAGATTGATAAGGGTTATTAATATCATTTATTTAGTAAGTCTTCTTAAAAATTAAGGAATTATTAAGTTGAATAAAGATGACATGTTCCATACTTGTGCTTAATCGAGACATCATGTGACAAATGACTAATATCATATTGTGAGAAGATTTTTCAAGTCATCGAATTCACATGATTTGGATAGTTATACTATCTTGCTAAAGACCTATTTTACTTGAGAGCTTAGAATATGTATTGGGCATACTACCAATATTGAGTGAACCTATAGGGTCATACTCTAGAATGAAATTTAATAAAATATTATAAAGCTCTCTCTTTAGCTTATTAATTATCTCAAGCCCAAACCCATTAATAATTAATGAAATTTGAATTAAATTTAATCTTAATGAATCATATAATAAGAGAAAAATTTTTTAAATTATAGAATTGAATTGATTTGCATTAAATTTAATCTTGATGAATCATTTAACAAGAAAAAAATGTAAATTGATTTAAATTAAATTTATTCTTAATGAATCATTTAATAAAGGAAAAATGATTCTTTTAATTATAAAATTAAATTGGTTTGGATTAAATAAAATCCTAATGAATGATTTAATAATGGAAAATATTTTTTTTTAATTATTGAGTTAAATTGATTTAAATTAAATTTAATCTTAATGGATTCTATTAATAAAAAAACATTTTATTTATTTATGAAGTTAAATTGATTTGGATTAAATTTACAGGGGTGAGTTGGTTTTGGGTTGGAAGAATTAACATAAAGAGAATATCTCAAGAAAAAAAAATAAGGTTCTTTTAAGTATGATTTTTAGAGTAATTTCCTTTTAAATTTTTTTAGAAAAATATTAAAACACCATCCAAAGTTTTTGTTAGATAAAGCATTGTTGTAAAGTACTAGAACATCCATCATGTTTGTTGGTCATTCATGTGGTTGCCTTTAAAAGGCATTTGCATCAAGCAAAGTTTTAGTTCATTTTCTTCGTTCATCTTATCCAAGAGGCATGATTTTAATGTTCTTTAATTGGTTTGAATGAATTGCTTGGATTCTGGCCTTGTTCAACTTTTAAAATTCCATTTCTATTGTGTTTATAATTGCTGGAAACTAACATTTAGAAGTCCCAGATCGTTGCTTGCTTTTCTATGAAACTTGTTTGTGTTTGAAGTTGGTTCTAATATTTCATGTGTTTATTTTTAGTTGAGACATTATACTTTGTTTATTCATGGTTCCAACTACATTTATGAGGTCATGAAAATACTTTCGCTAGACATCAATGAGACATGGTCACAACATGAATTTACTAGGTCATGACATCTATTTTACTTGAAGATATTAAGATTGAGTCATGAGGGCATTTCTAGTCACAACATCATCTTTGGGTCATAACTTCATTTCTCAGTTGTGATATCATTTTTCAGTCACGACATCATATTTACTAAAGGAAGCTGAAACTTTGTGTAGATTGAAGAATTTTGAGTCACAACATCACCTTTGAAATTCTTATGAACAAGGCACAACATATAAACCCAACACTCACAAAACCCTTAGCCCAAATCACATTCTAAATTTCAAATTGCCTTCTCACTAAGCCAAGAATAGTGAGCACAATTCTTTCTCTAGGTAGTTGTTGATCAAACCTAGAATTCCTATAAATATGTATGGAAATAGTTCTATTTCTAACCAAGAGAAAATCATAGCAGAATGTCTGGAAAGTATCGAAGGGTAAGTACAAAGAGAACATAAGGAGAAGTTGGAGAAGTTGAGAGCAATAGAAAAATAAGAGTAATGACAAAATGATGTAGTAGGCAGTAAACATTGTGGTCAACAACAAAAATTAGGAAAGCCCATTACGTCCATCCCTAAGTGTTTTATACTCAAGATACTGAATAAATGGTGACTTTTTGGGAGTAAAAATATGTGTGTTTGTTTGCATTGGAGTGAATATCATTGAGATTTCACTAAATTATTATTTCAAGAGAATTTTATAAATGTTAGTAAAATTATATAAATATTAGGTTAAAATAGTTGACTTGGTGGAATATTAGCTTATAATGGAGAGAAGCTATAAAGAGTCATAACAATTCTTTTATTATGACTTATATACATGTTTTATATTACTTTTATGTAATTGCAAGATTATTTCTTACCCATAACTCTAGCAAAACAGTCATAGTATTCTTTGTATGTCATGACTCTACTACTAATTTGACATAATTATTTTTCTATTCAACATAATTATCATGGTCGTGATATTTCCTAAAGTCATAATAGCACTAGTTCTAGATAAATTTAATAGCCATAATATAATTTTTATATCATGACAGTCGAGTATCCTATTGGTACAAGTTATTGTGGCACATTCATGAGCCATGACTTATTCAAAATAGAGCAGAGACAGAGCTAGAGGCATCAAGTAGGCTGAATAGCTTAGGCATGGCATGAGGCATGTCTTGAATTAGTCATGCCTAGTCTGGCATGACATGGTCCAGAACTATTCCTGGACCAGGGTATTGCTGGCATGAGGTATGACTAATGCAATGCTAGGCCATGGGAAGCCATGCCTTATGGATGGCCGAGCATGACCTGGGTGCCTGGCATGGTAAGCACGGTCTAGAGGAACATAACCCATGACCTAAGATTGAGCTTGGGTCATGGGTCACTAGTCACTGACTCATGGGCTAATAGGTACAATCCATCCAACCTAATTTTTTTTTTTAAATGGGCATGTGCATCGTGGTTGTTTCCATTGCAAATTCACATAATTTATCTTGACATTGACAATGAAAGGTGTGGCCATTCATTTTTTATGTCGGAAAATAAAATAATTTTTTATAAAATTCAAATGATCTATAACCTTTGAATTTTTTTTGATAACTACGATAGAAATCCGATGGCTATCAAAATTATATCCTTTAAAAAGATAAAAAAAACAGAAAAATTTTAAAAAAATTTATTATTTTAATTTAAAAATCATATAAATATAGAATAGAGAATTCTAGAATAGTATTTTCTCCTCTTATCTCCTATTTTTATTTTTTTCCTCTTGGCTCCCCCTCTTCTCTCTTTGCTCTCCTAATTCCTAGGGCATGCTAGTCTTATTGTGATTTCTAAAGTTATGGAAAGTGATACATAGACTTCTACTCAAATAAATTAATAGTGTAGTTGTGGTTATAGATTTAGATAATAATGACAACGTGACTAAAAATGATCGAGACTAAAACTAGATTCTCTCCAATGACATTGATCTAAATAAACTTGTCTAAAAAACCTATAACTAAGTGAACTTTAGTAATATGGACTCACTTTAAGATAATAAAAATAATAAAAATTCTAGTAGTGTCAAAGAAGAATCACATAATGTATATATTATAATATATATATATATATATATATATATATATATATATATATATATATATATATATAGGAGTGCATGTGATATTGGTCACCTTAAGAGGCATACCAATCAATATACTAAAAACATGGTACATTAGATCCTAGACAACCTAATAGAGTGAGGTCTTTAAAGTTGGATCAAGTTAAATTTTTTTGACCCATTTCACATACCACAAATACTTTGAAAGAGAAAGTATGATGAAATTGATTATGACCATGAGTTTTCCAAATATATTTTTAGAGGATTCTAGGGTAGTTAGTATGCAAACCTACTTTCAGCCTACATATCATAAGATTCTTAGGTCTACTAGTAAGAATGAATAAAAAATATTATAAATATGAAAATCAATTAATAATTCATGATTTTAGGAAATGTAGTGGAGTAGTATCTATGACATCATATATATGGATTAGTCATGATGATGCATCATTCACATGCCTCACCAACTACTATGTAGATTCAAAATAGAAACTTAATAAAAAAAATTTAGTATTTCCTAAGATCATCTATCCTCATGATGACCCTACCATATATGAGTGTATGAGAAGGATTTTTAGGAAATATGACATTCATAATAAAATATTTAGTATGATTTTTGATAATACTTCTAAAAATAGAGTTACCATTTATTTGTTCGTTAGAACTATTAGAGATGGATCATTAGATAAATTTTTTCATATTAGGTATATGTATCATATTATTAACCTAACAGTATGGGTAAGAATGAAGGTTTTTTCTACCGCTTTAGAAAAAATAAGAAATTCACTAAAATACCTTAGTATGTCTAGTAAATAACAACAATTTAGTAGTCTTTATTTGTCAGAAGGGCTTAAAAAGAAAAAAATTCCAAATAGATGTGAGACAACCTTGGAATTATACTTACTTTATGTTTAGAGTCATATATTGGCTACCAACATGTGATATCTAACTATGGTAATAATAAAAGTTATGAACTTATTATTGATGATTCAAATTGAGATATAAAAATTTTATTAATAAAATTTTTGAAAATATTTAATGATATGATGAACATGTATTCGTTTGTGCATACTCTCACCACTTGTATTGAATTTAGGTACATATGCAATATTTGTAGTATGTTTAACATGTGTAGAGGAAACCCTACATTTAGTTTTATGACTATTTAAATTTATACTAAGTATTTGAAATACTAGTCCTTCATTCTAACTCTGTATTACGTGGCTGCCTGTATGAATCTTAGGGTTAAAGCAGAAGGGGTAAAAAATATATCAATATACATATCCACCTGTATGAACTAAAACCTTAAGGTTTTATTCATGAAAAATTAAGTGACATATTTATATATTATGATACTAGATATTATAGTTGTTGCAAAGCTTTAAGTAAAAATATTGACATTATATTTGGAGATAATGACTATTTACATTTAGTAGCCAGGGAAAAATAATGGGGTAGTCTATCGAATTGGAGCGAGCTATCTTGGTATTTACATACTGATTACTACTTCATCCTTTCATATGATATTAATATGAATTTGGATATTTTGATTTGGTAGAAATCATATGAATTTATCCAGTGTAGCATCAGAGTTTACTTTTTCTGTTGTAGCCAATATTATATCAGATAGGATATCATGATTGTGATAATATATCTTAGAGGCACTTACATGTATGAAAGATTAAGAAGATTCGATGTTGGGCATTTAAGATAAAGTGAAAAAGTTATTGGCAAATAAAGACTCAGAACATCAAGATCAAGAATATTAATGTCACCACTAATAATAACTTTAAATACATACATGATGATGATTTGTATTTGCATCCACACTAATATACTATAGACACTAATTATTAATGATGACTCATGCTATTTTTTTTTATTTTTTCATACGATATGATATTTTTTTTGTTTTTTGAATCTTACTAGTTATGCTTTATCGTATGTTATTTATCATATTGATATTTTATTTATAGATTATTTT
Source organism: Sapria himalayana (assembly GCA_029783825.1). Taxonomy (NCBI): domain Eukaryota; kingdom Viridiplantae; phylum Streptophyta; class Magnoliopsida; order Malpighiales; family Rafflesiaceae; genus Sapria; species Sapria himalayana. The sequence continues at coordinate 1,731,630 of JAREIK010001435.1, forward strand.
TTTTATTTGAGTGATTTTTATTTTTATTTTGCATAAATATGTAAAAAAATTCATAATATTGTAATTTTGGAAATAAATATAAATTTAAAATTTTAATATATTTTTATTTGCGTATGACATGACACAAATCTATCTAGCTATAGGTCAGACATGCCATGTCGGGCCTAAAAAATTATGTGTCATGCCATGCTAGCATGACACGATATCCATATGGTGCCATGCCTAGCATGACATGGTAGCATGACCAAGACACTTAAAAATGCCAATATGGCATGTTTCATACCTCTAAGCAGAGATAAAGAATCAAAAGAGCTGAATCATGATATTATTTTTCATTGTGACTTTTTGTTTTAGAGAGTAATTACTTGATCGCTATAATTTCAATACAATGATATTTTGTTTATCAAGTCAAGATCAAAGTCATGAGCAATTTATATTACTATGACATTTGTTATAAAATTTTTTTCTCAATCATGATAATCACAGTGAAATAACACTTTTCATTGTGACTTCCATTGTGGCCAATTCCCAATGTCATGTCTTTATGTTATAAAGAATTTTTTCTCAATTACACCAATCTTAGCACCATAAAATGTTGCCAACAAAGCCAAAACCAACTAATTCTTAGTACCGTGAATTCGTGTTACATTTACAAAGAGTAGATGCATCAATCATGATTATTCTTAATGATGGGACATTAGTGCTCTAAAGGAAAACCATAGAGAAAATAAAGTTATAAATTCTAGTTGGTATTGTGACTTCCTTCTTAAATTATCATGCAAAGTCCTAAAGTATAAAATCTACACATAGGAATAAACAAAAAAAGGAGAGATAACAAAATGGGGAACATGATGTGCATGCCAAACATTAGGCAATGCAAATTTCAATCTATATCCAGGAAAATCAAGGTGAAAAAAAAAGTAATATCGATTAGAATTATGGTTTAGTGCTTATAAATCAGGTGGGCATTCATTGGGAACACTCAAATCACATGAGATATCTCTTAACTCATCTCGTGCAATTTTTTTCTCAACATTCGACTAAATTAAATTTTAGGGTTAGTGTTATAATTATGTTGTGATGAATAGATGAAATTATGAGTTTATGTTAGGTTAATGTGGCATTTGGATGCTAATGTGCATAGATACTATTTAGAACCCAAAATTAGGGGTTTCATGAATATATTAGTTTGAGCATATTGGCCTTGGCGAAAGATGCTAAGTAAGTTATGAGACACACTCATGTGATTTGAATAGAATGAAGTGATATCCATTCTAATCTTAATAGATGAGATAAACTAAAAGTATTGTATGGAACTAATTCATTTAAAATAAAAAATTTAAAAATTAATTCGGGTTTCAAAAAAATACCAAACTAATGCGTTTGGAAACAACGTGACAAAGCTGTCATTATGAATGAGGGCCTTGCCATGCTATTAATTTTTTAAAATTATTGGCTGGTGTTGTGAATGCTAGCTATTGAAAATATTGTAGGGATCCCATTACACCACTCGCCCCTCACTCCTTCGTGGAGCTCATTAGAGCTACATCGAGCTCAAAGTGGAGCTCCCTAGAGCTCGACGGAGCTCCAGCAAACTCCACTTTGAGCTTAATGAAGCTTCACGAGCTCCATCGTGGAACTCCGTCGAGCTCCAGAGAACTCCACTTCGAGCTCGACGGAGCTTCACGAAGAAGCTCATTGAATCTCCGTCATGGAGCTCGATGGAGCTCCTCGAGCTCCAGGTCGAGCTCCAGCGAGCTCGAAGTGGAACTCGTTGGAGCTCGAGGAACTCCGTCGAGCTCCACATTGAGCTCTAGCGAGCTTTGCTTCAAGCTCGACGGAGCTCACTAGAGCTCTACGAAGGAGCTAGGGGTGAGGGGCGTGGGGATTAATGGGATCCCTACATTATTTTCAATAGCCAGCATTGTAAATGCCGGCCAATGAGTTTAAAAAATTAACAGGGTGGCAATGACCACCGTTCACAATGATGATTTTGCCACGATGTTTCTAGACGTGCTAGTTTGGGCATATTTTTGAAACCTGGCTTGATTTTTAATTTTTTTTATTTTAAATGAATTAGTTTAAAATTAATATGTTAGTTTGGGGATACAAAACTCATAAACTAATATGTGATAACTCAAAATTAATATATGTTAATCATTATAAGTATGATGCTCACAAATTTGAAAACATGAACATAATAAAAATCTATCTATTATGTACTATCTAGAAAAAACTTACCTTAAATTAATATAGAGATTAAATAGAATGTCTTGCCTAGGAGTTTCACCATAGTGTATGTGTCATGTACCAGTCATAGCAGATGATAATAAGTATATGTTTGGTATGCCAAAGATCAAATATTACTAATTATTTTGATGAGTTTTTTTGATATGTTTGTATGAAAAACGTTTTTTAATATAACAATTTTATGAAATTATAGTATTGCTGGATTATGATGGATAGTAGTGCAGTCAAGTTATTTTTGTATGAAATGTAAGACTTGGTAAAATTATTGAGTAGGAGTATAGCAAAAAGTCTTGTAAAGTAATAATATTTTTCATGTTACAACTTAGTTACACCTTTGGGGGCGTGTAGAGTTGGTTTGACATCAATTCTTAGCCGAAACTCTTCAAAATAGTCATGAAAATCTTTATATACCAAAACTCTATCATCTCATTGACACAATTATTTCTAGCTATGAAACTTTATCATCTCATTGACACAATACAACACATTCTTTCTAGCTATGAAACTTTATTGGAGTTGCAGTCATACTAGCTTGGTAATACTTTAATGGTCACAACAATAATTTTATGCTATAGTAGTTAAATACCCCACTAGTGCTAAAAGTCATGACATATTCTAGTATCATGACTTTTAGCTACATAGAGTTACAAAGAGTATTTATTTGAGTCAGTCATTTCTAGATCTATGACTTTTTACTCTAGAGAAAAGACTAACACTTAAACCATTCCCAATGTTATGACTAGGGGTTAGAAATAAGAAATACATGAGTTGTAGTCATTCCCATCATCATGAATTCATGTTATAAAAGAGAAATGCAATAGTTGTAGTTATTCCCGGCATCATGATTTTGTGTTATAAAAAAATACACGAGTAATGATCATTCCTAGCACAATGACTTTGTGTTATCGAGGACAAATATATGAGCCACTCTCATTCCTAACACGATAGTGATATAATAAAAGAAAGAGACAAAGTAGTTTCCATATACTATATATGACTTTGTATTATAGAGGGACAAGGTTAAAGCCATGTCCTCTCCTCAGTGCCATGACTCCCCACTTGAAAATACACCAGACACATGAGTATAAGAGTCATGAAATATAGGAAACAAAAAAAAGGACATTTCTTGAAAGATAGAAAATGAGGAGGAAAAATTCTAACAAACCCTATGAGGGATTCTCGAGCAAGAAGGTGACGCAAGATGCAAGCTTAAACTCTATAGGGGGTGGCATGAATTCCAACCCTACATCCATACTATCCCTTGACTTGGTGATCAAGAAATAGTAATGTGCTTGAATTGACTACATCCATACATGTAAGAAAGGAGCTAAATGTAGCATCAAGGAGTTTGTTCAAGTAATTTGAGAACTCCAAAGTCACACCATCTAAAGAACTAGTTAGTTCTTGTTTGTGACATTCTCAAAAGCTCAAAGGGTGATTACCTTTCATCCAATGGAGTTTTAATACTATATGGATCATATAAATAAAAAATTGGACTTAAGTTGAGATATCAATCTCATAGAGATTGTGTAGGCAGTTTGACCAACTAACAATGAACTAATTACTACCTGAGTATATAAACTTGGGTTTTCAAAAAAAAATACTTAGAATCTATAATTGTCTCACTTTCTTATGTAAGATAATTTTCTTTAGTATCCGAGGAATATTATATTGGTCTATCAGATGAAAGATAAATAAGTATAGAAATGTCACTATCTCCTCTTAACATACAAGATAGCTATCATTTTTATACTGTCACTATCAGGGATAATATTCTTGTAGTTGTACCCTTGATATTTCATCATCAAAACCATATATACTTTAATTCATGGGTCATTCATATGTTTATTCCTTTAAAAGAATTAGTCGAATATTCTTGATGACTACTTTGAGTATATTTTTATATTCTCCGATCTATAATATCTCAAAGATGCAAAATAATGTAGTTCTAAATATATTTGTGTTTTCGACTTCAAAAGTACCTTATTCATAGAAATTAATATATATATTTCCCATGAATTTCATCTATGAAAATTATACAAGTGGAAATGACTCAAAGGGTTGTTACCACCATATAAGATAACTCCACTTGGATGTGTCCCATGACATACTTATCACTATCCATTATAACCGACACATGACTTACATACAATGTTGACCCACTTCATATCCTCTAGACATACTATGGGTTTTACCATAACTTATGGTAAACCCCATAGGTTAAAACATTATACTTTACATCCACAACACTCAAAGATCATATCCTCTAGACAATGCATAATATATTGTAAGAAAATATTAACTTGTAGGAGTGCATATGAGACTGAACACCTAAAGCGGCATGTCGAACAATGCACCAAAAACATGATGCATTAGATTATAGGTAAACACAACTAAGTAGTGGGATCTTTGGTTGGATCTTGTTCAGCTTCTATGTTGACCCACTTCATATATTGCAGTGAGTTAGAAAGGATAGGTAGTATTATATAAACATATTTTTAGCCTATATATCATAGGATTCCTATGTCCACATCTAGGAATAACATACTAAAATACTATAAGTTAGAAAAATAAATAATAATTAATGAATTTAGAGAATATAGTGGCATGGCATCCATAATATTTGATATCTGAACTAATCGTGATGATGCATATTATGCATGTCTCACCGGCCACTGCTCATTATGTAGATTCTAAATGGACACTAAATAAAAAGATATTAAGATTTTCATAGATTCTCCATCCTCATGATGGCCCCTGCCCATATATGAGTGCATGATAAGAATCTTTTGAGATTATCATGTTCAAAATAAAATATTTAGTATCACATTTGATAATGTATCTAATAATAAAGTATGTATTACCATGTTTGTTAGGACCATTAGAAATGGGCCATTATGCGAGATTTTTCATATTAGATACATTTGTCACATTATTAACTTGATAGTACAAGTGAGGATGAAACTTGTTTCCCCACTTTAGAAAAAAGATAAAACTCATTAAAATATCATTAGATGCCTAGCAGACAAAAAGAGTTTGGTAGTCTTTATTTGTATACGAGTCTAAAGAAAAAGAAATTCTAAATAGATGTGAAACAACATTGGAATTACAAATACCTAATGTTGGAATCATTTGTTGGATATGAACAAATAATATTCAACTACGCAAGTAGAAAGAGTGATGAACTTATTTTTGACAACATTGACTGAGATACAAGAATTTCATTTATGAAAATTTTAAAATTTTTTTATGATATGACGATCATGTGTTTGTCAGTTTATACTCCTACCAATTGCATTGCACTTAGGTACATATGCAACATTAGTAGCATGTTTAGGATGTTTAGAAATGACCCAATATTTAGTGACATGGCTGTTGAGATGAAAACCAAGTACTTAAAGTACTAGTCTATCATTCCATCTTTTTATTGTTTATTTCTTGCATGGACCCTAGGATTAAGGTGGAAAGGGTAGAGAATATTTTGATATATGTATCCTCGTGCATGAACCAAGAACATCAACCTGAAAAGTTTATTAATGAGAAGTTGACTGAGTTATTTATATACTATGACACTATATATGATAGTAGTGGTAGCTAGACTTTGAGTACAAACATGGATACCTTATTCCGATGAAATGACTTCTCCATTTAGTTAGCGAGGGTGAAATGATGGGATAGAATATCAAATAGGAGCTAGTTGTCTTGGTACTTAGATACTGATTACTAATCAATCTTATCAGATAATGATAATAAGAACCATGATATTTTATAATGATAGAAATTATATGGGTCCACCTATCCCATGCTGTTAAGATGACATGGGATCTAATGACTTCTCTAGTATCAAGCATAGCATCAGAGTCTACTTTTTTTGTTGTAGCGATATGATTTTGGATATGAGATCAAGACTACGATCAAATAACATTGAGGCACTAACATACATGAAGGATTAGGAGGATTTGGGGTTGGGCATCCAGGATCGAGATCATACTAGAATAAGAGCATAGGAGTTGCTGACAGATGATGACTCATGAGACTTTGAGGATGTACTTGTAAGTAAATAAAAAGAATTTCCAATCCAATTGGAGCATAAATGTAGTAAAATTTATTATTTTTATCCCGTAATCCACCAAGGATCACATGTGTTTCTTAAAAATGAGAAGATATGGTAAAAAAAACTTACCTCTTGTAGATCGATTCGTCAAGGCTTCAATTCTGCATCTTGGTTTATTTGGATCTTCAAATGTGCTACCTTTCTGAAAAGTGACCACCCTCTACAAGTATCCACACACGAACAAATAACAAATGATCTTGTTGAATACTAGTTTAGTTTCCTCTATCAAAAATGAAATTAGGGTTTTTCATTTTTTCTATTTTGAATGTTCTCTAAGGAAAAGATGATGACTACATACCATATATGTCACACACACACACACACACACACACACACATATATATATATATAAGTCTGCTAGGGCTTAAGTCAAATCCGAATTTTATTAAAAACTCTTGTAAATAATAACAATTTAAATTCATATCCAAATTTTATTTAAAATACTTATAAATAAAAACCTTATAGATTATTTTCTTTTCCAATAAGAAAATATAATAGATTAATTTTTTATTTAAATCACAAATTAAAAATTTCTCAAAATTATATTCTAATTTAAATAATAACTAATTTTTATTTATAATTTAAAATAATCACATCATTTAAAATTATACTAAGAGTGAAAAATCATAACCATTATTATTTTTTCTTAATGTGCAACTCTATAGGCTCAATTAACATTGGTAGTAGGCCTAAGTTATATTTTGATCCTACAAGTCATAATTAGCCTCTAGAATATAAGGTAAAACAAAGTCAACCTTATTTCATTCTATCTTTGATTACTCGAAACTCAATTAGACTAACTAAACAAATGACATTGATCTCCATTAATTTATTTGAGCATAACCATGTATTTCTCAATCTCACACTACAAGAAAACGCGCATTTAGCTAGGGACAATTCCCTAGTTATATGGGCAATTTCCGTCACTAAACGGGATATAGCGACAGATTACCGACAGATCAGTTCCCTATCTAAAGTGCTTCTTGCTAAAATTTAGCGAGGAAAACTGTCCCTGGCTAAAAATTTAGCGACGGAAAAATCTCTTGCTAAAAAAGACAAATTCTCTATCTAAATTTACAAGCTAAATGAGATTTTTCGTCACTAAACGAAAATAACGACGGAAGATTCCCAAGCTAAAGTGTTAGTCACTAAATTTTAGCGACAAAAATAGTTCCGAGCTAAATAATTTAGCGACGGAAAATCTGTTGCTAAATTTAAGATTTCCCTTACTAATTTAGCAAGGGAATTTTCCCTTCCTAATTTAGTAAGGGATTTTTTCCTAACTATTTTAATTTCAAAACTATTTTCAAAATTTAATTTATTTTAAAATTTTTTAATTAAATAATTTAATATTTTTATATCAAATTGAATAAAAAATGAAACTATAAATAATTTATAATAAAAAAAATAAAATTATTTAATAACATATTCTAATTTAATATTTTACATAATTGAAACAAAAAAATAATAAAATTTTATTACATGTTATTCATCTATGTATCTACTGATGGTGCATAAAGTATAATATATCCATTCATTGACGTTGCTTTCTCTTTCTTTGCTCCTCTGATCACCATTTTTCTACTACGACAAAGCTGTCTAAGTCACGGCACGTAATGTCTAGTGAAAAATCTCATCACTTATACAAGCTTTATATGAGGAACAATGCGGTATCATATCTGTAAGAAATTTTTAATTAATATTTAGCATACCAAAACATAAATCTACCAAAATAGTATCTTTACACCTAGCCCAAATAATTAAAATGACTAGATCAGTAATAATGATCATAAATAGAATCACTGGGACCACCAAGACATTTGAACACACACATGAATTGATGTGGGCATAAAGAAAATACCAAGGAAGCATACTAAATGAACTGTTTCATTACATACATACATACAAACATACAGATATTATATGTGCAAATGCATATACAATATTTGGGAGTATGCATAGGCATGATAGGAACCAGCCTAGAGCCTTTGGTTGCAATGGAAGATGAGACTGGTTTTGATTAGGCTAAGAAGATCATGGTTAGGCCAAAAACAACCACATATAAGAAACCTTTAGAATAAATAAATTCTAACCCAACAAGATCAAAAGCCTAGAATAATCAAAAAAAAAGCTACATCTCTGGCATGTTCTTGATCAGGTGTTGATGGATTGTGCAAGCAGCGAATGATAGATATCAGCTGCCGTGGGGCTGTCAGTAGGATTATCTTATGTGCATCAGTAAAATAGGTCCACCAAAACTTTCAAGGTTGCTGCATCACCTCAAGGACCATCTGTTGTGGTGCTGGTGCTAGTCCTGCTGGATCCATTGGTTGAAGCCAACATTTCCAGTTCTTCTGTCAGTCTAGGTCATTTGCCACTCTGCTTATTTTCATGTTCAAAAAAGAGAGAAAAAGAAAACGACTCTATAAAAACAATCATAGTAATTCATACATATAAAATTATACACAAAAGTTACCTCAAGAAGCTTGCCAATTTTAAGCTCTAGTACACCATAATATGGCACTTGTAAAGTCAACAATTTCACGAGAAGACATTCATATGACCACACATCTACTTCCTACAATCACCGATGTAGGTTACACACCCAAGTTATATTGCTAGGAAAAGATCATCTCATAAAATTAAATTAAGAATATGAATATAAAGGATTACACACACACACACACACACACACACACACACACACACACACACACACACATATATATATATATATATATATATATATATATATATATATTACGTGTGTGTGTGTGTGTGTGTGTGTGTGTGTGTACATATTTACACACACACACACACACACACATTTAACATTCAACATGTGTGTGTGTGTGTGTGTGTGTGTTAAATGTGCATACATACAAAACATACAAGTCAGGACTTAGATGATAATGATACCAAGGAAATAATTTGATGATAATAATTATAAATTTTAGCATTTCAATGAAAACCCAAATTACATTAAAGAATATGAACAAAGAGGATGACATATATATATATATATATATGATAAATATGTGTGTGTGTGTGTGTAAATTAATATGTATATGTACATATAAAGACACATTTAGTGTGTGTGCGTGTGTGTGTGTGTGTGTGTGTGTGTGTTAAATGCATATAATTACAAAACTTACAAGTTATGACTTAGATGATTGATGATACCAAAAATATAATTTGATAATAATTATAAATTCTAATATTTCAATGAAAACCCAAATTACATTAAAAAATATGAATAAAAAAGATTATATATATATATATATATGATAAATATGTGTGTGTGTGTGTGTGTGTGTACACACACATCGATCTCAAACTAAAATAAAAGAAAAGTGTGACGTGAGATTGAAAAACAAACATGATATATGTATCACCAATTTAATATAAATCATAAATTATTAATTAATGTCAAGGCTATAAAATTACCCATTTTAGGGAACAACCCACTAAGGGTAAGAAATATCAATGAAACTAAGATCAAACATTATTCGTGACAGATAAATATCAAAATATTAAAAAAATCATATAAAATAATTACATGATCATTCATATATTATAAAACTAAGTTTCATACAACTAAAAAATAATATGTACTAGAAATGAATGTGACAAAAAATAGCGAGATGAATAAATAATAAGAATAAGAAAAAAAAATTAAAAATATACTTATTAAAAATAACATAAGAATAGCTCATATAAATAATAAAATAAAAGAACTATTGAAAAATAAAATATTCAGACAATGGAAAAAAAATAGAAATTGACCAAAAAGTAATTGGATTAAAATTATAAATAATAATTAACAATTCAAAAATTAAGAGTTAGATAAATTTTAATAGATTAAACTTTAAGGGCATAATTTATATAGTCATCCCTAAGGGATTAGAAAAATACTTGTTTGATTTTAATTTTGATTTGACTAATACCCCAAATACAATTTCATCAAGAAATCATATTTTATTAAAAACTAAAATTCATATGAACGGAATCTTCCTAAACTATAGATTAGTAAAACTAATAGGGCATTAATGAGTAATAATTATGAGGGATTAAAAATTATAGTTAGGTAATATAGTTTGATAATATAGTTTGATAATAATTATGATAAATTATAACTTTAAATTCCTAGATAAGTAATTTATAAATATAGCCACATAATTATGATTGAGAGTTTAAATCACAAGCACATAAAGCATAGATTGGTAAAAATTTAAATGAAGACAAAAGATAAACATGTATTAAACAAAAGTGTCAAATTTTATCAAAAAAAAATATTATACTTAAAAAATTAAACTAAAATGATAATATTAAGAATTCACTTACATCAATTTTAGTTTTTTGAGAAAACCCAAAATGAGATATAATATATGCATGCAAACACACACACACACACACACACAAATTTATAGATCAAAATGGAAAACAAAAAAAAAAGAAATTATCCCAAGCCATAGAGATTATGTTGGTGCACGGCCAAAAGAACCTCGAGAGCCATCCACCGAGGCGTTCCAACACATGAATCGAGAGGCTGTATTCCGCTATGAGCAATGCAACACATGTGGAATGGTGAACGGAGGGGAACTGCTCGATCAAAATCACATAACTTCATAATTGGCTTCCAACCCTCTTTCTCACTATTTAAATCGATCAACACATTTTTGCTCTTTATGTCCCTGTGTATTATGTGCTTTGAATGTAACCCTACCAATGCACTTGCAATGTCTCGGGCAATGCTTAAAGCCAATTCCATATGCATGTGCTTTTCTCCATCATTTGATATTTTTGCCATATAACTCTGCAACAAAAAGGCAAGCACACACATAATACATGGCCTTCCAAAGACACCCACATCAATATATATAGATTTACACCGAAACAAAATTAATAGCATAAATTCATCATAGAATTTGACCATTTAATAAAATATTTGTAAAGAAAAATTAATATGTGATTAATATATTAAACCAATCAATAAAATTTATCACTATTAGTATTAGTTAATCACAATATTTTCAAAATAAACATATTAAATAGGGACTACTCAAACAAATTCAAACTTGTTGAGATTGTTTTATACTTAGATAATATAGTAGATTATAAATAAATCTTAGAAAAACATATGAATCATTTCAACCAAATATTACAAATACTAAGAAAATTAAACTATATGTGCAATGGAAAAAATACATATTTGATTAACATGGTGTTTAATTTCTTATTTACCTAAAAAAATGAAATGATAGAAATGGAAAAAGATAAAAAAAATAAATCATTATTAAGTGAGAGCGAGCTATCAACTAAAGTTACAAAATTTAGATCATTCCTGAAGTTAACAAATTAGCATAAGCAATTTATTCATGAATATTCTCACATTAGCATATAATTAATAAATATATTGAAAATATATATATATATATATAATTGGAACTCAACTTGTTACAAAACTTTTGATCATTTAAAGAAGTCTACTATAAAAGAACCATATTAATCTTACCAAATCATATGAAACCCTATAAAACCCATACGAATGAAACCACTATTATCAAAATCATATGATTCACGATTTGATTCACAATTCGATTCACAATTTAGAGAGTAAATAATTTGACTTTTTTAAAAAAAATTAAAAAATACATGAATCAAAGACTAAATCACTAAATTACTATTTGATTCATATAAATTGATTTAATATTGATTCTCAAGAAACTAAGATCCTCAAAAAGCCATAAAATAAAAATTAAAATACTAAAAAAATTTATCAACTATAAGAATTAATTAACGTGAAAAAAAATAATTCTAACCTTTAATATTACGAATTTATGAGAAAAAACAAAAAAAAAAAGAAGAAGAATACCAACAATTTGGTATAAGCATAATGAATATATGAGAAGAAAGAAAGAAAAAAAAAAGAAATTGAAGAAGAATTAAAAAAGGAGAAAAAAAACATGAAATTTATGAATTAAAAACTTATTATTTAAATATATTTAAATAGCTTATAATTTTTTAATTATATAAAATTACATTTATTTTAACTATTATTATAAATGTAAAACAAATCTTACAATTCGATTTGATTTGATTTGGTTCTCGATTCTCAATTCACTAATCAAGCATTTCGATTATCCATTCGAATCTTGATTTAACAGCTATGAATGAAACTAATTTTATCATTATATATTTTCTAATACAAAAATAAATGACAATTATCATGCAATATTTGTGGGTAAGAAGACATTACTTCCTAGTTTCTCAATTCATAGTAAAGACAATTAATATGGTAACATTATTTTTTAAATTCATGAAAAATTTACTCTAAATAAAACTTGATAGCATAAATTCATTGTAGAGTTTGACCATTTACTAATATACAAATTAAGAAAAACCAATATGAAAATTAATACATTAAAAAAATAAAAGTTATTACTATTATTAAATCATAATATTTTCTAAAAGAGCATATTAAATAAGAACAACTCAAAGATCCAATTTTCACGTCCATGACAAAGTATGTCGTAGAAGGAATGAAAATAAAACATTAGGTGTCATGGGACCTACTATTCAACAAGAAGCAATATTTATGCCCCATTATTTAGAAAACTACAAAAAAATCATATGAGAATATCAAGGTTTTAAGTGAATTGATCATTTGGGTGTATAATTCCCTCGAGAACTCAGAAAGGATAATATTATCAATCACAAATTAAAAATAATATAACATGACACATGTACAAAACATGTACTTGGATAATATAATAGTTTACAGCTAAAAAATATGAATCATTTCAAACAAAAATTATAGTACTAAGAAAAAACAAACTATATGTGCAAAAAAAATACATATTTGCTTAAAATGAAGTTTAATTTCTCATTTGCATTAAAGAAATAACAATGGAATGGACAAAAATAAAAAATAAGTCATTGTTGACTGAGCTATAAACTAAAATTACAAAGTTGAGATCATTTCTCAAGTTAACAAATTATTATAAGTAATTTACTCAAAAATATTCTCACATCAACATACTATTAATAAACAGATCAAAAAATATATAAATAATTGGAACTCAACTTGTCAAAAATCTTTTAATAAGTTAAAGAAGCACAACCACAAAAAAATCATTATTAATCTTACCAAATCATATGTAACCATATAAAATTGATATTAATATATCTAATTTTGTCATTATAGATATTCTAATACAAGAAAAAAAGATAATTATCATGCAATACTTGTTTGGAAGAATACATTATTTCTTAGTTTCTCAATTCATAGCCAAGACAAGCAACATGGTAATAACTTATTTTTAAATTCATGATAAATCTACTCTGACAAAAACTTGATAGCATAAATTTATTGTAGAGTTTCATCATTTATTAAAAAATAAGTCAAAAATTTTAATATGATAATTAATACATTAAACAAAAAAATAAAATGTATTACTACAAGTAAATCACAATATTATGTTAAAATTCATTGGGATGAATATGACATACTATTCACCAAGAAATAACATTTATATTTCAAAAATTTATGAAAAAAAATCATATAAGAATATCAAAATTTTAAGTTGATTGGTCATTTAACCGTGCAATTCTCAGTACCACTCAAAAAGAACAATATTATCAGTTAAAAATTAAAAACAATATAGCAACATCTACAATATTTGCTTGATATGCCAACAAGACTATGTGATGCAAAAAATATCATGAGTACCCTATCAATACTAGGATACTCATGACATAACATATTCATGAACTCTTTTTGTTAATATTCCTAAAATTAGTGATTTTGGAATTATTATAATGATAATACGTCAATTTTTCAAATATGATACTTTCATTCCAATAGTAAGGAAATACCCAAGATAAGAAAGAATAATTTTTATTAAAAAATATATATTAAAATATTGAGTCATTTCTTATACTATTATTAACAATTAAAAATAGAAAATTTGCAAATTAATTTTAACATAACTACTCAATATGATAAAATTAGATTTGAGTTTGTAATAATTTGAAGAATAGATAATCAAATTCACAATAATTATACAAGTATATTACCAAATTAGGTGGGGAAGAGGGTCAACTATTATTGTGGTTAAAAACATGATCCAAGTATTTTAGACAATCATTTAATGAATTTAAAATATTCCAAAATATCTAAGAATTTATAATATCCCAAAACAACCTAACATTCTAGCATTTTTTTTAATTTTCTTTTGTTACTTATATCATTAGATTATGAAAAATAACACAACCTTGACCGTTGATGAATGAGATTTTCTCCATATAATAAGATCCTATTCAAACTAATAACCATCAAAATTTTGAAAATCATATGTGAGTTATTTTTTCTAACATTTCTCTTTTATTTGTGCATTGCTTGTATGTTTTAACTTATGTGTGATGCAAGTAGACTAATTTAGGTTCTTAAAAGTATAATCTCTAGTAATGATCACACCTGACAATTCTAAAATCTAAATTCCATGACAAGTATACATTGTGGTTATGGTTGAATACACATTGTCACCCTAGTTACAAAGTGGAAAGTTAGATCATTTCAACTAGTAGAATAAGGAAAAGATTTTGCTCGTTCTATTTTCCCAATTGAACCAAGTTTTTTTCTTATGTTTTGGGCAAGATCATTTTTAGTTGTATTTCCAATCAAATCTAGTTTTTCATGCACAGATGAAACATCACAGTATTAATTATTATTTTGTTGAAAAAAGCATTCAAAACAATTCTCTTATCAACACATGTTTTTTTCAAGATAAAAAAAAGTTCACTATAAAGGACATCATCTTGCATTATTTTCTCTTAAGCCTACTTTACAATATATTCATGCATCAGCTGAAAAAAATATTGAATAATGATTCAAAATCTTATTTTTCATCTTTGAGAACATTGTGCTTATTACACCTCTTGTATCCCTGAATATACTATGAATATGTTACCAATAAGAATTATATATGCTTCTAGGTGTCTCATACCCAATTTAACAATAATTCAATAAATATATCCAATAGATGCAATGAACATGAGTGAAGTGTATTATCAGAATCAAGTTACACTACAATGTTTTTCAAAGAAATAGCTACTTTAATATGATTCTTTCCCTACACAATTTGATGAAACATCTTATCAATTCCATAATTACATTCCTTCGCCACCTCATGCAACCTAGAATACATCAACTATGTATGACATTTGTTTGAAACATTATGATTATTGTTGGCTGATTTTTTTTCATGTGTTTGACTACTAAAAATTTAAGGCCTTCAGTTTGCAATTGAATAATAGTGACCCTAAATGCATTTTCCCATTGCACGGATTCTAGCAGAATTAATTCCTAATACAATAAATGAACATGAAAGGGATCGAATACTTATGTTTTCTTCATTAGGACCTTTTCAGTGTAATTCTTCTTAGCCAGCATCTTACCTTTGATATCCAATGTCCGTGGCCATTCATATCAAAAAAAATATCAAAAAGAATAATTCAAGCCCCCAAAAGTTCCACGCATCATGGTTTATAATTCGAACTAGAATATCAAAAATGCAAATGAACCTTTTGAGCCCTCTCGGATCACTTGTGTACTTCACGAGCATCCTTCTTGCACTTCCGCTCAAAGTGGTTGAAGCGGTATCCATACCTCTTCCTGTGCGGCTTGATGTAGTCTCCTTGCGGCTATCAAGTACCAACAACAAAGAATGACCGAATAAAACATTAATCAAGTATATTGAAAAGCAAATGGTTGACAGAGCTAAAGAGAAATAAGAACAAACCATGGTAAATTTCCTTTTCTATCTATTTACATAAAATTTATTGATTATACGAGGGTTGCACAGAACAAAATAGTCGAGTATATTGTAGCATCAGAAAGCAGAAGCCAAAGCCTGCGGTGTGGTGTGGCTACCACAATTAGCAAAACTAGACCTGGCAACCGGATGACCCGACCCGAAGAATGGATCAAAATTGAGCCTCTGTTCATGAACCGGTGGTTAGTTAGGAAAAATCCGTCACTAAATCCATCGCTAAATTATGGATTTTATTAGCTATAGAAAATCTGTCGCTAAATTCATCGCTAAATTAGGGATTTTATTAGCTAGGAAAAATCCGTCGCTAAATCCATCGCTAATTTCAGGCTTTTATTAACAAGGGATATTTTGTCGCTAAATTATTCGCTTTTCTTAAGTGGAATTTACGAAAATTTTTCTTTGCTAATCCATCGATAAATTCATCGCTAAAATCTACATGTATCTTGAGCAGAATTTACGAAAATTTTCTGTCACTAATCTGACGCTAAATCCATAACTAAATCCCCCGGTTTTCTTAAGCGAAATTTATGAAAAATTTTCTGTCGCTAATCCATTGTTATTTTTTTTCAAAGAAAAAGCATAAATCTTTTGCTATTCCCTAGCTAATCCCTCACAATTTAGCTAGGAATTGATCCCTAGCTAAAATTTCCTAGCTAAATCGATATTTTCTTATTGTGTTAAGTATCAAGGGAACCTAGAGATATCTCTCTTATAATAAGAAGGACAAATTTCATCTTAATCGCTCATATCTCACAACATAATTCTTATTATGTTCAGGTATAATCTTTATAGTCAACTGATTAAAGACAATATTTGATTATATCAAAACATAATATTCTTTATGTTGAGAACTATAGCGATCTCATGTTGAAAGATTTAATGACATAACTATTAGAGATTAACCAATGACTTTGATCCATGTATTAATCTCAAGATGTGTCTGTCCAATTTTTGTTCTCAAAAAATAGATATAAATTTGATTTGTATCTCGTACACATATTCATCCCTTGACTATTAATCAAACTTTATACTAATCTTAATTCATTGTTATTCCCATAACAATAACCGATTAGGGATATTTAGAATAATTAATAATATTATTCAAGGATAATATATATAATAAATATGCAAATTATCATAATAATTAATTCTCACAAATAGTCAAAATATATTATCCATATAATAGGTATATAGCACTATTACTAATAGAACCCACCACTAACGATACCATCATATGCTTATGTGATGATGATTAGTTGTATAATCATACTGATTGATATTGGGATTGAGGCAATGAGCTTGCATTCTTATTTATTATGATTTAGAATTATGATTTTTATTTTATGTTATTGTGAGTTGTTACATTGTGTTAATTTATTTATTTTTGGATTGAATGATGAATGATGGGTCATGAATATATTTTTTTTGATATTTTTGATTAATTATTATACTTTATCATTTGAGTTAATGAATTTATTTTTTTTTTGTGATTTATAATTTATGTGAAATAAATAAATAATGTAATATCATTATGTCTTATGTAGTAATTAAATTTAATCCATATTTTGAATTTTAAATATGAAATTTGAAAAATATAATTTTAAATAATTAATCCACAATTCTGCAACCTCAACTGATGGCCAGTGAGAGAATACATCTAGATAGTTGGATACTTATATTATTAGTTGGAATAATCAGGCCCAAACCAGCCTAACTCAGCATGGCCATGCTAGCTAGCCTTGGGTCGATCATGCCATGCCGATCATTTTGATTTAATCAAGTAGTCCCGAAGGGGATTTCTTTTCATAATGTCATAGAATAACCCATTATCACAAAGAATCAAACTATCAATTCTCATATACTTAGCCTTGTCTTTATCTAGGAACAATAGCCTTTTGTACAAGTTGAACTCCACATGGTCTTCACCCATAATAAGGATTAGCTCATCATGTTTCACATAAATTAATACTTCTTCAATGTCCAATATCACAAAATATATAGGGAATATGAACATTTCAACCTCAACTAGGATATCTTTAATTATCCTCTTTAGATAAGTTAAAGATCTATTTAGAATTTTAAGAGACAAAGATGTGG